>JAJPUD010000932.1:66701-303790 GCA_023553655.1 Myrmecobius fasciatus
TTGCTGGCTTCTGAGCAGAAACAAAACGACCTTGGGTAAGTGTGGCTGCTCAGGGAGGCTAGGTGAATGACCACCCCGGTTAGAGTATGCCACCAGAAGCCAAGATAACAGTGTCATTCACTTGCCATGTCATCACTCTGCTTGACCGCTCACGCAGATTGAGGACAGCTTGCGGGAGTGAAATCCACAAGGGAAAACCTGCTCTCACAAATGGCCCTGACTCGAAAGGTTGCTGTTTATAGCTCAAATAGGGTGATGGCCCCCAGAGTTATCATCCAAAAGACAACTGACAGTGGTGTATACACTTAGTGAGCAAAGGAAGAGAGAGGCAAAAGAGGAAGCCAGGCCAAAGGATATTTGGAGAGCATTTCAAACAGGGAGAAGAAAGATGCGGAAAAACCCACCCACCAAATATTGTGGCAGCATTTCTAGGCTAGAGATACAAAAGCATCAAAAACACAGTCCCCACCCTCCAGGAGTTTACAGTCAGGTTGCAAGGCAAGGTGTACATCCATAAAAAGCTAACAGCAAAATAACAGGGAAACCCAGTTCAATGCAGCAAGATGCAAGTTATAACAAGCCAGGTTGCAAAAGTTCCAGGAGAGATGCATAGAAGGCTGTCCCAGGAGGAATCCAGGTGCATCTTCTTACCAGATGGGGTAGAATTGAGAGAGGAGGAAGGCAATGGATAGGCCCCTTTGGCTGGACCAAGGATTTAGGAAGGGTGGAGGCCAGATCATGGAAGACACCGAATGGAAATCCAGAAACTTCAGACACAGTCCAGTAGGAGTAAGGAATTAACATCCCAAGGCAGGCTAGGTCAAAGGAGGGCAGGAACCAGCCACGTCTGGAGCAATGGAAATGAAAGATGATGCCAAGAAAAAAAAATCACAAGACCTCAGAGGCTGTTTAGATGTGGTAGGGGATGGAGAGAGAAAGACTACCAGAGGCTCCGAGCCTACTGTCCTCGGGATGCCCGATTTTCTGGCATTCGGGGAGACAAGACACATCCAAACTTAGCAACACAAAATGATATATAAGGCCAAGGGAGCAACGTGGACCAGTAGAAGGATATGGAACCCAAAACTCTCGAGTACAGATCCTAGTTTTGACGTTAGCCGAATCACTTCCCCTCCCTGAGCCCCAGTTTTCATCTCAGTAAAACTAAGGGAATGGACTTGTTCTCCTAAGTCCTTTCCTGCTCTAACATTCAGAAGGCCCTTCTCCCTTTGTTCTTCTATGTTTTCAACTTCTTTCCTACTGTGATCATCTGGTTTCTTTGTTGTAAGGTCTCTTAGCACTGCAACACTAGATTTTCTAAGGTCCCACCCAGCCCTGGCATTCTTTGTCCCAAGCAACATCCCTACTTTATTGGCACTCCGTCGAATGTTATGCTTTCTGCAACATCTCTAAAGATAGACACTGTTTGCCTGTTGCCACTTGGATGACCAGAAAATGGTCTGAGATGTGTTTTTCCTTCTTTGCTTCTGGTGTGGAGAGGTGTGTTGGGCCCCAGGAGCCTGCTGAGATTTTCATACTAATAACAATTCCAACTGTTTCTCAAGCATTTTTCTTCCCGCCACCCAGTGTGGCAGGTACTCTTAAGTGTGCAGGGCAGGGAAGTGAGGCTTTCCCATCAATGTGAAGTGACTTGCCCATGCTTCCCCAGCTAAGAAGTATCAGGCAAAACTTGAACCCAGGTCTTGAACACCTGCTGGCGTCTCCACACTAGCCTCTACCTTCTGCTGGCATGTGGTTACAATGCACAGGATTTGCCTTCAGTTTAACTTTGTATGAAATAGGCGCTCTTTCATTTACTGAATCATCTCATGCTAATAAAGGATGAGGTCAGCACTGTGAGAACAAGAAGGTGCCTTGGGAGAGTTGAATTCCAAGGGATCTGTAAAATCCCTGCTTTTCCGAGTATCTGGGGGTGACCCATAATGCATTGTTCTTTGTTTCTTTCTCTCCATTTCCCCCACTCTACACACCCACCCTAGAGGCCTTCTCTGCTCCGGTGTTTCTCAGTGGCCCGGACAAAAATGGGTTCAACCTTGGATTCATCAAAAACTTCCAGCAAGTGTTTGGTGAGAACAAGAAGCTGTGGTTACTTCCCATCGGGTCCAGGTAAGTAAACCACAAGCCAAGGGAGAGAATCCAAAGACACCAGCACATTTCGATTGGCTTTTGGGTCTGATTCCACTAGCACACTGTTCCTTACCGTGTTCCAGTTGTTTCTGCTAGTTTAAAAATAAAAAAGACATTAAAAAATAGAAGCAGACATGGGGTCAGAGGTTGGTTTGGACCTATGCAGACAGTAATAGTCATCTCCAGAGAGCAGCAGAAAACTAATGGTTACCACCTGAGGAATAGCTTGTCTCAACTTTCCTAAAGCTCTCCAGCCACATTATAACAAGGAGACACAACAACACGGTATTTACGCAGCTCAGGAAACGAGTCTGAGGCCACTGAGTCTAACCAGTACTGGAAAAGGAGTCCCTTACTCAGCATATTTGCTGAGTGATCATCCTGCCTGCCCCTCTTCCCCAGGCAAAAAAGCCCATTTCTATGGGGCCTAAGGCTTCACCCAAAGCTCCTGGCTGCCAGCACACAGCTTACCAATGTGTGTCCCTGTTGCACATCAAAGGTCTTCAGCTATTTGAAGCCAGTTACTGTGTCTGAGTCTAGGGTAAAGATCCTTAGAGCAAAATCTCCCACTGATATCCAGATGATGCGATCATTAAGCTGTTCACTGTCTTGATCGCTCTCTTTTAGACATTCTCCAACTTAGGTCCTTTCCGAAACATGGCGCCTCCTCCTGAACACAGGATCTGCAGCTGGGGTCTGCACCTCCCTGGTCCTAGGTCCTACATCTCTCTTCATGCAGTCTAAGACTATATTAGCTTTCATGGCTGCCCTCTTCAGCTAAATTCAGCATACATATATTCAACGCTTACTCTGTGCCAAGTGTGGGGATTACAAAGAGGAAAGAACAAAGTAGTCCCTTCTTATTTTGAGTGACTTCACGTGGGCCACAAGGATCATAGCTTGCCTTCTCAGTGAAGAGAGATTGGAGGGAGAGAGAATTTGGAACTCAAAATTAAAAAAAAATCCATGTCAAAAGGAGCATCGATTCTGTTAGGGAGACATGATGTGGACACAAGTAAGGTAATACGATATGGATACAGATAACAAAGTAATGTCTAAAGGAAGAGAGCGTTAATCCCCACAGGGATCAGACAAGGTCACATGCAGGAGGGTTCTTAGACAGGGGTCCACCAGCAGCTCTGTTTGGCTTGGCTCCAGAGGACATAAGTGGGAGCTCCAGTGTAGAGGCAGCTTCAAGCTCAGTAGGACAGATTTCTTAGAAATCAGAGGTATGCCCAAGGGGAATGGGTCTCCTTGGCTGGGAGTGGGTTGGCAAAGACTTCCTCTTCTGGAAACTCCTAGCACAAAGCCACAAGGACAGGAGATGGAGTTTGTGAAGGAGACAAATGAAAAATTAGGTGGGAAATGTGTATGGTATTTATACTGACCCCAGATTCTTTTCCAGATGGCCCGCTTGGCAAACCACACCGCACTCACTATATACTTTATATTTGTACTAATTTTCCTGTCCTCAAGTCTGAGTCAATGAATGAGTCTTTCAAGACCTTTAGATCTTTTTTTTTTTAAATTTTTATTTTATTTGCATAACATATGTGTGGGTAATTCTTCAACAATAACCCTTACATAGCTTTCCGTTACAAATTTTTCCCCCCAACTCCCCACCCCTCCCCTAGATGGCAGGATATCCACTACATGTTAATTATGTTAAAATATTGGCAAATCGAATATATGTATACGTATTTCCACACTTATCATTGTTGTGCAAGAAAAATCTTATCTACACAAACAATATATCAGATAAAGGAAACACAATGTAAGCAAACATCAATCAAGGAGTATGAGAATGTTATGTTGTGGTCCACATTTCGCATCCCTCTCTCTGGGTGTATATGGCTCTCTTCAGTGAACAATTGGAGGTGGTTTGAAACATTTCATTGTTGAAGAGAGCCATAAGACCTTTAGATCTTAACTGTCATCTGGAGTGTTAGTGATCCCTCCCGACTTCATGTCATGTGCACATTTCATAAGCGTGCCATCTATGCCTTGATCTAAATCACCAATCAACCCAGGGACAAACACAGATCGATCTCCTAGGGAGCTCCAGCAGAAACCATAACGACTACTCTGGGGTAGGCCGTTTGGCCAGTTCCAAAGGCAACTGATTGTACTTCGCCCAGTCCATATCTTTCCATCTTGTCCTTCCTCAAACCGTTTGCCACAGTCTAGCTCAATTAGCAACAGCATGCCACATATCAAGGTAGTCTACTAACCCTGATCAAAGTGTCACCATTCCCTCCTCTGCCTCTGTGGCCTTCCCTGCAGAAGAGGCGATTTGCTTTTTTAGCTAACAAATCAAGTTGTTAAATCGGCTAGCATTTATTTATTAAAAAACTACCAGTGCTCATGCTTCTCTAGCTATAAATAATGACCTATAGTCCTGTGATGCCAGTAAAGAGGCTTACCTCCTAGAGCCAGAAGGTTGGTCTTTGCCGTCTCCACCTCAGTGAAAAGTTGGAATCCAACTTTTGGGTTCTAATCTTACAAAGTAAACACAAACCATGCTCACCCCCCAACCCCTCCCAACCCTGTAGAGGAAGCAGTAGGTTTCTTTTCTCTGCTTGTTATCACTGATAAAGCTGTTAGCTTTCAGGTTTCCATGTATGAGTGGTCCCAAGTCACCCCTATTTCACTTCGCAGGACAATTATAGAGAATGGTAGCTTCTCTGGGACAAGGGCTAGCCCCAAGCTCTTTTTAGCTCAGCCATGCTTAAGAGAAGCCTAGGCACCATGGACAGCCTATTATTCTTGGAGGCCTAGCGATCTGAACTGCAGTGACTGCCTCAGCCCAGTTTGGCTCCCAGTGCCTATGCTGACTCAGAAGCCAAATGTGGCCTGGGGGATGCAACATGACCAGCAGTTTCTTTCTATCACCAAGCCACAGCTGCTGTTTTCTCTCTCTATGGATTCACTGCCCACTGCCCTTTCTCAAGAATTCAGCAGCAAGGCCATAAGCCAAAAGGCTACGAATGGGTGTTGTCGGCAAATGCTGTTTAGTGTACTCCACGTGTGCACGTTGCCATATTCGCTGCTGTGTAATGCAGGTCTAAAGCGAGCTTTCAGTCCAGCATAGCCAACACTGATGCGGCTTCCCCTGGGATGTTTAACAGCAAGATTATACTATGTTTATTTAAGATCCCATACACCAAATACATGGAGCCTGGTCTACCAAAATTCCATCCAATAGGCCCAGATCGTCCAGCCTTTTCCAAGTGAGTTGTTTCTATTTTAAAGGCAGCACGGTGCCCTGTAGGTGCTCATTGTCTGTGTCTTCCATACAGCCCAGGTGATGGACATTCCTTCCCAATGAGGTCCATGAATGAATCCCAGAATCCACTGCTGGCCAACGAAGAGCACTGGGAGGATAACGAAGAGGATGGTCGAGGTAAGCGAGTACAGAAAGAAATCTGTTTGGGGATGGGCCAAAAAGGCCAAGCCCCAACCTGACCTTGTGACCACAGCTGGCACGAGGTCCTGCCATGACAAGCTTCTGTACATCCAGCCAAGGATAGTCCACACACAGGTTAGTCCACACACAGAGACGGCCTACCTGAGGGGAACCGAAGTCTGGGAGGTCCTTTCCAGCCTTGCGATGAGTTCACAGTTGAGATCCGTCGGGATGATTAATGAGCTAAACCTTACACAAGGATAAGCTGGTTTTTCCAGGATATTACATTAGAACGGAAATCAAAGTACACAGTGAGTCCAACCTATAACCCCAAGTGCAATAGACCATCTCAGGGGTCCGTGGCCTCCCTCTGAGGGCTTCAAAAGAAGGCTGAATGGCCACTTGCTGGGAATTATGTGGGAGAGATTCCTAGGCAGCTAGATCTTGGACTCCATGACACTTCTAACTCTTCAATTCCTCTTCTAAAAACCTCACATGGCCCTATAATCCCGCTATCTACTGTCCTCTCTTCTTACCTCCCTTTACTTGCCCTATTCTCTTATCTACTCCATTCCAAATCCCCCTCTTCATCAACCTCCACATCTTCAGATCCAGGGGCCTCTTGACTTCTTGGCAGCATTCACCCCTCTGCTCTAGTTGCCTTCTTTTATTCCTTCCTCTTCTTAAGTGCCAGCATTTCCCAAGACTACCCTGGGAAAGATGTTGCTCCTATCTCTTTCCACACTCCCCCACCAGTCCCATGGGTGATACCTAAATCAGTCTCCAAGCTTCACCTCTCAGCTGAGTTCAATACTTAACATTTCCTATCCTCCACTGGCTGGTACAAGTCTTCCTTTCTAATCCTTCCCTCATTATCCTGGCTCTGAAAGCTTTCTATATCCCTCATGTCTTTCTGTTGCCATTTGAGCAGATCCCCAAAAGAGTTTTTATTCACCACTTCCAGTTTCTTCCCAATCACTTTCTAGACCCCTCGGCCACTCTCATTTGCCCAAGACTCAGCGTCCCAGCAAAGCTATGGCTGATATAACCCTCGGCAACAGCTCTGGAAGCCGCCAGCTGTACTGACGATATTGCCAAAGGCTCTCACCATAGATTAATGGAGGTTTTCATTTGAGAGGGACAGACCTTCTTAAACACACCACTGACTGAGTAATGATATCAGCAGGCTCCAAAGGTGCAGAAGGAGAAAACGAATGGTCCACTTGTGGGAGAAAACCCGCATGGCTTGGCACAGTCACCCTTCCCAAGTTGCTAGAAAAGCCTTGTTTTCATATTGACTTGATGAAGTCATTTCAAGTAGTCCACAAGACTTAGGTTGGAGAAACAGGTGCTCCTCCCAAAGAGAAGCCCCAAGTGAGCTCGTTGCTGCTAACCTGATGAGTAGCCTTTGGCTCCACACCTTTCCCAGAACTATTCTGGAAACATTAAGCTTTTGGTGTGGCTTTCTGCAGATCACAGAGCACAGCAAAGCTTCCATGCCCCAGTTGATCCCCAGAACTCTGAAGAAGGTAGGGGGGGGGAGGCGGGGACAACTCAGGAAAGCCGAATTCTCTGCCCCTAGGTTAGTGTGAGCAAAAGTCGCCGTCTCTCTGGGCCCCCAGTTTGTCCATTAAGTGAGGAGATTAGATGAGATGGCCTCAAAGGCCTGTTCTAGCTCTAGGTCTTAGCTCACCTATAGTCCAAGGCTTGAAGGGTTCAGTCTCCTCTGCTTAGAGCTTTTGATGCTTTTTTACCACACTGCTTATGTTAAGCCACATCATACTGAAAGGCAACAGAGTAGAGTGTAAAAAACATTGCTTTTAGAACCAAAAAAAAAAAGGGATTCAAATCATGCCTGTGTTCTCCAGGTGTTTGGAGCACTCATAGGGCCTTTGGCATTCCTGGGACTGTAAAATGTGGAAGTAATCTCTACGGGCAGTACCTGGTACATAGTAAGTGCTTATTAAATGTTTGCTGATTAACTGATTCCAGCAGGAAACCCTGAGATCATAATCTTGATCCTGATGAAAAACTATTCGAGCATCCCATCTGTAGAGAACGCTGTAGTCGCCTTATACCAAACACAGGTTCAGAGCAACCCTATTTTCAAATTGTCTTCCTCCTCTCCCCCACTCCATTAGACTTTTCAGCGATAATTCCCAAGTTCAAGTTCATGTACAATGGAAGTGTCCAAAAAAGATGGAATTCAGTATTGCCTTTGCTTTACCACCAGCACCTGGCCAGGTGAGCGTCTGCTAGGTCTAAGCATGTGACCAGAAGTCCACTGGAACTCGTATGAAGTAAAAAATGAAGCAACCAAATGAAGCGTCATCTCACTGTGGCCACTTTGTTCGCCATTGCACCTCACGATTCTTCTCAGCATTGGCCTTCTTGGTCCAGGGTAAATCTCATGGCTTTGGCCACGCGAGTGCTTCCTCCACCAATGCTGATCACTACACGTGTAAAACAGATGGTATTAAGGGTAGATTCAAGTCACTTGCCCAACCAAGGTCACAGCTAGTGAGTGTTGCAAGTAGTGAGATCTGACCCGGGCCTTTCTGGCTCCAGGGCCAACACTTAACCCCCGGGCCCTATTTCCTCTCTCTCCAGAGGATTTACCCGCCATGTTGAAGGGTCTTTGGGTATTTGCTGACTAGTGCGATCCTGCTTAGGCCACCCATCTGTTGTTTCTTAATCTGGTTTCACAGCCATCATCCTTGCTATCTGCTAGTCCACTTGTTGCGCGCATCTTTGTCAGACTTCTACCCATTACATGGGGCCAATCCAGTCTGCCGATCCAGTCAAAATTTGTTGGTTTGGGATTAGAATGAGGGTGAGATGGAGAATAAGAGTCTGCCGTGCCATATGACGAGGTTCTTTCAAGCTCTGGGAGAAAGGAACCATTTCAGCAAACTCACCACGAGCACTGAATCATTTAATGGAGATAATAAGGATATGTACATATCTGTGCCCCATAGACCACGTTACCAGCCCTGGGCCCCAAGACACCTGCCTTTAGAGCATCCAGAAGTCTCATCTGATGGGGAGGATTCTGGGTTCTCAGTGACTATCTCCCAGTGCTTCTGTGAAGGCAGCATCCACTAGCTAGTCTAGGACTTGTGTCGCAGTGGTGACTGGCAACCTCCAGGATCAGAGTGATCTGTGTTAAGCAAAGAGACCTATCCAAGGTCATACCGGTAGGATTTGCAGCCACGTCCTCTGACTCCTTTCCACCACATGACCTTCTTTACCACTGGGTTCTAAATCACCAGAGAGGCTCATACATAAACCTAGTGCTGGCTAACAGGATTGATGTGAAGATACTAGAGCATGGGACACATCTATACAATGAGATAAGTGAGAATAAAAACATCAGGGCAACAATGGAACATGGAAATCAGATAACAGGGTGTGGGAGAAAACTGTCCCAAACAAAGATTCCCCAGCACTTCGTGACCAAGGCCTGGGGCCTATTAAGTCCCTCATTACATGTGATTTCACTAACAAGACGGTGGCCAAACCTTGTTATGCAGTACACACGAGGCATCACACAAAATCCGAGCCCGTGAACGTGATCGTCTTAAATTGCCCTATCCCCTGCTCTGACTTCAGTTTGCCAGCTGTGATGAGCTGGACAAGAAAGACATTAAAGGATCACGATAGAAAAACAAAATGAGCTTCCTCTGGCTGGCTGGAAACACTGTCAGCTCTAGCTGAGGAGACAGAAAGACAGCTTTTGATTCACTTACATAAATTTGTCCAGTGTCTCAGGAAGGGCATTTTTTTCTTAGCTCGTGAAATCTCTGTAAGTTCAAAATAAACCCTTCACAGCCTCATTTTCTTCCTCTGTAAGACAAAAGATTAGGCCCAGTGGTCAATATCTGTGAGCCTGTGATGGCCAGCATAGGTTTCTGGTGATCTGGGGCCATCTCCAATCATCCTGATCTCTATCTGGCCACTGGACCCAAATGAGGAGGACCCCGGAGGAGAAAGTGAGGCTAATGATTGCCCAGCCTTCTCTCACTTTGATCTGATTCACTTGCATGTCATGGCATTGCCTCTGTGATGTTATGGTCCTCTTCAAGAACTAAGGATGAACAAAAATGAACAAACAAGCAGCTTTCTGGTGTAAAGGATAAAAGGAGAGGCAATTTGGGACAATGGGGAAAAAAGGGAAGATTTGGAGTCAGAAGATCTGAGTTCAAATCCTGTTTCTGCTCCATGTCACATGGGTAACCTTCTCTGGGCCCCCGCTGCTCAACTAGAAAATGAGGCCATCTCACTTCTAGATCTCAGCTAGCTGCTGCTGTCCAAGGCTCGGAGGAGTCGGTCTCCTCCACTTAGGGCTCCCAGAGGCACGTCTGCATCATACTGAAGAACAGCGTAGCTTGTATTGGACAGCAGACTTGGGTTGGAATCCCAGCTCAACTGCTTCACCTCCAGGATGTCCCTCTCTGGGCTTCTTTGTAAGGAGAGACTGGTCTGCCTTAATTCAGCCTATTGTAGGGTAGCACACCCTCCAAGAGAGTAACTGAAAAAAGGGGGGCTCACCCCAAGGTGCTATAGGTTTTGGTAGGGGTAATCGGGTTAAGGGAGCTTATTCACAGGTCATTCATCCTGGAAAGCAGCAGGGCACAGTACCATTGTGGGTCCCCATTCCATCTCCAGAGCAGCTGAGGTATTAGAAACCAAACAAAGAAGGCCATGATAGCCTAGGGTCACATGTGAGGTTTCCCATGGAACAGTTGGAGTTTCTTTTGCCATTTATGTTTACTCAAGGTAGCTGACATTCTCTGTGAAACTAGAGACTGTGTTCTTACTCTGGCCTACCCCACATACCCTTGAATTAAGGACTTCGATTGAGGGAGTTCCAGAGTCCTTGGATCTCTACAACCTGCTCCCCCAAGTGTATCCACCAGTGCTTGAGATGGAAAGGCTGAGGGGTTGTCATTCCAGCTGCTGTTAATGGCAGGACAAATGAGCAACCACCTTAACAACTTACTCTGTTCCAGGCCCTCTGCTGCATGCTGGGGTCTGGGGGCACAATAGCCAAAGGGCCAGCCTCAAAGCCAGGAAGCCCTGGGTGTGAGGCCTGGCTGCATTGGCTTAGTCTCTCAGGGCTTTCAGCAGCTCCCCAAAACTGAGACACAGAGAAGGAGCTGGCCTGCGGCAGTAGAGGGGATTTTCTTACTTGAGAGTTACTTGTACCCATGGAATTAACAGGTCTAAGTCTCTTAAGGTTACACTCTCATAAGATAAGAGAGATAAGCCGTAAAAATTCAGCCAACAGCAAAAGAACACATGTGACCATGACCAGGGAGTTCTATCAATAAATGGGCAACTACTGTGTGCCAGGCACAACACTAGGTATTGAGATACAAGTGCCAAAATGATCATCCCTGACTCAAAGAGCTTACATTGTAGGAAGGGCAGACTGCATATTCACTGAAAAGTCCATTGGGGATATCAAAATCAATACGGAATGAACTCGGGGTGAAGGGCTGTGACAACTAAAAGAGTCAGAACTTCCTGCAGGAGGCAGCAGGCACTAGAGCTGAGTTTTGAAGAGCACTAGGGGTTCCAAGACATGAGGAGAGAGAGCATTTCAGGTAGGAAGTATAGCCTGTGCATAGGCATAGCAGTGGGAGACTGAATGCCAAGGTTGAAGAACAGCTGGTAAACCAGTTTGGCTAAAGTGGAGTATGCATAAGAAGGAGTCGTGTGTAGGCAGCCTGAAAAAGAGTCTTTAAAATGCCCGACAGAGCATCTTTGAAGTGCTGGGGAGCCATTGAAATTTCTTGAGCAAGAGAACCTATTGATTATATATCTCTAGGATTTATCACCTTGGTAGCTGGGTGAAGGAGAGGTTAGAGAAAAACAAGACTGGGTGAAGAGAAACCAGTTCAAATAGGCAGTAAGGCCAGGCACAACATAGTAACCTGTGGGGGCAGTAGGAAAAAAGAGATGGACTCAACAAGACCTGGTGACTGATTGGCCGTAGGGCACAACCCTCAATGAAGAGCTGAGGATGACTCCCGGGTTATGAACCTGGATGACTGAGAGATTAGCGGTACCCTTGACAGAAATGGGCCAATCGGGAGGAAAAGTGGCTTTAGGTGGGGAAATGAGTTTTTTCTTGGACATGATGAGTTTGAGCTGCTGCTGAGACATCCAGGTAGAAACGAGGACTAGATTTGAGGCTCATCTGCATAGAGGAAAAAGTTCAATTCAGAGGCACTAAGGAAATCAGCAGATTATGATGGGCGTCCTACCTCAAGACTAAGTGGGATCGACACTGTAGGAGTGCCAAAGAGAGAGGTCATTGTGGGAAGGGCTGGGGCGGTCAGGGAAACTTCAGAGGAGGTGGGTTTTCCCAGGCAAGCAGCTGGGGGTGCTGCAGTGGATAGAGTGCCAGGCCTCAAATCCGGAAGATTCATCTTCCAGAGTTCCAGTCTGACTTCAGACACTCACTAGCTGTGTGACCCTGAGCAAGGCACCTCACCATGTTTGCCTCAATTTCCTCTTCTGTGAAATGAGACAGAGAAGAAAATGGTAAATTCCTCTAGTATCTTTGTCCAGAAAACCCCAAATGGGCTCACAAAGAGCCAGACTCAATTGAAAAATGGCCAAACAACAAGATTCAGATTGGACAAAAAGTGAGACTATCGTACGAGACAGGGATTGGCCCAGGATACGAACATGCAAGGCAGATGGGGACCGCAGTGAGAGGTCTGGCCCAGCTTCCCAGGGCCACACAAGGGGAGCAGTGATGGAAAAGGCTGATCGGGCTCAGATTGAATCGATCTATTACAGAGCATGTTTCAGCTTACCGCGTGCCAAGCGCCATCCCAAATGCTTTCCATTCAAAGCAATGGAAGCTTATTGAAGTTTGGGAGCAGATAAAAGCTGCGCCTCCTCTCCACAAATGCTCTCTCCTGCCCCGCCTCAAGTCCTTCCAATTCATGGGGCTTCCAAGAATGGGGAGAAGGATGATTTGCTCTGGTACCGAAAGACCTTTTAGATGAAAAGCTTTGTTGTTTAGAAGTCAGTCAAGGTAATTTTCTAGGCAATCACCTCAAAGTCACAGGCAGCCTTTGAATCTTTCCTGAAGAATCATTTTCCCAGACGAAGCCCCACAAGGCCAGCCCACGGGGCAAGAGGACACTACTCACAAGGTCCTACCCTAAATTGCTGATTTCACCCCAGGACCACATACGCCTTTGTAGGAAAGGTTCTCTTTTGGCAAAGGAAAGATGTCTTTAGGGCTGATCTCCAGTCCTGTAAAGAGCTCCCAGAAATTGATCAAGCCACCCAAAAGTTCCAACAGCCTATTCTTTGCTGGAGGCCATAGTGAAATGAATGGTAGGAGCATCTCCTCAACGCCAGGAATTCCTAGCCGCCTGGATGACGGGCTCTTTTTGTTGTGAAATCTTCCCTTTTTTTCAGTGAACAAAAACTGATTGTCTCCCTCCCATTCCCTGCACTAGAAAAAGGGAAAGACAAAACTTGTGCAACAAACATTTGGTGGTCAAGAAAAACAAATTCTCACGGTGGCTGTGTCCCCAAAAGATAGATGTCATTGCACAGCTTTCTGTCCCAATGTGGGTAGCAGGCTTCAGCATCCATCATAAGGGCTCTCACTGGAGGAGGCAGTGGCAATCTAGAGTAGAAAACCTGGTCTGTGAACCAAGACTAGGACGAGTTAGAGAGCTTAAAGGACAAATCCAATCTCAAGTATAAACCTGCATTAGCCTGGGCCCTGGAGCCAGGCATGGTGCCTGGATCTGGGATTTCATTGGTATAGGGAACTCCCAAGTGAGGAAAGTCCTCCTCATCTAGGTCACTGCCTTCTCTATAACTCCTATCACTAAATCAAGCTGGGGGTGGGGGAGTGAGTTAACCTGCAGTCCATGGACTGTGCCTCCCCTCAGAGTCTATGGAGAGATTTTAATGAGTCCATATATTTGGGAAAAGCTGGCATCCTTCCTTTCACTAACTAAAATTTCAAATCTCCTTATTTTGAAATATTATTTGGAGAACAGATCCATAGACTTCAGCAGACTGCCAAAGCAGCCCATGTCTCCAAAAATTGGTTTCGAATCCCCGTCCCAAAGATTATGCCAGAGCACTAACAGGCTGTGACCTGCCCAAGGTGATACAGTTAGCACTTACAGAGAGAGGACTTGACCACAGGCCTCCCTAGCTTCCAGGCCAGCTCTCATTCCATAACACAAGAAACAGAGGAGGTAGTGAACAAGCCAGTATTCTTAGAGCCCTAGTTTGTGAATAGACATCAGTACCAAAACTTGAATGTGACAGATCAAGAAAGGCTTTCTGTAGGAGGTGGCCATCTGAAATAATGGCTCTCATTTGGCCCCAGGGGACAGAATTAGGAACAAGGGGTAAAAGTTATCAAGAGGCAACTCTAAGACACAGTAAGAGGAAGAGTTTCCCAGTCACTTAAGAGTTTATCCCCCACAGATTCAGTTGTGTTGGGAGGTCATGTTTTTCATATCACTGGTGTTGTCAAGCAAAGGAAACTGACCACCTGTCAGGTGGATTCCTGCATGAGGCTAGGAGTGATCCCTTTTTTTCACTCTTACGAGTTTATAATTTCTCTCCTTGCCCAAAATCTTAGTCTCTTGTTCTCATGCTTTCATGAGCACCAATGGAAAAGGTATCCCTACCTAAAGTCTTTAAGAAGACCTTCTTGAAAAAAAAAAATCTTAACATTCTTTTTATATGGAAGTAGGGAAAAAATGAAATATTTTTAACGTTTTTTTAAAGAAGGCTTTCTTACCTTCCATGTATTTTCCTACTGAAATAACGTACTTGACAAAATGTCCACATCCTATGCAGAGGAGAGGTTATAAAAACATATAAATCGATACTGGCTTTTCAAAGCATTTGCTATGATTTACTTTTCAGAGTATAGACCTTGTTGTTAAGATTCAATCTGAACCAACAGAGATGCAGGCTGGACCTTGGGTAGGAAATGATGAGAAAATCAGGCTTTTCTCTGTTGAAAATGCAGGTCAATGCAGTTTGTCTTGTTTTGAAAATCAAGTTGTCTCTTTCCTACCCCCATTAAAAAAAATTTTTCTTTCCTACCTAAAGAACTGCCCCCATTAAAATCAGTCCTCCCCTCTCCATCTCACAAAGAAATCTTCTTGTGTTTCCAGAGCAGTTCTTCTTGATCCCAGAGAAGAGCAGGAGGAAAAGTCTCCTAACTTGGAAGAATGGCAGCAATATAGTGTCATTCAACAAAAGGGAAGCTGGGTGTAAAACTTACAAGACACTGCCCTCTAGTGGCTAGTGTAAATCTAGTGACATTCCCCTCTGTGCTCAGTTCAGCAGGCAAATCCCTCCGCTGACTCAGGCTTTGCCCCTTGTGTTCTTCCTCCTTGCTCCCTTACTCTAGGAACATAGTTAATCAGGTTGTAGCCAGCCTACTCTTAGCATTTCTCAACATTAGGCAGAAGGAATTCTGGAATCCACTCCCTAAATGGCAGCACTGCCTGCACTGATGTCCTAAAATGGAAAGAGGGCTGACTTTGAAGTCATAAAGCCCCAATTCAAATCCTATGACTCTATTTACTGAGTGTATGACCTAACTTCTCCAGGCCTCAGTTTCCTTGTATATAAAATGAGGGGATTAGACCCAATGGTCTATATGGTCTATTTTATCTCTAGATCTATAATCTCATCATTGTCAAATCATTTTCAGTGATATTTGAAAAACCACACAAAAAAAAAAAACAAGAGGGGTGCCCTAGCCCTGAAAGAAGGGAAAATGTCCCAATTTTTTAAAAACAACAAAAAACAGCAAACAAAGGCTTCAAACTGAAGGCTAACGTGCCTGAACTTGGTTCCTGGGAAAATTCTATGGTTTTCTATTAATGAGATGATTACTGAGTATCTAAAAAAGAAGGACAAGATGATTCTAAAGAGCCAGAGTAGTTTAATCAAGAAAAGGTCATTCTAGAAGAACCTTATTTCCTTTTTTTTTGACAGGGTTATAAAAATTAGTGGTTTGGAGGAGGATGATAAATGCCAGAGTCTCCCTAGATTTTAGCAAATTATTTGATAAAGTTTCTTATACTATTCTTGCAGAAAAGATGGGGAGGTGTAGACTAGGCAGGAATATAAGCAGCACTCAGGATGAATTGAATGGCCCAGCCTGACTATGGAGCCATAAACCATTTGGTGTTATCTGGACAGTAGGTTCTCCACCAGGATGGAGCTCTGCTTGTCTCTGTGCTGTTCACCATGGTTATCAAGGATTTGCATAAAGGCAGGGGCCTACGGTACACTTATTAAATTTGCAGATACCATGAAGTGGGAAGAGATAGCCACCACACTGGATGACAGAGTCAGCATCTAAAAGAATCTTGGCAGGCTAGAGCACTGGGCTGAATCGGATTAACCAGAATTCAATAGAGCTAAAAGTAAACTCTTAAACTGGGGTTCAAAAACTCAAAGTCCCAAGTACAGGTGGGGGGTGGTTAGACAACAGTTTATCAGAAAATGAGCTGTGGCTTTCAACGGACTACAAAGTCAACAGGAGTCACCAATGTGCCATAGAAATATGCTATGCTAGTGTGACCTCGGGCTGTAGTGAAGGGCAGAAAGCCTTCTGCATCTGCCCTCATAAGAAGGACTGGAATAGCTGGGTCTCACGAGTTCCGAAGGACTTTAATTTGCCGGGGTGAGTCCAGAGAAGGGCTGAGAATTATCTGAAGGAACTAAGAATTTTCAAGCTAGAGAAGAGAAAACTCGGGGGAGGGAAACATCAGAGCTGCCTTCAGGAATCTGATGGGCTGTCATGTGGAGAAAGGATTCGATTTGTTCTGTTTGACCCCAGAGGGAGGATGTAAGAAAAAAGTCTACTTAGGCTTACTGATGGGAAACAAAGTTGAGTCATCCCCATGTGGTGCAGGCTGCTGCCAGGGCGGATAGTGGCTTCCATCTCTTTGGAAGTCTTTAAAGTAGAGCCTGGGTGACCACTTGTATCCCATGTTATACAAGCACCATATGTTACAAGGAATTCCCTTCTGATCTGGGTTATGCTAGATGGCTACCAAAGACTCACAGTTCAGAGGCAGGATATGAATGATAGACTGGAGACAGAGACTGAAAAGGAATGGTCAAACAAGTAGGAAGAGAACCAGACCACCCTTCAATCCCTAACATTCTGGCATTGCTGTAATACTGGTTTTGAATCACTCACATTATCAAAGAATGGCCACTTTGAGCTCCTAGTTTAGAAGTGCCATGGAGGATGCAAAAACTTCGATGATGACACAATCCTTGTCCTTAGGAGGCTTACAATATAATGGGGAAACCAAAACTGGCATACTGAAACAGAGAACAGAGAAGAGCATAAGTGTTTGCTGCTGACCCCTAAGTGCAACAGGGAGGAGAGATTGGCGTGGGCTGGGCTTCACTATCAAAGAAGACATCACAGAGGAAGTAGGCTCTGAGTTGGGACCTAAAGGATGAGTAGGATCTGATAAATAGAAAGGAAGAAGACTTTTTGTTTCAGGTTAAGGAGGAACAGTATGAGGAAAAACTAGGTAGGAGAATAAAATAAAAGGAGTCAGATGTTTTAGTCTGGTAACATAGGGCAGAATGGATTAGTTGGGGAAGAGGAATAACTGGAGATAAAGCCAGTTCAAAAGGTGGCTGAAATCTAGCTGTGAGGTCATAAGGGATGGTGATGATCAGAATCTATCAGTGGACATTTATTTACTCCCTACTATGTGCTAAGCATAAAAAACACAAACCAAAAAAAAAAAAGCAATCCATACTCTCAAGGAGCTTACGTTCTTTGGAAGGGGACAACACATATAATATCAACAGGGCCAACATAGAGAATATAAAGTGTCTCAAGGGGAGGTATTTGGGGAAGGAGGGATCAGAAAAGGCTTCATGTAGAAGGTGCTGGATGCTTGAGCTGAGTCTTGAAGGAAGGGACAAGTCTGGGGAAGCCAAGATAAAGACAGAACGCATTCCAGGCCTGGAAGATGGCCAATGCAAGGGCTCAGAGGTGGGAACTAGAGTGTTGTGTGTGAGGGACAGAGACAAGGCTGAACCACAAGCCACAAAAGGAGACGCAGGATGGGTTGCCAGAATGGTAAAACCAGGACCATCCTAGAAATGGGATGTGATTGCTGGAAGCACCCTTAGAAAGTGGTCCATAGAAAGTGACACGCAGGAGAGCCTTTGGAACAAGGGACACAGAATTTCAGATCGAGAGGAACTTTAGGGATCATCTCGGCCAGGGCATGCTTTGTAGATGAGGAGAATGAAGAGAAGGGAAGTGATTTTCCCCAGCTGCCGTAACCAGTTCAAGAATATAAAAATCCCATTCTCAGTCTTTGTGTAAATGTAAATTGAGGTAGGGACGGGCCCGAGGTCTCACATCTAATAAACAGCAGAGTCAGGAAATGAGCCCAATTTTGGTGTCATTTCAACTACTCCTTGTATTCAGATAAATCGTTGGCCAACTCTGGAAAGCCTGACCTCTAGATGAGCCCCCCCCCCCATACCGGGGAGCCTGAGCTTTTCTGCCAATTCTGCCACCTTGGCCGGTAACATCAGGGTTTGCTAATCTTCTGAGGGAAGTCATCCCATGCCTATGTGGCCTTCTGCCTCCGAGGATCTCAAGGCCCCTTGCTGAGACAACACTCACTTACCTTCCTTGTGCATTGGTGGCCTGGATGGGAACGGCACTCTTCCACTGCTCTAACTTGAACGATCCTTGGCTTTGTCCCCTGTAAAATGGTTGTTCTCGGGCACCTTGAAGGTCTCTTTCAGCTCTAAATCCCATGGCCCAACTTGGGAGCCTCAGGGATTCCATGAAGAAACCACTTGTAAACTTGGAGAAATCACTGCCCAGTTCACATCTGCTTTTGCCACCAAGCATTAGAAGAAGAAAAGGAAACTGTGGGCCCCGTAAATGCTGAAGCTTGAGCTCCTCAGCTCTCACCAACTCATTCCGCTGCAGAAATGCACTAATGCCTAAAGTGCCGTAATAACTGAAGGCCTCGACTGTGTTACACAGAGAATAAGGCCTGGGGATTTTCCAAGTTGCCAGGTTCCAGATAAATCCCATTAGTGACATGATATGGTGCCTGATGCTGAATGGCAGCCAGGAACAGGTAGAGATCAGATGATGGCTGCAAATCAAACACCCGTGCTTTACAACCCAGCAAGGGGCCTAGTGGCCTCAGGGACTGGGATGGAGATGGATGGCCCAGCCAAGCTCGGTTGCTTATTAAGGACATGCTTAGAAGGCCAAAGAACTAGTGTGTGGGATCCTGAGCTGGAAGGGACTTCAGAGGTCACCTAGACAAAGCCTTTTGCATTTCTATGGAAGGGGAAACTGAGGCTAGATTCATGTGACCAGGCAGCTGACTGTGTAACATCGCCCAAGTCACCTACCTATCCCTGATCCCTCCTGCGAGCTTTCAGCTTCTGATCCATGAACCCCCAAGTTCAATATGTGGTTTACCATGAGGGAGGTACATTCACCCCTAGGTGAGTCAGGTTCAGGTGGAGAATGAGGCCAGAGTCTTCCTGCTCTAGCCCCTTTGGCTATGCCAGCTATGGCAAAGCTTCTTAAATGGCATGGAATGAGGGAAGAAAACGAACTAAGAATGAACCAGACCAGCATATTGTATCTGTCTAAAGACAGGCCATCATCCTGTTAGCCAAAATCAGGTTTGCTTCAGATCAGTAAGGCCCCGGATCATTTGTCAGGAGACACCTCCGTCACTGTAGTCCTTGAATAGGCTGGAGGATGGAGTAGAAGGAAGGCCAAACGCCATCAGTGATGGTTGGGCAGGTCAGCTTCCGCAATGGGCTTTTACCTTGGGCCAGTCTGAGGCTGGGAAAGTCCATTCTCAGGTCTGACCTCAGCCCCATCCTCAGAAAGCTACTGATGAAGCCAGGTGCCCCACTGTGTGCATCTGCCCCAAAGCAGCTATTGAGAGGGAAGAGCCTATGGACATGCAGACATCTAGCTCTCTCCACAAATCACCCAACACCAGCATGTGGGTCTGGCCTGCCACAGCTGGCTCTGTCCTCCAGCCAAAGTGGAAGGGCTCACTAGGCTTCTTGTATCTGCCAGTTTCTCTGCCACAGGCTTATCCTCCTCAGAGTCCTAACTGCCCCCAGGCCTCTCACCAAGGAACACACCCACTCTGGGAACAAGAACTAGAGTCACAGGTCCCGCGTCTCCCACATCCACCCTGGACCCTCAGTCAGGCTGTAAGCATCTAGTAAGTGCTGGGACATGGTGCTAAGAATTGGGGATATGAAGAAAGATGAAAGCCTGTCTCAGCCTTGAGGAGTTCACAATCTGGGAAGGAGGGAAGGAAACAAGCACTTAAGTGCCTGCTACATGCCATGCATCAAGATGCCCTACAGACATTGAGCTAGCCCTGTAAGATGGGCACTGTACATCCCCACAGAGGGCAAGCTGTGCCTAGCCCCACTCTGGATGGCTAGGCTCATGACTGTATTCCATAGGGCAAGAATCACCCTCACTTGTCTTTACTTTACAGGGGAGAGTCGTACACACACGTCCATGGGGTTCAGGGGGAGAGTCATACATACATGGCCAGGCCATATTCAATTAGTGCCCTGGAAGAAGCCCCAAAAGCATTTCCATTTGCATGTGATTTGTTTCTTTCCTCCATAACCATCCCATCCTAACAGCGTGGCCTGCTCTGGACCAACCCACTCCATGATCTGTGCATCTCACCTGTTTCCTTTTTCCACATTTTAGATTTTCCGGAAAGCTCATCATCGCTTACCATTGAAATGGAGACATAGCACTTTCCCCATCTCCTGCTTCTGTCCACTAGGTCAGTACTGGGAAAGAGCGCTAGAGGAAGAGGAGGAGGAGGAGGAGAAGGAAGTCCTCAGCCCAGTGAATCAGGGTCCAAATCATTTCTCTAGTGTCATTCGCATAATCATTCTATAGGTCATTTCCACGAAGGGGATGCTTCGAAGGATTCTCACAGCCCCTCCATTCATACCACGCTTCTCATCTTGAATCAGTTCCAAATCATATGACAAACAGTATCTGGACTTAGAGGGAAGGAGCAGGGAGCTCCACAGCAGCAGCAGCAGCATCCAAAGAAGCCTTGGCTAAACAGCTACACTGCATGGTTTAACTAAGAAAAAGAACTCATGGCTCTGTAGTAGTCTGTGTTTTACCTAGTGTGTTCCTCCTATAAGCAGTCGTTATGCCCATTTTACAGATGGGGAAATTGAGGCGACTTGCCCAGTATCCCACGGCTGGTAGGTATTGGAGCTTATTACAAATGGGCGAGGCAGCCTTGGGGCAGTAGAGTCCGCTCTTACCAGCCCCCTGGACCCAACGAGAGGCAACAAGGTCCAGGAGAAAGTGGCTTGGGAGTCAAAGGCCCTGGATTCAAATGCCACTTCCTGCTTGACCTTCCTGGGGCCTTGGTTCCCTCATCTGACATATGCTGAGACAGAACCAGATGGACTTGGGGTCTCTGGCTGCCCTTGATCCTGGATCCAGTTCAAGGTATTGGTTTTCCCACTGTGCATTTTAAACCTCAACCTAGGACAGGGAGGGCCTCTACTTGAAATGATCAAGGTTGAATATAAGTTTTCTCCTGACTCCATTATACCATTTAATAGCATCCTCGCCCCCCCCCCAACTCAAAGAACAGCCTCTCCTAGCCCACCCAGCGAGCAAAAACTGCTAATGTGTTAAGTAGCGTTGGACCACGCTGCTGCAAGGGATTCTCATCCAAAAGTATTTTGTTAGGGAAGAAGTAAACAGCTTTCTTCTCACAACACGCCCAAATAAAGAAACCCAGCTAATCCAGCAGGAAAAGCTGGAACTCTAGTAACCGGTCTGCCAGGCAGTTCCAAGTAGCAGCTTTCTGACAAATGATAGGAACAGAATGGAGGAGCTAGAAGGAACATCAGAGCAGGGAGGCACCTGAGAACCAGACAACACCAGACCCACGAGGGAACTTGGAACAGGAGATGTCACATCTGAGGCCAAAGCCTTAGAATGTGAACTCTTCCTACAAAGAGTCAGCTGAGGTCCAAGGAGAGGCTTTACAAAACATTATTTCCGAGCCTAAAGTAGCCTTAGTACAGAAAAGAATTCGAGCGAGCTAGAAGGTATTCTGGAAGAGAGTAGGAAGGACCTAGAACACAGACCACCAGAGGTTAGAAGAGTCAAGGTTGTCCAAAAAGAATCTTAGAAGGACAAGAAAAGAGAAAAGCAATAGGAGGGAATGGAGAACAGAGGCTGTACCATCTTGGGCTTTGAACTGTCACGGCTTGGGAGTCTATAAAAACAGAATGTCCAAGCTAGAGTGAGGAGACCTCGGAAGAGGGAAAGTCTGAACTTAATGGGACCTTGGATCAGAGGGTGACAGGCGAAAGGATTCTTAGAGCAGACAATATCACGTCTTAGAGAAAACATAGAAACAACAGGAAATAATGGACCTTACAGGGAGCCTTGCTGTTATGCTTCAATCGTGCCCAGCTCTTCAAGACCCATTTGGAGTTTTCTTGGCAAAGAAACTGGGAGAGGTTGGCCCTAAGTTTAGAGATGAGGAAACTGAGGCAAATGGGATGAAGTGACTTGCCCAGGGTCCCAGAGATAGGAAGTGTCTGAGGTCCCACTTGGTCTCTGGTCTTCAGGACTTTAAGCCTAGCTCCCTCTCCACTGCGCCACCTGCTGCCCTTAAAGGGAACCTTAGTGCCAAGTATCTCAAAGCTAGAAGGGGCCTTAGAACTGTACAAGAACTGAGAGAATGTCAGGGCTGACCACTCTAGGCTGGCACTAGATCCCAGAATGCCAGGCCTGCTGAGACCCTGGCTGGCATTACAACCAGAAAGGATCATTATAGATTGTGGACTTCTGGGAACTTAGGAGTTTTGGAAGAGAGAATGGCAGAGCTGGAAAGGCCCCTCTACAAAAGCGTGGCAGAGCTGAGTGGAACCTTCAAGGAAATCAAAGCTGGTTCAGCTTAGATAGAACCCGTCACATTTGGGAATTACTTTAGAACAGGAGAGGCCCCAGATGAGAGAATGTTGTGTCCACGAGTGGATATTGGGGTTGGGGGATGTCACACGGTATGTTGCTGCCCCAGGAAAGTTAAAAGCTCAACTTATTACAAGGGACCTTGGAACAGAGCCTGTTAGACTTGGGAGGGACCTTTAAAAAAGGGAGCGGCAGAGCTGGGACAGTGAAGGTTAAAACTGGGCCCATTCATTAAACAGAGGATTGGACCCAGGCACTACATTAGAACCTGCAATATCAGCTCTCAGAGAGACTTCAGAACAGAGAGAGTTGGATCTAATGGAAAGCATAGAATATAGAATATCACCTAAAACAGTAAAGAACAGGGGTGCCCTGTACCAGAAAATGAGACAGGTGGCTCAGTGGATAGAGCATTGGACCTGCAGTCAGAAAGACCCAAGTAAAAAGCTAGCCTTAACCCCTTAGTAACCATATGACCTTGGCCAAATCACTTAACGTTTGCCTTAAGGAAATGGCAAACCACTCCACTGTTTGTCAAGAAAACCCAACGGACAACACTGGGGGCTGTGGTCGGTGGGGTTGCAAAGAGTCAGACACTAGTGAATTGCAACAATACCATAGGGTATAGGACGCAGGAGAGGCTACTTGGGCCTTTAGACCACCAGACCTTCCATAAGGCTGTCCAAGGTAGGCCCAGAGGACATCACCGCTCTCAGAAGGCCCTTCAAATGTGGGCAGGACCTTGAGTAGTGATGGCAGAGCTGGAAGGGACTTTCCTTAGAACCCCACTTTGCCATGAGGAAATTAAAGCTTGTCAAAATGACCCGATTTCCCCATCCCAGCTCCTCAGCTCAGCCCTTGTTTGCTCACCCAAACCTGTCTGCTTTTTCTTTTTAGGCCCCCATCACCTCTCCTTTCTCTGAGGCCAGCAGAGTTCAAGATCTGGAGATGCCCAGTGTTCCAAACGACACCACGGTGGAGTATGATTGGATCAAAACCCTCACAATCTGGAAATGTCCCATCCCATGCTTGATGTACCAGTTTTTCAGGGCTTTCCAAGTCCTTCTTTCATGTAGTGACTCCATTTGGCAGGTTGGTGGCCACCAATCCTGGCCGATCCTCCCTCACCTCTCTTTCCCTTTTATTCTCATTTTCCTGTCCCCATTCAGTGAGGGTCTTAATGTAACACTGGGCTTCTTTCCATTAGCTCTGGCACGCCCACTGGGCTGCAGATGCTTTCTTCCTCAGAGTCCCCCACCCTTGACCTGGGAAGCCCAGGAAGCCCCTGCATTGTGGTGTCTGAGGGGCATTTGAGTATGTGTGCTGCATGCGCCTCTGTGTGTGTGTGTATGTGCATTTATACATATGCAAAAGTACATGTGTGGGTACAGGCTGTGTACATAAACTGGCATTAGGGTGAATGGCTGATCACTGGGAGAACCAAGGCTAGAGCTTTCCCTGGAGCTTCTTTGTAGACACAAGCTTCCCCGTCCCCGTCCCCGTCCCCATCCCCATCCCCATCCCCATCCCCAAATGGCCTAGCTCTTGAGTGCAATCCTTGGACCGGGTAGGAACTTCCAATTTCTGAGAGACCTCCACATGCCTAAAACACCTAGGGAAATAAAGCACTATGGGAAGCCCTGCCCCACATTTTCCCTCCTCAGCCCCAGGCCCTCAGTCTGAATCAGGCCCATATGTCCAACTCAGATCCCCCCCCCCCCTGCAAAGATACAGCACTCTCACCATATCCCACCACAGGCCCAAGAGATAGGATAATACTATATCCCAACTACAAAGGGTCATCAGCATCATCTTGTCCATACACACCCCAGCTTCCATCAAAACAAAGGAAACTGAGGCCTTGAAAAGAGAAGCGATTGGCCATCCCAAGTTACAAAGCAGATGAAGGATTTGAACCCAGGGCCCTGGTTTCCCAGTCTAGTATGCTTTCCTCTCCACCTTTTTGATATGGGAGCTTGTAGATAAACACAGATCAGATTAAGGGCAAGTGTCAAATGCTCAACACTCCCAACACACTTCCATCCCCCACATTTCCCTTTCCCCACCACACTTCCATCCCCCACGTTTCCCTTTTCCCACATTTCCATCCCACAACATGTCGCCATCCTCCATGTTTCCCTTTTCCCAACACATTTTCATGCCACATTTTCCATCCCCCCAAAACATTTCCCTGCGTGCGTGCATGCACGCGCACACACACACACACACACACACACACACACACGCACCTCATGTTCTTAGACTTCACAAACAGGCTTAATGAGAATTGAAAAACGATTGATTTGAACTGGGGGCCACGGGCTTTTGAGGACCATTTTTTTCCATCTTAATAACCCTGTCCTTTCCCTAAGAAACAAGCTTCAGAATAACCATTAACCCTAGAGCTCCCATCACATAAAAGATTTGTGTTTACTCACCAGGGGTTAGTGTATAAACATTGATGAACTGAGCATTATCGTGCCAGTGCTTTGACCTTTTCAGAGCTTCACTGGGAGCTCGGCCATTAGGATGGCTCACTAAGTTTCCATTCATTGCCCTCTTTCCTTATAATCAGTGTCTCCCTAGTCCTTGATCCAGTATGTGGACACTGAAGTTCTTTAGCCTATCCTAATACCTTGGAGTACTGATTCGTTCAGCTTTCCTGGCAAGCCTCTTGTCCCCAGCTGCTGAGAAGAGAGGAGGAAGGCGGCCAGGGTCTCTCAGCCCAGCCTTTGAGGTTGTGTGGCTGTGTGGCTGTGGGATGGAGCTCCTGGAGCTGGGCTTTGATCAAAGCTTGCAGCTGCTGGGCCAAGTCTGGGGAAGCTGAAGCCCCACGTAGGAGATGGGCGATTTTCAGCACAGCCAGAGCCCTCCGGGCCAAGGCAGCTTCAGGAGCAAAGCTGGGCTGTTATAGCCGTACTGTCACAAGTTCGATTCTTGAGCCTTCCAAAATCCTAAGCCAAACGATAACTGCTGTGTCACCCTCTAGGAAGAGAGGGAAAACCCTACTCTCTTACCTGGGCCAATTCCCCCCTTCCCTCTCCTAGACTGGAAGTGCAGGGAGGAGGTGGATAAAGCTCTCCTCATGCAGCCTCCCTTACCCTAAAGGCATGGAAACCAAGAGACCCCAAGTGTGAAATCATGCAGGGAGGCAGCTGAGCTGGGAATTAAACCTGGCTATTCCTTTCTGCCCTGCCATGCTGCCTCTTCTGCCAGTAGTTCTGATAAAACATCTACTGTCCCCAATTCCAGGCTATGTCTCCCACGCCCGGCATCTATTAGTATTCCCCTTCCAGAAGTCAAGGGATCCTAAGAGAGCAACAGTATGGTCAGGCCCTCCCAAGTCCTGAATGGAGGGCTCCAAGAAGCCAAATAAGGCACGGTTTGGCATCTTGGTTCCCTGGGCATCCGGCAGTCATACCTTGGCTTTCCAGAGGTCACCTCAGGGTTGACTGCTGCACCAAACCAGAAGCCCTGCCAAAAAAGAGATTAGTACGTTTGCTTAGAATCCTCAATTATACAGATGAGTTTAGAACTGGAAGGCAGCTTAGTGATCATTTGATCTGGCAGTTCTTGACCTGGGGTTCACAAATTTGTTTTTGGACTATTTTGATGACCGCATTTCCCTACAACCGGTTTCCTTTTACTTGTCTAAGACGATGACTTTGAGAAGGGCTCCACGGGCTTCACCAGATTATCAGAGAGGTCTGTCATGTGCCCAAGGTGAAGAATGCCAAGCCTGGTCCAAGCCCACTGGAACAGGCCTGTCTTTCTTTTGGACTCTGTGCCACTTGGTGCTCCGGCCATTTGCCCTCCCCTTTCCCATCTGTGAAACCTAGCCTAAAGCTGAAAGGTGCTAGTCCTTCTGTCCCCACCTCAGTCAGTCCGATAACAGGACCAGAATGAGAAGGTGGACCCACTCCAGTATTCCTAAACATCCTGTGATCGCATGAGCCCTTAATGGGGCAACAAAATGGAGATGACTTTCTCAGTTTTTTTAAGCTAGAGAAATGAAGGCTCAGAGAAGTTGGGTTGTTGTCCACTTAGGTGAGGCTGGCTCATTCAGGAACATTGTGGGAAGAGATGCATTAAGGGATTCCATGCCTTCTTTTTGATGAAAGGGCCCCCAACATTCTCTACTGGTGACTATCAGCCCCTCTGTGCATTCCTGAACCTTGACTTCTGAGGGTGGCTCAAAGTGGAAAGTGCTGAGGCTTGGGAACCAAAGGCCTAAGGTCCACAGCTCAGTGACCGGACACTGAGTTGCACTTGCCTTGTTTGTAAAATGAGATTGGACTAGATGAGCTCAGAGGGCATTCTCAACACTAGCTCCTAGGACCCGGGATCTCACATGGTGTCACATTGATCTCACTGGGCCAGGAATCCTCTGCCAGCAGAAAGCATCCCAAACAAGACGACTGGAATCTTCCAGGAGATGGGTTTGCTTTGGCAATTCAAAAGCTCCACATAATCGATGGGAAAGGGAAAAGAGCATTCCGAGTATGAATGGACATTAGAGATCATCTGGCCCAATCATGTCTGTTAACAAATGAGGAAACAGGCCCGGAGTACAAGGAAATGGCAGAACTGGGACTTGAACCCGGGTCTTCTGCCCCCAACCCCAGGGCTCTTTCCACTGTGCCTCACTTGGCTTTGGAGGTACAGTCCATTTGCATTTCTTTCATCACAGTCAAAATGTACAGCATCAAATAGTAGCCTTCTGCATGAGAACAAAGCATAACATACCAAGGAATAGGCCCTTCCAAAAAAGCACATAGCTGATAATCATTCGCTTCCCAGAGAGGGTTGAGGCTGACTCCTGGACCATAATACAAGGGAGAGGCCATGAAGTCACCGGGCCATCCTTGCGAGCATTAGAAAGGGATGAAGAGAATGACTGACAAATGGGCTTTCTGTAACAGATGTTGAACAAGAGGAGATGGGACAGTTGGGAAGTAATCCTCCGGCAAACCTGCTGGTTAGCCAAGCCAAGGGCCCACAGGCCAGAGCACGAGCTCCTGCTCTCTGTAATATGTTCACTGGACTAAAGAGAACTGGCCCTGTGAGCAAGAAAACCAAGTCACCGTTGGTTCAGTCGGCAATTAAGGTCAGGTTGCCCATTTGCTACTGATGCTGCTCTCCCCCCAGTTTCTTGGTTTCATCTGTGCCAATGTGACTGTATGTGGTGCTCTGACTCTAGCTATGAGCATTGATTACAAAAGACTGCCAAGCTGTGCTTTCCCATGTTAATCTATTACATGTGCGTGCATGGGGTTGTTATTTCTTATAGCTGATCCTATCGTCTCCTTAAAAAACAAAAGTCTTAGTCCACGTTCTGTCAGTTTCCATACATCCCAGATGGAATGGAATCCAGTGTGGGGTTCATGCTTCCTGGGATCTGTCGTACCGATCCACTTAGAGAATGCTATTCTGTCAGAGCAAAAAGGGACCTTCGAGGTCACCGAGACCAGCTCCCCTGTCTTAATAGAGAAGGAAACTGAGACCCTGAGAGTGGCAGCAGAGAGAGACTGCTGGGCAGCACAGGGCAGAGAATATAGACCTGGGGAGTTGGGAAGACCAGAGATTGAAAATCTGCCTCAAATTTTCATCAGCTGTATGACTTTGGACAAGCCACATAACCTCAATCTGCCTTAGTTGTCTCATCTGTGAAAGCGGGATAGTAGTAGCACCTATCTCCCAAGGTGGTGGTAAGAATCAAATAACAACCTATGTACAGTGTTTGGTAAAGCTTAAAGCGCCATAGAAATGCTAGCTGTTAATGACTACTATTGCCCACTCTTATACAACCAGCAAGTCTCCAGGCTTACCTCTAAACCCCTCAAAAGCCCAGTAGTTTCTCTTCCCACTTTCAGAATTAACAAACCTTAGAATTGGTTTCAATTCAGGCCCTAATGTCAACTGAGGCTATTCCAAAGTCTAGGATAGGCAAATTTAAATAGAAAAGTTCATTTCTACCTATCTGGCCAGAGAGGTGGTATGCACTCAGAATCTGTAGGCTAGCACCCAAGTAAGAGAGGCCATCAGAACTGGCTGCCTACAAAGCCCAGGTACTGACTGGGTGACCCCCAAGGGTCACCAAGAGAACCAAGTTCTCAGTGGACTTGTGCTGGTGGGGACCTTCCCCATCTGGGACTTTCCTAGATCAGATAGGGCAGTCATGGACCCACCCCTTCTCCCCCCACTCACATGGATGAGAAAACATCATGTATTCCTCTTCTTGCATTTTACAAACACCAAAACGACTATTTAAATCCATGTGGATTGGTTTCCTCCTTCCCAATTCAAGAAGCTTTTATCTATTTGTCAGATACCAGGTTTAAAACCGAGTTTTAGTGCCACTTAGAAAAATTATTTTCTCCTTGACTCATGAAGAGGTACCCTTTTCTCCCATAGCAGACAGTCCTGAGGAATCCAAATGTTTTAAACAAAGTATTTTTAAAGAACATGGATGAAGTAGAGGAGGGAAAAGCCCTTTCACCCTCAAGAAATTTTAGTGACAGCCAATTTGGCCCACTGGCATAGACTCACACATTCTGCTGCAGAAAATTTTGGCAGTCTAAAACAAGTGGCAAATGAGAATTTTAATGAAAGCACAGTACAATCTATGGATTTGCCCAAGAACAGCCAGTGCCATTAGAGATGTAGGTAATTAAGAGATACCGGCACAACGGTCAAAAATGAAGGTTCTCTCTAGAGAGGA
This sequence comes from Myrmecobius fasciatus, assembly GCA_023553655.1. Classification (NCBI taxonomy): domain Eukaryota; kingdom Metazoa; phylum Chordata; class Mammalia; order Dasyuromorphia; family Myrmecobiidae; genus Myrmecobius; species Myrmecobius fasciatus. The sequence continues at coordinate 96,024 of JAJPUD010000932.1, forward strand.
GGGCTGGATTAAAGAACCAGCAGTCATTCTGGAGAAGCAGAGGCTAAGCAGAGTTGCCATTTAATCCATTAGCTTGTGATTGAAAATGTTCCTCCCAGTGGGCTCTCTGTCTTCAGAGACTGAAGTTTTACTGAAGAATACCACATTGAGCCTCTTGGATTCTCCTAAAGCTACATGGCCCAGAGAGGTGACTTCAGATCTCGGCTTCTGGGCTTGGTCATTTTAAAAAGAGAATCATCTGGAGTGTGTGCCATTGCCCTTCAACCCAATTTTTTTTTTTCCAAGTCCCGTCCTTTCGTAGGGATTCATGGACCTTTCTACTTTTTACCTGCCAAAAGTATTGGGGGGGAAATTAACTTTGTCTAAAATAATTGGACCTTGCATTTTAGAAGGCTATCAAGAGATGCTGATAATAGCTATTGCACTGAAATAACCCTTTAAGATTTGCAAAATGCTTTACAAACATTTGATCATCAACCCTGGGAAAGGCAGGTGCTATTACCATGCCCCATGTTATAGATGAGGAAATTGAGGCAGACAGAGGATAAATGACTTCCCTGGGTTAACACAGCTAGTAACTGTCCGGGGCTAGACATGAACCCAGGTTTTCCTATCCCCCTGTCCAGCACTGTGTGTGTGATGGTGCCATCTCGCTGCAGCTGATGCTGCAACAATCCCATTAGCTAGACTGAAGACAGAGCCTGGCTATTCTTTCTGGTGCCAGCTAACAGCTCTCACTATACTAAACCTTCCACATTACTAATAATCACTGCCATCAGCTATGCCATCTCTGTAGTCAGTGGCAGCATGGCGCAAGCTGGAGAGAAATGAGGAGGGCAATACCTCTCAAATTTGTCTTCACTGTGTCCTAGTGTCATCCAATCAAATGCTTATCTGCCCCTGTGTACATTAGCCCTGTGCTCAGAATTTCCAAGGCGTATTACAGGTAGAGCATGTTATCCAAGTTACTCTTTTCAGAACACCTTGTTTACCATTTGGTCAAGTATCAGCATGGACATTGCTAAGGCCAAGAGGACTTCTGAGTGTTGTGTACTCCATGTTACCCCCACCCAATCTTGAGAACTGGGGGAGCAGGTAGCACTTTTCCTGGAAGCAAAAGCAGCCAAAATGACAGCTGTTGGAATGGTTAGTTCACATCAGTAGTATTTTTAGTGATGTTGACACTGGTTTTTAAATATTAAAAAAAAATGGATTCTTGTGAAAACTTTTCTGCATACAGCATTATGTTGTTTTATTGTCAAGCCCTCCCCATCTATTGGTCATTGGATGCTCCGTGCATATGGTTTTAATAGTATCAATACTAAGTTCGTAAGTTTCAGTACTGTATGTACAATATTTCAGTGTCATTTTCTATTGTGTTTGGATTTGTTTCTTCCGTAGGAAATGTACGGAGTTTATATACTCTTGGGCAGTTCACTGCATTAAAAATAATATGGTTTTGACTAAATTGCTCAGTTTTTTGAGTTCAAGCTAAATGGGACTCAGGGGCCATATAGAGGAGCCCTATGTAAAATGAAGGGGTAGACTACATGGTTCCTGGATGGCAGGAGGTCTTTAGGCAAGCCCTTAAACTATGGCCAAGTTACTCAGGTAGAGGGTGCTGGAAGCTGGTCAGGCTCAGGTCCTCTGACTTCAAAGTCAAGACCCCTCTTTTTCTGCTAGGATTATACCAACCTGAACAATTCTCCAAATATAGAGCTACCATAGCGAGGGTGGAGAGACATAAAGAAACTGCCTCCTTTGGACTTTCCACGTGATAACCAAGTTAAGGCTATTCCAGTAACAGAAAGAACTTTGGAAACCATCTAGTCCCAGAAGAAAACAAGTCCAGGAAGATGGGCTTCAATTTAGTTGAGACTAAGTGCCTACTCTGCCCAGACATTAGGGCAGTGGTCTCCAAATGGAGAATAAAAACATAGCTTGAATCGCACACACTTCCAGTGATAACTAGTTTGTCTGCAATAGTCACATCAGCCCCTTAACCAATTATAGTTCCTGCTCTACTCTCACCTGCCAACATCCCCATCCCTTATCTTCCAGATCCCCTTGTAGCTACTGCAGCACCCCAAAGGGCCCCCACCCCCCAGGCCAATGAAGAAGATTCACAGACCTCCACCTGCAGGCCAAATGGCTTCCAGTTTGCATCACAATCTCATTACATCATCTTCCCAGGCCCCAAAATCTACACCTCTGACTCATCTATCTCTTTTTTGGAGATCACCATCATCCCAGTCTCCCAGGATCCCAATACCTTTGTGCTTGACTCCTCCCCTCCCCCGGTCAGGTGGAACTGTTCTCACCAGTTACCAAATCCAGTGTTGTCTTTTTACTCTTCATCTTTCATGACCTCTATAAAGTTGAAGACTTCCTCTTTCTTGACACTCACTCTCTCCTCTCTGGGTTGATGAAGACAATGGAAACATGTCACCTTCCAAAACTCACCTGCACACTTAAAAAGCTTTGAATTTTCTAACCTGTTTAAAAATCTTCCAAATGAAGAATTTCACTAAGTTTTGGATCCATCTGTTATTAATACAAAATGTTCTAAATCGTGTAATTACATAAATAAGACATAATTATAGAAATTAAACTACAATCCCTTTCAATTAGTTTATAATTGATAGACATAAACAAAGATAGAAATTTGCTAGCTGAACTCCAAGAGAAACCTTTAGCATAATTGGTGGATGGGAATGAAAAATGAGTAACACAATTTAGTAGGCACAACTCATGATGCACTTCACCTAAAGGGATCCATGTTTCTGGGGTTTTCTCTTTCAGCTATGACAGTCACTCAAATCAAATACTGAAATAAAGTGAACTTAGGACCAGATCTTCAAATCCCTGTATCACAGCAGTAAACCAAGATTTTGCAAAAGAAAAAAAAAAGAAAGAAATGGAGCACATGGGGCAGCTAGGTGGCACAGTGGATAGAGCACCAGCCCTGAAGTCAGGAGGACCCGAGTTCAAATTTGATCTCAGACACTTAGCATTCCCTAGCTGTGTGACCCTGGGCAAGTCACTTAACCTCAATTGCCTCAGCAAAAAAAAAGAAAAAGAAAAAGAAAGAAATGGAGCATATTCAATCTCACTGCTCTCACCAAAAATATCATTAATATTTTGTGAGAAAAAAGATATTCTAGACCATTCATAAAGATTTACAAAATATCATTTCATCTTTATCTCATCCTTTTTAAATTGCTGCTTTCTGAGTAATATTTAGAATGTACATAATTACTGCTAGAGGAGCACAGACATATAATTTATAAGGGAGTAAATAATTCACATATGGGGTCTGGGTGGATGCTAAAAATTCTTTTACTGATAGGTGTGCGTGATCACAAAAGTTTGGCAACAACAGTCCCACAGTTACCAAGGCCTGCCTGGAAATGGGGAGATGCCCGATACCAAAATGATGGGTTGTCATCTGCTTGAACTAAATTTTCATATCTGTGTGAATAGGGATGACGCTAACACTCTGGGAATTCATTTTTACCAATAAGACAAGGCCACAACAAAGAAGATCTAAAAGCTTAAAGGAGCACTGGCTTCGCTATGTAACCCCACCAAGCTCCCAAATTCCCTGAAGCAGACCAGAATAAACCAAGGTCCTGAATGGGTCAAAATACATAAATGACTGTCAGTTATAACTGACAAGTTGTGCTCCCTAAAGGTACATCCTGTGAGGTGTGCACAGTTGGCAGCCGCATTTTCCAGATGAGCAAACTAAGGTACACAGATTAACAGGTTGATAACAGCATAGGAGAGCAGGGCTTTGCCCCGGGCCTTCCAATTCCCAATCTCATGTTCTTTCCCCACATCCTTACAGAAAAACTGCAGTGTAGATTCTGCCAGCATAGGCATCACAAATCAAGGCATTGCCTACCATTCTGCCAAAGAATCTGTGTGGCACAATAGGAGAAGCAATGAATTTGGAGGAAAGGAACCGAATTCAAATAATGGGCTCTGCTGCTTTCCACCCATGTGACTGTGACCAAGTTCCTTCTTTCTGAGCCATCTATAAAATGAAAGGGACAAAGAAGGTGAACATTCATACTGTGCACTAGCTCTTGAGCCCGCCCCTCCCTGCTCCCACTGCCCATCAGCCATCACTGACATTTCTCTCAGCAGCTCAGTTCTATTGAAGATTAAGTCTTCTACTTTGGAAAAGCAGCAGCAGGTCACACCTCAGCCTGTGTTCCCGCAAATTCCTAATGAGTCAAGCAATCAGCCAACTACCACTGGTAGAATTTTTTTTTAATAACAATGCAAAACAGGGCACAGGTTTTTACAAGCAGTTGACCAAGAAGCTTTTGTTTCAAAAATGATTCCTCTCCATTTTGGAAGCCATAATAGCAACACCCACAAATTATTAGGATTATACAAAACATGACCTTCTTTTGTCCCATTTCAGCACATCCACAATTGATAAAACGTGCCAAATGACTTTTCCAAATCATAGTCTTCTAGTAAAAAAAATCAATATGAAATCACATCATTTTAATTTACTTATTGGCCAGAAGACCAAGCAAGAAACCATTCTGCCTGCCACTACCTCCTGCTCCACCCCACTCACACCCAACCATCATTTCTTTCTTTGGATTGATGGTATTTAACTGTACTTAGGCCTCCTGTGTTGCCATTCGGATTTCCCTGGGGCAGTCAGTGGGGGTCACTGCTACAGTCCAGTTGCCAAAATGGTCCCCCTTTTCCTTCACTGCCCAGCCAGTCGCACACTGTTTGGGAAGTGAGCCACAAAGAAAATAATGGACCAGCTGAAAAGTCAAACACATGTTCTGGGGCTGACATCTTGGGGTCTGCCTGCTGAGCACGGATGGGAAATAGAATGAATTCAGAGGCATTCAGTTTTCTTTCTGAGTTACCAGAAAGCACCAAAACTGGGAAAGTGGAGAATAGAGAAAGGTGGAAAGTGGGTTTAGCATACCCCGCTTCAGGGGAGAAGAAAGCAAACAGAACACAATGCAACTCCCAGCGGGCCTTAGAGAACTGACTTTTTTGGGTTTTATTTGTAACTACAAGAAACCTCAGAGCAGGGCAGTTCAGAAATTAGAGAATAAATGAATTCATTGAAGAGTCCAGTAATTTGCATAAGCACAATATTAAAATTCCCATCAATTCTAAGAGTTGAGTGTGCCTCATTACTGCACTTGGTTCCAACAGTCAAGAAATAACCAAATTAAATGAAGAGAACAACCAATATTTCCTATTTGGCCCAGAAAAAGAAATCCATTCAACAGCCCTTCCACTTCACTGTCTCATCCCATTCCCCAACCAAAATCGGACAAGAGGAAACTCAATATGCTCTTATAATATTGGACAGGAAAACCCAGTTTTCCTCGAACTTAATCTGTTCCAAAATACTTCTGTCCAAAATGTGTTGGTGCAACAGGATGGACCTCTGTGGTTAAAATTGTGATGTCTGGGAACTCCTGGATGATCGATGTGGCACCTTGAGAAAAGGAACAAGGACAAAGGAAAACTACTATTATACCAAGACTGGATGGGTCGATTGGTTTGAGGGGGCAGGCAGAGTAATGGATTAGCAGAAAAAGGAGAATTGCAATATTAAAGAAAGTGTGAGCCCCAACACTCACTCACTGCATCAGTATGGAAAAGCCATTTTCTAAACACCCCCCCCCCAAGCCTTAGTATCCACATCTATAAAATGGACTTAATACTTGCCCTCATATTTCCATGCTTGGAATCAAATGAAGCCTAATGTCATCAGACGATCTCATAGTTACCCCTATTTCTTCCTGAGAGGGAGCTGACTTTCCAATGTCATTGTGCCTTCTTTGAGAGGGAAGGTCTCCTGGATGTGGAAGTCTCTTCAGCTTTGAGAGCTGGAGGCCCAGAAGCTGCCAACTGACAGCAGCAATCCCTCCCCTCCACCTGACCACTAACACCAATCAACTTCCCTTATCTCTTCCTTTCTATGGGACTTCAATCCTCAAATTAACTAGTGCAAAAGCCCTGTTGCTCACATTTACAGAGCAGCCTGCACTTTCTCCTGGATTAATGTGTTCCCTGCCATTGCCCACTCATCATCATGCCTCTAGGGTTGAGCTAAGGCAAGTTCTGGTAGGTCCTACACCAAGCTAGAAGCTTCTAGTTTAGGCCCAACAATGGACTGGCAGCCTAGGGAAAAGGAAAAGGCCACAGCTTCATCTCCAGGCTAGCCAAAGTCTAGTGTGATTATCTCACTCAGAGTCTCACAAAGAGGACCCACAGAGGCAGAGGGGCAACGGGAGGAATGGCCATGCTGATGAAGACATGGACATTCTGACAGTTGGCAAAGAGTTTTTCCCCCAATCCTCTAAGGCAGACACTGGAAAGTGCCTCAGAGAGGCACTCAGAGAGACTACCAAGCAACAGACCCGGGATAGAACACTGATACTTCTGATTCCAAGTCCAGAGTCCTTTCCACAACACTCAGCTTAATCAAAGGTTACTACAGCAGAATCTGGCTCTGCATTTCCAAGTGCCATTTCCTTTGGTGACTGAGCAACCAGAACATAGTTATTTTCAACACCCACTGGGAACAGACTTAACAAGGAAGCAGATAAAGCCAGGACTTTCCATAAGAGAAGCTAAGCAGATACACATTTCCCCAAAAGTCAGCACTTACCATGAGGAGTAGAAAAGAGACTGAGGACAATGATGACACTGGGTTGGACACCATGTTCTATAAGGACTTTTACAGCCTCAATGACAGTATTTCCAGTACCTGAAATAAAATGAAACCCAAGGCTATTAAAAACTTTTGATGGTCACCTTAAGAAATTCTTAAGGAATCTCGGCAGCTTTCTGATGGAATCCATAGGCAAAACTATGCTGGAAGGGGACCTGTTCACTAGTGGTGGGATCTCCCGCCCAACATGTACCTTCAGAAGCCCACTGGCCCATGCTGTGAGTGATGTAAGTCCTGGAATCAGCATGAAGACCAGGAAAACTAGGGATCACAAAGATGAGCAACAAGAGAAATCTCTGAGAAACCTGTAGCTGTCTTCACTGGACTGAAAAACAGACATTCTTATCTACATCCTTACCCCCTGCCTTGATGTGTCCATTTAAAGACAGAATATGCCTTTGGAGCTAATGAAGTCTGACTACTGTATATTTTGTTTTTAGGTGATCAATTCCCACATGAACTGCCCTGAGAGCAACAAGTGCCAGCACTGTTTCTGCCTAGAAGGTGAGCTGAGCCTTCCCTCACTCGAGCTTCCCAAGCTTCTCTCCCGTCTTTCACTCCCCCCCCCTCCTTTCTTTCCTCTCTTTCTTTTCCTGAGCAAGCACTCACTCAGAATCGGATACATCAGCAGGACTTTCCTCCGGTAAATATCGGGGGGGAACTTGGCATAATAGACTTTGGCTCTTTGGGTCTCCTCATCACTCTGGATCAGAATCTTTCCAATTCGAATTGAGCGGCAGCAGTCCCGCAAACCCTGCTCCATGGCCTCTCCTGGGGGCAGAGAGGAAGAAGAACAAAGTGAGAGAGATAAAGCGCCTCCCTCCCCAGGCTGTTGACACAAATACAGAAGGGACATCATTCAGAAGATGCAGATGCTTCTTCTGCCTTTGTCTGAAGAGACTCTCAATGCCTGGCCCAGAGCAAGTGTTCCAATAAGCTAAGATCAGCATTCTAGGATGTTCCAAAATGGAACCTTTTGGTTTTATATATATATATATATGTGTGTGTGTGTGTATGTGTATATATGTGTATATATATATATATATGGAAACCTTTGGTTTCTTATTAAAGCTAGCTGTGTTGCAACCTGCTAGAAAAGAAAGTGTTTCTAAAGAAAAAGAAAGATGCCAGAATGCAAGGCACCTGAATTCACTCTTGAACCACTGATAGCTCATGTGGGGAACTGGTCAGGACACTAACTTCTTGATGCCTCAGTTGGTTAGTTTGAAGAGAAGATGAAGATAATAAACTTTGTGCTCACTGGAGGATCGTGAGGTTTGAAGGAAGAAAAGGTTTGATTTTTGAGTTCTAATGTCTAGTGCCACCGCGCTTCCAAGGTTAGTAAGGCAGAAAAAGCCCTGTCTCCTTTTGGCTTGTGATCTGCTGTCATATTCCTAGCATTTTTTTTAAACAAGATGATGCTTAAATTCCCCAAGATTTGGTACTTCACTTCAGTGACAATGTCCTTTTCAGTCAGGTTAAGAATGAAAGATTCTTGGGAAGGGAATGGGTGTTAAAAACCAAAGAAGATTGGCTCTTAGAACATGATGTCATCAAGACTGTGTGAGTTGATATAGTAATGAATTAACATAGTGCCCAAGAGGCTTTGCCAGCCCACTCTGAAGGAGCAGCCACCAATGACCTTTACCTTAGCCTGGGAGCCCAGACTCAAAAGGTAGTAATCAAAGACCAAGAAGGCAAGAAACAAACTACACAATGTTCACCTACTACAATCCAGCCCCTGCCAAAGTTTTTTGTGGCAGGCCCAAAATGTTTGCTGAATGAACAACCTCAGAACTGAAGAGTCTTCCTTGCATACTTACCTCAAAGAAGGTTGAACAAAATGGTCTAGAAAGCCATCAATGCATAAATGCCATCTTCACTTACCAAGGCAAGGCTTATCCATGGGGCAGCTACTCAGAATCAGGGTGAGGGCTAAGTGGTGAATTATCACTGAGTAATGACACCTCAGAAATCAGGACTAGATTTATTGTTTTCTCAATTGCTTAGACTTAAGAAAATGGTAACAATGCTGATTTAACTTAAAGGAGTGTGTGTGTGTGTGTGTGTGTGTGTGTGTGTGTGTGTACATTCCCACCCCACCCCCTAAATAAATCCCATTGTCAAAAATTTACAAGCATACCCCTGTATTGCTCTATAAACCTTGCTTGAGCTCAGCAGAAAAATAGTAGAAAGTTCAGGGAATAAACATAAGCAGACCAGAGGCCTGAGAACTGGAGGCCAACACCACCAACACCAATGCTAACAATACCAACAATAGCACCTGCCATTTATATAGCACTTTAAGATATGGAAAAGTGCTTTCTGTCCATTATCTCCTGCTTGGAACACCTATTTTTGTGAAAACTGTCCTCTAGCCCTTTCCTTCTTATTAAAAATCATAGGGGGAATTTCCCAAAATCCATGAGCTCTCAGGGTTTCTCCCCAGGGTTTAGCCTGCTGAGAGAGATCAAGATCACAGCTCTGTGTGCTAACCACAGGCACAGGGCTTCATGGCCAGCCCTGCAGAGAGCACGTCCATCCAAATACATTGCTAAGCCCAGCAAGGGGCAATACAGTTATTGCCAAGAAATACTTTTGCATACACGGTCACTCACACTGAATCATTTGATGTTGAAAGAGACCCAACAGGTTAACCAGTACAACCGTTGCCTATGATAAAACAAAAGGGCCCCATTTTCCCCAGGCTGGTGCTGAGTTCTGCACCATCTCCCTCCATCACCATCTTCATACCATCACAGCCCCAGCCCCAGCATCCTCCCATCTTCTCATCCTCCCCTGCTCCTCTTTTAATGCAACTCTGCACATGCAGACAGGCCCCTGGGGAGGAGACTGCCTCTAAAATTAGCCAAGCTCGGCAACACGCCGGCCCAGACTGCAGAGACACCGGGAGAGGAGGAGAGAAAGCCACAGTTCAGGTAGGCAGCAATTACAGCAGACAAATGGGACCCCTGGGGGTCAGGGAGCCAAAACACAGACAGACTTACCACTTCTCATGATGCTGACCCCACAGTTCCCCTTCTCAAATTTTACTCCTTCATACTTATATCCTGTCACAGAAGAAATTGGGGGGGGGGGAGAGAATGTTATCTTTCACTGTTGAAGCGGATATATCTTTGGTTTAGAGCAAAGGATGAGCAGCCACCTTCTCCAAAGGCAATCCAGCACATGAGCGTCACCCTCTGCCCAAAGAAGGTGTTCAATCAACATCTGTTTTAGAAACTGTTGACTCAGAGAAGGACACACAAGGCCACAAGGAAACCTTTGTTTCCTTCCTGGGATCTCCAGAGACTTTAAAGGAGGCCCTGGCTGGCCTGGGCCAGGATCTGGGCTGTGGGATATCTCCAGCCCACCTGGAGGACATGACTGGCCAGGGATCCATCTGTGCCCCACAAAGGCAGTGTCTGCCCTGGAGTAGTTCAAGTACTAAAGGCTGCTTATTGCAACACTTTTATATGAAATAAAGAAAATAACAGGGCTCTTTAGAGAAATGTTTCAACCCTCCAAGAGAAATCTTGGGGAGTTTGGCAAATGAGGGAGGAATTCTTCTCATAGTGACAAGGCTGAACTTGGGACTTGGAAGAACTGAGTTCAAATCCCATCTCTAGCTGTGAGAGGAAGTCACAACTTCTGGAAGCCTCAGTTTTCTCAATTATAAATGGGAATAATAATAATACTCATAATTCTGATTTCCTAAGTCCTGTGTTAAGGTTCAAATCATGAACTTTGCCAACTTTTAACACATTACAGAAATGTCCATTATCAATATTAGAAGGTAAGGGGAAAGCCCATTTTCTCCCCAAGTGAATTAAGTTGAAAGCCACTGACCCTGAAAAAGGCAACTGACTGGGCCATCCTACACTCTGAATGGTATCTTAGAAGGCCCAATTTCCAGCTTCCTACCCCCTCCCTCAAGGTGAATGATGGCAGCAGGCTCACTCAGACAGCTCCCTTTGGCGCCCTGAACACAAGCCTAGTGATTCGGTCCAAAAGAGGACAGGCCAACTCGATCACTGCTCTCCCCTCATGGCCCTCACAGCCTTGGACAGAGTCGAGGTTGCTTTTCTTAGTAAGAGCTGACATTCTTAAAGCACTTGAAGAGTCACAAAGTAGTCTCACAACAGCCTGTGAAGGCCCACTTCACAGATGAGCTACACTGATAGGAGACCAGCAATCTAAGCAGGTTAGCTGCCTGTCACAGCAGACATCCCCTCTACAAACCAAGCTGCCTCTCCAAGCCGCTATCGGGTCACAAAGCATTCCATGCACAGATCTCATTTATATCATCACAACAACCCTGCCACACAGTGACCACAACTCTGTCTGACAAGACAAGGAAACTGATGCTCGGAAAGAATAAGTGACAAACTTGGTTCCCAAGAGGGATGTCAAACCCTAATAGAAACCAGGCCACTTAACCATATGGAAGGATCCCTGCAGCTGCACAAAGAATTAGAGAACCCCAAATGAATATTACCTGTGTTCTACTGGATTTTTATGTATTTTGCTCACTATTTCCCCATTACATTTAATGTTCCTCAGCCACACTCAGGAATATAGTGGCAAGAGTATTCCAGTCCTCTCTCCTAGGCTTCACAGGCAACAGGAGCCCCAGCATGGAAAGCGCCAATTGCCAGGCCACTGCCCAACACTGCCCTCACAGCCAACTCCAAGATCAACAATCAGAATAATGACTAGCATTTATTCAGGCTCTGAAGGTGTGCAGAGCATTGCAATCATCTGAAGGATCTTGGGGGTTCAGTGCCCACCCTTTACAAGGTAAGCCAGGGTAAGTAGCACCCAGAACTGCCTAGACCCCCAAACTGCTAAACTGTTATTTTCAAAAATGAATGCCCAAGGTATCTTTTCAGCTCTCTCCACCGCCATTGTTTTGTCTAATTATCATTCTTCTACCTAATGCATGTGATCGAATGCTGAGCCAGGCTGTCCCATTTACCAGCCCGTAGCTTCCCCACTGAGGTGCACAGGCCATCAGGGAGGCAATACCTGCCTAGCAAAGGCTATTTATTAACCTTTAACTTGGAACAACAAGCAAACCATTAAGAAAAAGTCATGGTGCTAAATGTCTCATGGAGTTCATTAAGACGCTAAAAAGACCAGCTCCAGAGAGACGCCTCATTGTGCACACTGATTTCTTTCAGGCTGTTTCCTTTCCTGGGCCCCCCAGCTTGGCACACTATTGTTTCTCCCACAAACTTTCCAAGGGCTTGGGAAGTGCTGTCCTGCTTACCTGTTGGAGTGGTCACAGTACACTCCTTATATGGCAGCTGATTCAATCCCTCTTCTACAACCAGTCTGATCTACAGAGCAAAAGGAAGAATTATGGAAGATTTAGTGAATTAGCACCTATTACATTCCAGCCTCTAGTGTACTGGTCCCATGGATTGAATGCCATGCAGCAACTCAGCACTATCTATAGGACACCCGAGCATTTGCAGAGAATGTGGGACAAAGAGGGCCTTCCATGGCACTGATTCACACCTGTCCTAGAAGCATAGAACATTAGGGATGCAAAAAAAACCTCAGATCTCCGCTCAGCCCAGCCCATCATACCCCAACTCTCCCATTTTACAGAGAAAAAGCTACCTTGCCCATGCTGGTGCAGAGGCAAAATCTGAACCCAGGTCCTCTAGCCCCAAATCTGGTAGTACACTGTGCTGCTTTTGACAAAGCGATCTTTATGGCAGCTATGACATTTCAAACAATGTCTCTCCCTTTCCTCTCTACTCCTTTTCTTTCTCTTTTCTCTTTCTCTGTCTCTTTTCCTCTTCTCTTTTCTCTTTTTCTCTCCCTTTTACTTGGGTAGGGAAAAAAAAAACAGTTCATGTCAACAGAGGATCAGGACAATTCTACCCCAACAGGCTTCCTGGTGACTGACTATTCCAAGAGATGTGGCAGAAAATCCACAAAGGGGATCCGCTGCTACCCAAAGGGACCTACTGGCAAGAAAAACCAGCCAGAGTCTGCACCACTCGTTTTTTGCAATCAATATGACATTACTGATTGAAAAAGAAAAACCAGAGACAGACCTGGGCTTGAGGTCCATTATCCCAACCCAACAAAGGATCAATGCTAAGTGGTGCAGAGTCCTTTGTCAGCCCCCAGGACTAGGCAGAAGGCTCAGAACCCCAGGACCTCTATGTCACAGCCTCCAGCCACCACTTTTAAGGAAAATGTCTGTTTCATAGGAGCAAATTACAAGGCAAAGCAAGGATTCTTTTCTTTGAAGAGTCCGGGGTTCCCTGCTGTTCTACCTGCAGAAAAAGGTGCCTCCTGGGTCCATCCCTTTACTCAGCCCTGCCCACCCCCCCACCTCAGCCTGGAACAAATTACAAAGAATCCTAGTCAGATGGGAGCCAAGGGACTAAGGATGTAACCAGATCAGTGGCCAGGGAGGATAACAAAGCTGACCACAGCCATCAGAGAGTTTGCTAGTAGGGGCTCTCAGCGATTGAGTAGCTGGCTGAATTTCTAGACACTAGGAACAAGGGCCACTTTCCCAAGACCAGAAACTTCAGGTCAACATTAGAAGAAGCCAAAGGTCCGGGCCTGAAAAATTCTTCCTTGTGAGCCATTGTGCCCCGGGGCCTCAGCTCCCATAGAAGCTTTCCCAGAAGCTATTTCCCAATGAAGGTGGCCTGGCCTTTCCAAGGCAAGAGACTTGAAGAAAAGCAAAGGCATGTGAGAAGAGTCCTCTTCTCATTTAGGGAACACGATTTCTCCTCTAGGTGGTACAAGGTTTAAAAAAGAAGGGAGTTGAGCTGTCAGCACAGAGAAACTACTGACATTAACTGCAAACAGTGGGGCTTGGTATGGCCCCCATGGGCCCAAGCAATTTTTACCTTTTAAGTCTGGGGTAATCAAGACCTCATTTCATTCAGGAGAAAACTGAGGCCCATAGGACAGCTTGCCAAGGATCCCAGAGTAAATGGCAGTCAGGATTTCAAGGCAGGACTTCCAACACCAAAGACATAAAAGTCAGCTGTGCTCTTTTAGCCTTGAGGAAAACTCAAGTAAAATAACATCTCAAGAGAGGACAGGATCTATGATTATTTAAACAAAATTAGTTTTCTCCTCCATTATTTGACTAAAGCTAAGAGGCTAAAATAAAGTGGGTTTCTGCTGTTCTTACTCCAACACCAGCATCCTTGTCCTGGCATCCAAGAAGCATCTTTGGCAGAAGGCCCTGGCCATGCGCCCCCCCCCCCCCACCACAAGCACCAAACAAAAGCTTGCTGACGGATTCTAGCAATGAACAACATGCTTGTTTTTCTCAATCCAACAGGAGTCCAAAACTTTAAATCTGGCCACAGGAAGGCAAAAGGCTGTTGCCTAACAAACACTCCTGCACACAAGATTAGAGTTATTAAGCCAGGTTAGGATTTGTAGGCAAAACCATTGAAGAGAAACAAGTCCCTGTTGGAAGGGTAGTAGAAGGAAAGCATTTCAACCTATCATTCAATATATCCCTGAGAAAACTAGATGAAAGAGCACTGGTCCTGCAGTCAGGGGGACCAGAGTTCAAATCTGACCTCAGATACTCACTAGCTGTGTGACCCTGGGCAAGTCACTTAACCCATAGTGCCTCCCCAAAACATAACAGACGAGAGAAGTCACAGACAGAAGTAAAGCCCTTTCAAATGATCAAAACCCCCCTTTTCTCCTTTCAACAAAGGTCTTAGTCCTTGTGGCATGGCTAGCTCCTCCCTTGGCTACCCTAGATCCTCTGAATTTCTATGTACATGGTACTCACAGCCAGCCCAGCTTCATTTTCCCAAGAAGTGAAACTAAGAGCGGGCGGGGGGGGGGAGAGATGATGGACCGACACCTACCTGAGAGGAAATAGGTCCTCAATGCTATAGGAAATGAGTTCACATGAAGGACTTTAGGATGAAAGGAGGTAAAAGTCAAATTTTATTCCAACCATAAAAGCTCACCAGGATGGCAACTGCCTGGCCATTCCTTCCTTTTACCCTTAGGTAGCACTTAGCAGGAGTCACTCACTGAGCCACAATAAGAAAATGGAAACAGGCACCCTCCACCTACCAAACGGTCCGCAGAAAACATGAAGTCCCCTCGACTGGCTGTCCTAAAAGAGAGTAGAACAATTTTAGTCTGAATGACTTTAGGATAAAATATTAATTTATACATATAGTAACAACACTGATTGCAACATCTGTTCTCTCTCCTCCTCCTCTCTCTCATACACACACACACACACACACACACAGCGCTAAAATCTCTTATGTGCAATGTGCAGATGTTTACCAGAAACCAGGGAAACCATTTTTATTGAAAAAATGGCACCGAAAAATGCTTGTCCAGCATGCCCAGAACAATCAGAAATTTAAGTCCCCATATCTTGATAGAAAAGGTTGCCTAAGATCAAAGGGCATCATTAAATCTTTGCAGAACACAAAGTATCTAAGAAAACTATCCAAATAAAACCAGAATTTTCTCCCTAGGCTCCCTCCATTCCTACTCTTTCCTAAAAGCCTGTACCAAGAGATAAATCAAGCCCTCCTTTTGCCTATACCTTTCAAGAGCTTTTAGCTCCAAAGCCAAGCTCTCTTTCTCAAGCTAATAAGAACCCTGTATGCCTTTCTTCAAAACCAAGCCCTCCATTTCATAAAACATTTTGTTCTTTCTCTGCTTTTCCCCCCATATGCATCTATCCTTTCTGACCCTAAAGTGCCTACCCATGATGAAACTGAGGTTTGTGCTCCCACTGTTTAAACCAGAGTTCCAGCTTGGGCAGTGCCCAACCTCAAATGAAAGGCCGTGTTATTGCTATGGGCCTAAACTTGCTCCAGTTATCTGTGGCCAGAGCCCCCACCCCTCCACCAAACTGGCTTCTCTCAGAAAAACAACCATGCAGTGACTGACACTTGGAATTGCTTTACATTCTGCATATTTATAACCCCCCCATCCACCCTATCTGTAGGAGTCCCAAAACACAGCCCAAGGTGCCCAAAAGGACATATGTCAAGCACACATTATTTCAGTACACCATTTATCTCCAGCCAGCTGTAGAAACCACCTTCACTTCCTCTCACTGGGAGAAACTGGCAATGCTGAACAAGCATGCAAAGCCACTGCAGGGCTACTCTAAAGATAGTCAAATCAATGTGGCCCCAGGATGCTTTGGAGCTCAAAACATTTTGATGGACCTCAGAAATGGTGGACCAAGAGAAGGGAAGGGCAGTACCATTCACTTCCAGGGGAAAGTCAAGGATATTCAGAAGCAAATGAGAGGAATTACAGAACTTGATAAAATCTTAGAAACCATCTCCCCTTACCCACACAACCTAAACAAGAATCCCCTTTATAAACAGATACCCAACAAGTGTCATGTATTAAGCCTACATCTATTTAAAAAAAGAAAAGGAAAAAAAATGTGTTGCAAGTAATAGGTACTTTTTAAAAATATATAACACCTGTCTTTTTTTTCCTCCATTAAAGCCCTCTTCTGATGCCTCAGAATAGTGTGCAGATAAGTCTGGATTCTCAGTCAAAACCTCAATCAGTGGAAATGCTCAGGCTGGATAGAAAAAGGATGGCTTGTCACCAAAGGGAGCCTTTGCCTGAGGGTAGGGGGAGAGCATTTGCATGGGGAAGGGTATCCACAACACAAGTACTAAAGAAATTATTTATTTCATACCGTTTGAGGCAGACAGTATAAGCACCAACATGTCTCACTAATTTCCTAATCACATTGAACAAAACTGTTTAGGTAAGTCGTCTATAGTATCAACTATGATAGAACAATCAACTTCCAAGAATACAAGCCATATATTCCTACTCAGACTCCAGTTTCTTCCCCTAGAGGGCTCAGCTCACATGCACACACGTACCCCCAAATCCGGGCCTCCGTCAAACAGCCACACTAAACCTCACCGCCTTTCGTTTCTATAATCTAACTCTACAGCATTCCTGTTAAGAAAGGAAAAGGGCAGTGGAATACAAATTGAACATGTAGTACCCTTGCTGTAAGTGCTGGGGCCTAGACTAGCTTTTAGGGAAGAATCCTCACTAACAGAGCCCTGACTAGACAATGCAGTCTTCAAAAAAAATAATTTCTATCATTTTCTCAAAGAAAAACAATGCACAAAAAGCAACTATATCTCTTTTTTTTATTAAAGGTTTTTATTTGTATAACATATGTATGGGTAGTTCCCCAGCATTGATCTTTACAAAGCTCTCCATTACAACTTTTACCCCCAGTCCCCTCCCCTCCCCTAGATGGCAGGAAGTCCACTCCATGTTAATAATGTAATAATAGCAACTATATCTCTTGATCCATCTATTTAAATATTTCTCTCTCCTCTAGTTCAATATACCTCACTCTGCTGAATGACCAAAAACTAGCAAATCTCTTGTTTTGAAATTGAAAATTAAATGCAAGACCTTTTTCCCTTTGCTTTACCCAGAAGCAGCAGCTTCACTGAGCTTGAGAGAAACAAACCCTTTTTTTCCCCATCTTCCAAATAAAAATAATCCAACCAACCTACACACACATATACACACACATAGGCTCCCACATTCTGAGAGCAGAATACACGTAGCTCAAGAAAATCTTACTCTCTCTGTCTCCAACAGAGCCTCCAAGAAGGCATATTTGCACTGTAGCAAGTAGGCATTACTTCAAATAATCACCAGTAATTCAAGTAATTACTAGCCTATCCCCTGCTGCTCTCCAGACTTCAAATCTATGCTCTTCACTTTCAATCAATTTAGAAATTAACATATAGCTAGGATACAAGGTGATTATAGTTTTCAAAAGCCACAGTAATGACCAATGTCTATTAAAATCCATAGCATTGCCTTTCCTGATGCAAACTCCACAAATGCAATGGTCAATCAACATTTCTTTTTTTTTTTTATTAAAGCTTTTTATTTGTATAACATATGTATGGGTAGTTCCCCAACATTGATCTTTACAAAGCTTTCCATTACAAATTTTACCCCCAGTCCCCTCCCCTCCCCTAGATGGCAGGAAGTCCACTACATGTTAATAATGTTGAAATGCTTGACAAGTTATGCAAGAAAAATCCTATCTACAAGAAAAAAAAGAATCAGAGAAAGGCAACACAATGCAAGTGTCAATAGAGATCATGAAACTGTTACATGTGGTCCATATTTCATTTTCCTCTCTCTGGGTGTATATGGTTTTCTTCAGTGAACAATTGGAACTGGTTTGAGACAATTCTTTGTTGCAGAGAGCCATGTCCATCAGAATTGATCATCATGTAATACTGTTGTTGCTGTGTATGATGATCTCCTGGTTCTGCTCGATTTACTCAGCATCAGTTCATGCAAGTCTCTCCAGACCTCTCTGAAATCGTCCTGCTGGTCGTTTCTTACAGAGCAATAATATTCCATAACATTCATATACCATAATTTATTCAGCCACTCTCCAATTGATGGGCATCCCTTCAGTTTCCAGTTTCTAGCCACCACAAAAAGGGCTGCCACAAACATTCTTGCACATGTGGGGTCCTTTCCCTCCTCTAAGATCTCTTTGGGATATAGGCCCAGTAGAAACACTGCTGGGTCAAAGGGTATGCACAGTTTGACAACTTTTTGAGCATAGCTCCAAATTGCTCTCCAGAATGGTTCAACAAGTATTTCTTGCACATCTGCCGAGGGCCTCTTGGTGGGGACCTTGACTTCTCAGGAGGCTGGGTCAGCTGATACAGCTTGGCTAGATCCTCCCAAGCCAGAAAGACCACGGGACAGACACGGATTCAGGTGCCACAGGCAACCTCTGTCATCTCAGAAGCAAGTGCAGAGAGGTTAATCACCAGAAGATAGGCCAACAGGTGAGGGATTCTTTGGCCACAGCAATTCATGAAACCGTTGACCAAGGCATGAAGAGCCTGCTCTGTGTCGCCCATGCAGATGAAATCACAGAGCTTTTGAAATCCAAAGGCAGCTGCAGTGGGGCGGCCTACTTCAAACGGTCCTCCCTAGCCTATCCCCTGCTGCTTTCCAGATCAGCTTCATTTCAGTTTAAATAAATTTTGGAATTCAAATATAGATAGAAGACAATAAGTTGATTACAATTTTTTAAATCCACACTCACCTTCAGTGCCTACATTTACATTCATAGCAGTGTTGCTAAGGCTGACATTCTGTTAAACCAAGGAGAGACACATATTTGTCTGACTGATCAATCAACAAATGTTTACCTTCTATTTGCCCGGTTCTGAGCTTGGCTGGGGTATGGATCTTCTGTTAATGGAGACGCTTTTATGAAAACTAACCCTAGGCCTCATTAGCCACAGAACCTTGGAGGAAAAGCTTAACTCGATTCCTTTTTGCCTTGGAACCACTAAACGGCATTTCTCCTACTGGGAATAAAGCTTTGAAAAGACATTTTAATCATCTTCTATTTGAAAGGCAATCCAGAGAACATCCAGTGCAAAGCAAGATACACACCCAGAATGCTCAAAACCATTTCAATATTGCCTAATATTTAAACAGACAAGAACATCCAGACACTCATAATTCATAGCATGGAAATCAAATTAAACTTTAAGCCGACTGCCCTTTCAATTGTACATCCTGATTGATGAAGGCACAGCAGCCACACTGAAAATACTCCATTTGCCTCTAATTCCCGAAGTCCCACATGCAGGCACAAGTAGAATGACAGCCATTTGGCGACATGGGCACATCACATTTCTTTGGCTATTCCCGAGTCCTAGTGCTAAGCCAATGTCAGGTTTGGGGCTCCCTCAGTTGGTAAATTGGCCTCTCCCCTTCTCAAAAAGGAGCTCTGATTGAACATTCAAAACTCTGAAGAGAGCTGTTAAAATTCTTACAGCCGTGTGTTTATTATAAAATAGATGCACATTATAAGGAATTCAGAGAACTAAAATTCAGGAGGATTACTAAGATCTTGAAATACCAAAGCAAATAATACCAGCCTTTCATTTACTCAAACCTCATACAGTAGATTTTTATTAAACTCAATATTTTAATTGGATTTTTTAATGAATTGTCATCTTTAAGTTTTGTTCTTGAGATTTTTCCTCTCATCATTGAAAATGATATGAAATGACTTCATAGATATGAGTATCATATTTCTCGCCTTCTTGATGGGTGAAGTAATGGGTAGAAGGGGAGAATTTGAAACTACAAATAAAAATATTAAATTAAAAAAAGAAAAAGAAAATAACATGGAAAAGTTGAGAAAAACTTCTTTAGAGAACAGATCAATTTTCTCTGCTAAGTTACAACTGGCCAGGGACTATTTTAGGGTCCCAATCTTAAGGACTCCCAGGGGGCCCTCTATTGGTTTGGAAAGTGAAAGAAAACTACAATAACCAAAAATTATTGATGCTCAGAGGGTGCACAGAAAATCCCATTTAGCAAAACAATGGTCCATTTCTGCTCCTGTGTGGACTCATGTCTCCAGAGATAACACGCTTGAGTCTACGGATTTGCATACAAAATGAGGGCTCTGAGCCCTTCATTACTAATCCAGAAAAGGGACAAGAGAATTATTGGAGTCCACTGTTTCAGGGAGAGTTCCCTACTCTGTAAAATAAGGCAGAGCTAGACGATCCCAAAGGTATCTCTGGGTTCTAGTTTGGGCTTCCACTGACCCATTGCCTAATTGACAAGCCTCACTTTACAAAACACAACAGGACTGAAGAACATTTTCCAAAAAGAGACTAGAACAACTCAGTCTGAATGAACTTCAAAGTCAGCAAGTCCAAATTCCATTTCTGGCCACATTTTAGAACATGTTATTAAAGGAATAGAAGGTAGATGATAAAGAGAGGAAGCAGTTTTCCCTCGATCCACAATGATAAGAAAGCACAGCTTGGCTTCTTCAAAGACTGGTTATGACAAACTAACCTTCGGTCCTTCTCTGACAAAGTCACTAAACCTGGCAGACGATCCTTAAGTTTTAGCAAAGCATATGATAAAATATCTCATGTGATTTTTGTGTAAAAGACAGAAAGATGTGGATGAGAAAAGAATCCAATTAGGTATATTCAGAGCTGGTCAGACTTAAAGAATAATTATTAATGATCCCAAGTCCTCATAGCAGGAGGTCCCCAGTGGAGTACCTCAGGAATCACTGTTTGGCTCTATCACTGGCTTGGATAAAGGCAGAGATGACAACTTAAATATCTCCTGATTAACACAAAGTTGGACACCCTGTATGGCACAGTCACAAGGCCAAAAAGACTGACAAACTTGAGAATCAAATTAGCTGAATTTTAATAGGGATAAAAGTAGACTCCAACACTTGGGGATCCAAAGAAAAATCAGCTTCCCAAGTCTAAGACAGGAAAGGCCCAATTAGACAGCAGGCCATTTAAAAAAGATCTAGATGTTTCAGCAGACTACAAGTCCAATAACAGTCAGCTGTGTGATATGACAGCCAACAAAGGTAAAAGGTCTTAGGTTATATTGAAGTAGTACTTATTAAGTACCTACTATATACCAGGCAGCTGTGCTAGGCTCTGGAGGCAGACATACAAGGAATGAAACAATTCCTATCAAAAAGGAGCTTACATTATAATCAGGGAGACAATAAGGACATATGCAAGTATATACAGAATAAATATAAATTAATACAAATAAATACCTAGTTAATTAAAAGACCTCTTGGAAGAGAGGTCACTAGCAGCTGAAAATCACATGAAAGGCTTCTTGCAGAAGGTGGGGCCTGAGCTGCACTTTAAAACGGTAGTGCAAAAAAAAAAATCCACAGTAAAAAAAATCTAAGTTCAAATCCTGCCACAGACATTTACTAGCTGTGTGACCCTGGGCAAGTCAATTTACCTCTCTGCCTCAGTTCTTCCATCTATAAAATGCAGACAATAATGACACTTACATCATGGGTTGTTATGAGGACCAAACGAGGTGAGGTATGTAAAAATATTTTGCAAAACTTTAAAGTACCCTTGAAATGCTAGCTAGCATCATAATCATCATTATTTTTATAGAAAGGAGGGGAGGGAACAAGCATTTAATAATTTATTTACTATGTGCCAAGCACTGTGCTAAATACATTACAAATATTTCACACCTGATTTAATATTTAATTAGCATTCATAAATAATCCCATGAAATGAGTAACAAGGGAGTACATTCCATGTTGGAAGCAAGGGGAGGGCCAAAGCAAAAGTACATAGATATAAGATAGAGCTGGAGGGGAAAGAACATCCAGTGAGACTGGAAAGCTCTCTTGGGATAAAGTTGTAAAGGGCTTAAAGCAGGGTATCTAATTGATCCTAAAGACAGGAGGAGCTACTGGGGCTTTCTGAATAGAGCAGTCAAATGGTCAGCAGTGCCCCCTATAGACTGGAAGTTGTGAGAGATTTGCATCATAAAGACCAATGGAAAGACTACTGCAGTAATTTGGGCAACAGGTGAGGAGCACGTAAACTAAGACAGATGTGTGAGCAGAGAGAAGGGATCAGATGGAAAATGTGTTGAGAAGACTAAAATGTGGGGAGAAGAGTGAGGAGTCAAGAATAACACTGAGATCAGGGACTTCAAACACTTCAAGAATAGTGGTGCTTTGAAGAGAAATACAGAAGTATGGAAGAGGGAAGGATTGGGGGAGAATCTTCTTAACAAGTTCTGTTTGGAACATTATGAGCTTGAAATGTCTCTACGACATTTAATTGGAAATGAGTAATGGGCATGGAGTAATAAGCAACTAAAACTTGAGGAAAAAAAAAAAAGAACTATTCCTATAGATCTGGGGAATCATATGTATGGAGGTAATAGTTAAACCCAAGGGAGGTTGATATAGTCATGGAGAGAAATGAGAAATAAGGCCTTGGGTACAACACAGGGGAACACCAGCAGGGGGCATGATGTCAAAGATGAATCAGCAAAGGATCCTGAGAAGGAATGGGCCAACAGGTAGAACAAGGAGAGAAGTATCCCCAAAACCCAGAGAGGAGAGTGTCCAGGAGGGTGGGCAACAATGTCAAAAGCAGCAGAGAGGTTCAGAAGAATGAAGACCAAAATAAAGACCATATTATCATATATATATATACATATATATATATATATGTATATTATACATGTAAAACCATTTTAAATATATTTCCATATTACAGTGACATTAATTCTAATCCCCATTTTACAAATGAGGAAACGGCCTGAGAGTGGTGAGTTGCCTACTGTCACATAGCTATGTCAAAGCTGCAATTTGAACCCAGGTCTCTCTGGCCTCCAAGTGCAGTGCTTTCTCCACCATTCCCCTCAATCCCTCACAAATAAACAGAATCAAGTACCATTTCACCCCCAAGGGTTTGGAGGAAGCTAAAAATGTCATCAAGGTGGACTTGCTGAGATAGAATCAAAGGGAAGCGATAATGATATAAACAAAGAAAAAAGCATCAAAAAGCATTTTAAAAGTAGGGGGCATAGAAGACTAAGAAAGGCAGAGCCCTATAAGGTTCAGGAGAGAAGCTGGAATGTTCTTATTAGAATTCCAAGGTAACATGGCTCTCTTCAAAAATGAAATATTTCAAACTGGTTGCAATTGTTCAGTGAGGAAAGCCATATACACCTAGAGAGAGGGATATGAGATATAACATTTTCATGCTCTCTATTCATGTTTGCTTGCATTGTGTTTCCTTTCTCTGATTTTTTTTCTTGTAGATATGATTTTTCTTGCACAACAATGATAAGTGTGGAAATATGTATACATATATTCTATTTGTCAAGTATTTTATAATTAACAAGTAGTGGATTTCCTGCCATCTAGGGGAGGGGTGGGGACAAGGGGGAAAAATTTTTAACAGAAAGCTTTGTAAGGGTCAATGTTGAAGAATTACCCATACATATGTTTGGCAAATAAAAAGTTTTAATAAAAAACAAACAAACAAAAGAATTCCAAGGTAGATTTCAATGGCCCAGACTTCCTCTAGATAGCACGCACCAGGAAGTCAGTTGATTTAAGGAGCATTTATTAAGCAAAAACATGGTCCCTGGTCCCAAGGAGATTGGATCCAAAGAAGGAAGCAGATGGCCAGAAGAACCTGAGCCTAGGAGATGAAAGACCCCTTCTCCCTCAAAGTTTATAGGTTAGGGTCTACATCTTTCTCCTTCTCCATAGAAATTAAAAGAAATCTGATGAGGCGGGGATGGTCCTCTGCTAAGGTTGTTCCTTCGACCAGTATTCACTGAGCTGTCTATTGTGGTCACCACATTGTGCTGGAGGCCCCATTTCCTACCTTTAAGGAGGTAACAAACCAGGAAGAAAGCCTTAGCTAAAAGGGACCTCAGAGGCTAGCAGCTACTCCAACCTCCCCACCTTACAGTAAAGGAAGTCCAAGGGCTGGGGAGTGACTTGCAGGACTGGAACCCAGCTCCCTAGAGGACTCCATCACCAACATCCCACAAAGGGCAGTAAAATCAAGAGACACTCATAGAGCAGAATTTCCCATTAGTCTTCACAGGGCCAAACTTTTAAGCACAACTTTGAGTGATTTGAGAAGTGAAGGAGGAAGGAAGACACTGGTTGCAGCAGGCCCTGTGGGAACATCCTAATGATCTTGTTCTACCTAGGGACATGACTGGCACACGTGGTAAATGCAAGTAGTGCAACCAAGGCATGTTCTGTGCCAGGGTCAAATGAAGCATTAGTGATTCCTCTCAGGTGTAAGATGATCATATCTAAGCAATGAAGAGGACATATTAAGCTATGGCAAACAAAAATGTTCCTTTGTGGAAACTGATTAAAGACTGATGAAATCAAGGACTGAAGAGAGTGAATTAAATCAAATTGATTTCAATCAAGTCTGCCCAGGCAATATCTGTATTTCCAAAACTTGTATGACATCAAAGAGATCCCAGGGGTGGTACAAGCTAGGCAAGCATCCTTCCAAGGTCCAACTCAGGGACTGGGCTTCAGATTCTGAACGATGGATACTAGACAAGGGGAGAATTTGGTGACTGGGAACTTGGCTGAAGGACTACAGCCAAAGAGGCATCATCAGTAGCTCAATGTTAACCTGAAAGGTCTCTCACAGAATATTCCAGTAACCTACACTTGGCCCTGGACTATTTAACAAAGGATCAAAGCATTTTCTCAATGACTTGGATCAAGGATAGGGAGCATCCTGATCAAGTTCATAGATGATAGAGCTGGGAGTGAAGAGAAGCTCCCACACAGGATGCCAAAGTCAGAACTCTTAACAGCCTTGGGCCCTGATCCAAATCAGATAGCATTACATTTATCCCTATTAAATTTCAAGTCTTCTTCCATTTGACTTTTTTTAATTAATTTCTATTTTCAAGAAGATCCCTCTTCTTCATCCCCATCGAGAAAACAAGAAAAACAAAACCCCTGTTAAAACATTACATTTAACTTGAAAGCAACTCTTACCTTCTCTTTTTCCCTCCTTCATTTCTCAGATCACTCAAGGCTCAGAAGTTTGGTCCTATGAAGTCTAATAGGAAAATTCAGAAAGGCCTGGAAAGACGTACATGAACTGATGCTGAGTGAAGTAGAACCGAGAGAACATTGTTCAGAGCAACAACAAGATTATGTGTGATGGATGTGGCTGTTATCAACAATGAGGTGATTCAGGCCAATTCTAATACACTTGTGATAGAGAGAACCATCTGCATCCAGAGAGAGGATATGGGGACTGAATGTGGATCATAATATAGTATTTCACCTTTTTGTTGTTGTTGTTGTTGTTGTTTGCTTGCTTGGTTTTTTAAAAAACCAAGGTTTTTTTTTTCTTTTTTTTTTTTTTGGCTGAAGCAGTTGGAGTTAAATGACTTGCCCAGGATAACACAGCTAGGAAGTGTCTGAGACCAGGTTTGAACTCAAGTTCTCCTGACTGCAGGGCTGGTGCTCTAACCACTGCGCCACCCAGCTGCTCCTCTTTTTTTCCGTTTTTGATCTGATTTGTCTTTTGCAGCATGATAAATGTGAAAATATGCTTAGAAGAATTGCACATCTTTAACCTATACTGGATTACTTGCCATGTACGGGAGGGGGAGGTGGGGAAAAAGGGAAAAAAATATGGAATACAAGGTTTAGCAAGGGTGAATGTTGAAAATTAAAAAGCTATTATTTAAAAAAAAGGAAATGTTGAAAACTAATAAATAAATTTTTAAAAAGAGAAGCTAATGGCAAGGAGTTGGGAGCCAACATCAGGCAAGAGCTTGTACTTCAGTTAGGGCACTGCATTTCATGAAGCTTGAAAACATTCAGGGAAGGGAGACCATGATGTTGTAGGGTGAGATCATGTGATATTAGCATCATCTGGATGAACTAAGGATGTTTAGACAGAGAAGCACAAGATAGCTTTCTTCAAGGATTTGAAGGGCAGGGCTAGCATGTGAAAAAAGGATTATATTTGTTCTGCTTGACCCCAAAGATCAGAACAATGGGCAGAAGGTATAAAGAGGTTGATTTTAGTTTGACGCAAAGAAAATGCCCATGCTCCCAAAGTTGTCCAAAAGTGGACAGAGTTGCCTTCAGAGGCAGTGGATTCTCCCTGTCAGACAGCAAAGGAGTGGATGGCTACTGAAACACATTCTAGAGGGGCTCCTTGTTCATGTACTCACTAGCCTCAACCAAGTTTCTTCCAGCCCTGTCATTCTGTGCCTGATGTGCCCCTGCTCTTATCTCTTTCCAAAAGATGACACAACGATTGAGTTGAAGAGAGGAGATGGGGGCTGCAACATAAAGCCAGAAAACCTGGGCTCTTCTCCTGCCTGCTTCTACCACTGAAGAGCCTCCCCCCATGAGTTTCCATCTCTAGCATGGGGAAGAAATGCCTTGCTGGCAGGGCTGTGATGAGGAGAGTCTTAGTAAACTGCAAAGCTCTAACTAATAATTGCTCCCATTTATAATCATTACCTCCAGTACAAGGTTGTTGGAACAATCAAATGAGATAACGGATGTTAAGCACACTGGGAAAAAAAACCACAGCATAGACAAGTGAGCTGCTGTTATTGCGGCAAGTCATAGGGCAAGAAAAAAAACACAACCTTACAATGTTTCTCTAAAGCAGACATTTTTCCCAAAGCAACAGGTTAAAGGAAGGTTTATCAGAAAGACCTTCCTCCTGGCACTGAAAAATAGTCTGTTTTGTTTAAATCAAAAGAATGTTTCATTTCCATTTCAAGTTGAATCACAACCAAAAAAGCAAGTCGTCTCCAGCTTCCTGGCCCTGCTCAGGAGAAACTCACTCTCAGGCCATGTGCTGCCGGTTTCGAAGGCCATTGTAGCCTATTTGTTCATAAATATTTATAGGTTTCCTCCTTCCCTCACCACCCTTATAAAATCGCCCCAGTGGATTTAAGCAAACCTAATCAGATGTGAAAGTCGGACAAAAATAACTGTTACTACCTGTCAAGTCCTCAAGATCACAGATTAGTAAACTAACACTAATTCTTTACTTGCACTTCCCAGCATGGCTAGGCCTGGTGTAAACAAACATTCACAATTAGGTAAAGGGTAACTAACAAAATGTTTTCTTTGTACTTGCCCAAAATATCTTCTCAGAGAACTCTTCCACAAGCAGTGGCAAGCTTTAATGGAAAGAGGACCTCCAAGGATGTAAGTGGCAGTCCCAACTTGGCCACTGCTGGGTCACTTGACCTCTGGGAATTTTAATTTCTCATCTGCAGAATGATCATGATGAGAAATAGCTGCCCTCCATAACTTCCATGCAGTAGAGGAAAGCCTCTTATAAGCTTTAAGGAGCTAGAATGACATCATCATAAGCCTAAAAACCAATTACAAGTTCATATAGAAAGTACACAAAACCAAAAATAATGGCTATGTTCAAATGAACTAAATCACACATCTGAACTATTTCATTTTTTGCAGGGGGAAGGCATAAGAGCAAAGGAACAAAGTAATTATAGAGAACAGCACCAAAAGGGGAACATAACAGGACCTCCAGATAGAGTCACAAAAATATTCTAAGCCAGGGACCATAGAAGACATCTAGCTCAAGACCTATAAGGTACAGATGGGGAAAACCAAATTCCAAAAGATCCCTAGAGTCTTTGGATCAATCAATCAATTAGCATTCATTAAACACCATTATCAAGTGCCAGGAAAAAAGAGGCAAAAAACAGTCCCTGCCCTCAAGGAGTTTACAATCAAATGGAGGAGAAAACATGCAAACAAATACAAAGTGAACTATAAACAGAATCAATGGGAAATAATGAATAGAGGGAAAGCGCCGGAATTAAGAGGGGTTGGGAAGCCAGGGAGGTCAGTAGTCAGAGAGGAAAAGCAAGAGTGCTTCAGGCTTGGAGGAGAGCTAGAAAGAATGCCTGGAGCCAAGAGATGGGGTGTTTTATTTGAAGAACAGCCAGGTCAATGGAGCAAAAAGTACTAGTCAGAGTGTAATTACCAACATTACATACTAGTGAACCTTAAAACCATTACTAGATCTGTATCTCAAAGAGATGGAGTGGGGGGAGAAAAGGAAAAATATTTCTAGCAGCTTTTTTTGTGGTGGCAAAGAATTGGAAATTAAGGATGCCCATCAATTGGGGAATGGATGAACAAATTGTGGTATACAATTGTGATGGAGTAGTTGTCCTATAAGAAATGATGAGTGGGATGCTCTCAGAAAAACTTGAACACAGTCCAAAGCATACTGTTTTTACTTTCTTTTTTTTTTTTTTTGTTTTTGGTGTTTTCTTTTGCAACATGGCTAATATGGAATGTTTTGTATGATTGCACATGTATTACCTATAGCAAATTGTCTTCTCAATGAAGGAGGAGAGAGAATTTGGAATTCAAATTTTTTAAAAATGTTAAAAACACTTTACATGTAATTGAGAAAAAAATTTAATTAAAAAATTTAGTCCCTCTGTCTACCTTGCTTATCACATAATAAATATTGAATATTGCAGTTATGTTTGATCATCCTAATAGAAAAAAAATTATATCTCATTGAAACTTCATGTGCCCTCTGTCTAGCACAATGATGCTCAGGTAACATGTTGAAATGCACTGTTGTCCCTTTCCTCCCAAACTGCCCTTCATCTAGCTGGACCCTTGGAGTTCTAGAATACAATAAGTAGCAACTTGGATAAACTCTCTCAAAGTTGCTTTCAGAAGCTCTCTGAGGAATAGCAATTGAAGGTTTCATTTACTATTTCGGTTTTATTTCCAGGGCCTTTTATATAGTAGGTGCTTATTAAGCATAGGTACTGATTTGACTGGTTTCTCCTCAGAGAGTCACTGCCTTTGGACTCACAGGATTTGGCTTCAAAACCTGCTTCTACCATTTCCTCCCAGTTCAATCTTGGGCCAAGCCACTCACCAGTTCCTCAACTGTAAACTACAGGGACTAGATCAGGTGACCCTGAAGGTGTCTTGTTTTAACTCAAAATGCATGGTTCTTTGATCTCCCCCATTCCAGAAAGACTCAGAGAGGAAATAAGGCAAGGAGCCACCAAGTGAGCTCTCCCTTCCATTTCACTGACTTTCAAATATTCCAGGACCACAGAGCTTAGAGAGGCTGTGACAGGCCTCCAGCCCTACTTAGGGGGAAGAACAAAGGAAGCCACCAATAACTTAAAAACATGCTTCACCTCCCGATTCTGGAGAAAAATGGGAGAGCTGAAAACTCAGGGAAAGGGTCTTTTATCAAACAGGCATAGGACCCTCAGCTACAAAGGTTATAAAGTATGCTCAAGGAAAGATTGCATTATACGCTTTGACCCAGCAGTGTTTCTATTGGGCTTATATCCCAAAGAGATCTTAAAGGAAGGAAAGGGCCCCACATGTGCAAGAATGTGGCAGCCCTTTTTGTACTGGCTAGAAACTGGAAACTGAATGGATGCCCATCAATTGGAGAGTGGCTGAATAAACTATGGTATACAAATGACATGGGATATTATTGCTCTGTAAGAAACGACTAGCAGGACGATTTCAGAGAGTCCTGGAGAGACTGGCATGAACTGATGCTGAGCGAAATGAGCAGAACCAGACCATTATGCAAGGCAACAACGAGACTATATGACGATCAATTCTGATGGACATGGCTCTCTTCAACAATGAAATGTTTCAAACCACTTCCAATTGTTCAGTGAAGAAAGCCATATACACCCAGAGAAAGGGATATGAAATGTGGACCACAAAATAACATTTTCATGCTCTCTATTGAGGTTTGCTTGCATGGGTTTCTTTTCTCAGATTTTTTTTTCTTGTAGATACGATTTTTCTTGCACAACAATGATAAGTGTGGAAATATGTATACATATATTCGATTTGTCAAGTATTTTAACATAATTAACATGTAGTGGACTTCCTGCTATCTGGGAGAGGGGAAGGGGAGGGGACTAAGGGGGAAAAATTTGTAACAGAAAGCTTTGTAAGGGTCAGTGTTGAAGAACTACCCATACATATATTTTGCAAATAAAAAGCTTTAATAAAGAAAAAAAAATAAAAACAAAAAACAAATACCTGGCAAATAAAGCAGTGACTAAAAAGCCAAAAAAAAAAAAAAAAAGGAAAGACTGCATTCTTCACATGTGCTCAGATTTTTCTCCAGGCCCCAAAAGAAAGCATATCTATAAGAACAAAGAACTAGAAATCAATGTTCCCTTACTTGTAAAGCCACTTCATTGCCAACACCCCCCTATGTCTAGGCAGGAAGAACATTCACTCTGGATGGAGCACTTTATGGGCTATGAGACCTCTAGGAAGTAAATGGTACAAGTTGTATTCCTGGCCTTTTACAGATGGGGAAACTGAAGTTCAAAGGGATAAACTAACTTGCCCAGGGTCACACAACTAGTAAGTTTCAGAGCTCATTTCCCTCAATCCTTTCCATTCTTTTCACAAAAGCATGCTTAAAGAAGATAGCTAATTGAAAACCAGGATCTAACAAAACTGTCTCCAACAAAGCGTAGTATTTTCACCTTTTTGTTGTTATTGTTATTTGCTTGAATTTTTTTTCTTGTGTTTTTTTTTAATCTGACTCTTTTTTTTAATTAAAGCTTTTTATTTACAAAACATATGCATGGGTAATTTTTCAACATTGACCCTTGCAAAATATTCTGTTCCAAATTTTTCTCTTTCCTCCCACTCCCCTAGATGGCAGGTAGTCTAATACATGTTAACTACATTAAAATATGTTAAATCCAATATATGTATACATATTTATACAGTTATCTTGTTGCACAAGAAAAATCAGATCAAGAAGGGGAAAAAAAACTGAGAAAGAAAACAAAATGTAAGCAAACAACAACAGAAAGAGTGAAAATGCTATGTTGTGGTCCACACTCAGATCCCTCTCTCTGGGTGTAGATGGCTCTTCATCACTGAACAATTGGAACTGGTTTGAATCACCTCATTATTGAAGAGAACCATGTCCATCAGAATTGATCATCATATAGTATTGTTGCCGTGTACAATGATCTCCTGGTTCTGCTCATTTCACTCAGCATCAGTTCATGCAAGTCTCTCCAGGCCTCACTGAAATCATCCTGCTGGTCATTTCTTTTAGAATAATATTCCATAACATTCATATACCATAATTTATTTAGCCATTCTCCAATTGATGGGCATCCATTCAGTTTCCAGTTCCTTGCCACTACAAAAAGGGCTGCCACAAACATTTTTGTACATGTGGGTCCCTTTGCCTCCTTTAAGATCTCTTTGGGATATGAGCCTAGTTTTTAATCTGATTTTTTCTTATGCAGCACAGTGAATATGAAAATATGTTTAGAAGAATTGCATGTTTAACCTATATCAGATTACTTGCTGTCTTGGGGAGAGGGGAAGAGAGGGAGAAAATTTTGGAACACAAGGTTTTGCAAAGATGAATGTTGAAAACTATCTTTGCGTGTATTTGGAAAAATAAAATGCTATTAAAAATTTTTTTTTAAAAAGAGGATGGTTAAAAGGCAGGGTGGTACAAGGCAGCTGGAGTCAGAGGGCCTGGATGCAGATCACCTCTGACCCTTGCTACCTGGATGACCCTCCATCCTTAGCATATCTGGAAAAGAAGGAGAATGGACCTCCAGATAACTCACAGGTTCCTTCTAACTTCAGATTTGGGAATCTCATGAAAAGAAGAGTAGACTGAGGAAATGGTCTGCTTTTAAGGCGCTCAAGCAGCTCTTTGATGTAAAAACACTTTTTTTTAAAGCACAATTGTTCTCCCAAATGCTGAATAGTTCTGCATTTTCAAACACCAGAGTATCTAAAGAATCAAAGCTGTCCTACAGGGCAATGAAGGGATACAAGATTGCCCAGGTACACTGCATATTGCCACTGATTGCCTACACAAAAGAAGTGGTATAAGATATTATAGATATAGATATATGTGTATGTATATATGTGTGTATATATATATATACACATACTATATATGAATATACATACATACATCTATCTGTAGAGAGAGAGAAAGATATACATGTATATCCCTCCATATCCAGGAAAGGGTCAGAAAACAAGGGTAGCCCGTATAGTGAGAGCAAGGGGTCAGATAGAAGGCTCCAGCAAGGGCTGCATTGGGTAAAAGGGTGAGAGGAAGACCTCTAGCTAATTGGGTAGATTGGCTGGGGAAAATATGAGGAAAAGTTCCAGACCTGAACAGGAGGCAAGTTGATCCTAGCTCAGAGAGATCTACTCTAGAGCAACTTTGGGAATTCAGACCAGGCTGAAACATGTTCAGAAATCCAAGGAGAAACCAAAGTTACTCTTTACACCTCAGAAACACCCAGAAATCTAGTCAGAACCCCACAGGTAACAGGCTAGGTGACTTCCAGCAAAACCAGTGCCGGCACAGGACTCTCAGCCAAGACCAGAGACTAATTATAGGGGTTAGCCTACAAAGTTTTGTTTTCAGGGACAGGAAGATCAGAGGGCTCCTCTGAAAAAGCCCCAAGATAGTCAAAAAGTCCCAGGATGGGTTAGGGTTAGAAGACCCCCAGAAAGGGATGCTGATATCCCTGAGGAGAGGCATTAAGTACCAACTAGTAAAGAGCACAGTGCTATGACACTTAGATCAGGATTACCCAAACCCGGGAGTTCTAAGGTACCTAACAATCTGTCATGAAATGCCAAAGAGGGCCTTGAAGCTCAAGAGTTCTGAACCCCAAATATTTAGAGGGTATAGGGTAACTCCAGAAGAAACCCAGGGGGCCCAAGTACAAATAAGCAGCCAGAGCCTGGCTTTGACACAAAGCCCCAATTCAGGAACTAATGTTGGAAGGATGAGTAAATTCAAAATAAAACAATACAAAAACCATTGACTAGTCTTAAAAATTATTGAAAATCTACAGATTCCCCTCCCAAAAAGAAGGAGCATATAACTCCAAAATAATTACAAAAATTCAAATAACAAAATGGATTTTCCATGTGGATCTATGAGAGAGCACGGACAAGATCATACAGCATGAAAAGACATGGATGGGATGAGATGTGTGCAGTGATGCAAAGAATACCCATATCGATAAGATCACAGATCCCTTGATGTATTTCAGTACACATCCTATTTTTTTTTCCTTTCAAAGAGATCTCATCTTACAGACAAGGTCTATATTGGGATGCATCTGAAAAAGCTCAAACTACACTCTCAATTTTTCAAACAATTATATAAGGTCTGCCTATTTTCAATTCTCCATATCGACAGAGCCAAAGCAAATTTATACAGCTAATCCCTCACTAGCTCCCAAAGACCAGGGGATAGAAAAGGAAGGCTGACATGCTCCAATGACCTAAACACCAGCAGACAGGCCCATCATCCATATACATGATGGCACATCAAAATACCAGCAGTTTGTCAGCCCCAGAGGAGTAAAACAAACACTAACATCTTATGAAACTAGTTTCATGAAACTAGTTCCTCTGCCCATATACCCTAAGGCTTAGGAGGTGCAGCTCACACCAGCCAAGGTAATCAGGACTCAGCTGTGACTTCAGTTCTCCAGGGTCCAAGCCACACCTTGCTGGTAAAGAGAAATGCAAATGTGTAGAGATCAAGGAAGCAAAGCCCCGGCTCCCACAGAAAAGAAGCATAAGCTTCTGCCTTAAGAACCCCGGATTTCCAAGAACTCCCCCAATGCTACCTATCTGTAATATAATCAGTTGTCCATCAGTTGCTGTCATATATAATGGGTGCCCCTCCTTTCTTTCTTCTCATTCTGTTCTTAACTCTCTGCAGCCCAGCTTCCAACTTCCTCATTCAAAAGAAACTGCCCTCTCCACCTTAACCAAGGAACTCTTAATTGCAAAATGGAATGGTCTTTTCTGAAATCTTGCCCTTCTGGACAGCCTTTGATGCTGAGGATAACCCTTCTTTCTAGTTTTTCTTGACCCTGCTCTTTCTCTTGCCTCTCAGTTTCCTTTGCTGGATTTTCCTCTGGGATATGCCCAATAACACTGGGGTTCTCCCAACGTGGGGCCTAGGTCCTCTGCTATTCCCCCTCATACCACTGTACTTGATGATTTCATCAGCTCAATTATCATCTCTATGAAGATAATTTCTGATATATTTATCCACCCCTAGCCTCTCTTCTGATAGCCAGTCTCCCAACACAAACTGCCTAACTGGCCATTTTGAATTTGATATCCCATATATATTTCCAACTCAACATGTCCAAAACAGAACTCAATCTTTCCCCAAAACATCGCCCTCTTCCCAACTTTCCCATTACTGTGCAGAATGCTTCCATCCCCTCAGTTTACTGGCCTTGAAATCTTGGTATCACCCATGACTTCTCACTGGCATTCATTTGATCCCAAGACCATTCTATCTTCCAAACATTAACGCCCTCTTCTCTACTCAGACCTGGTACAAGCCTTCAGTCACCTCACAGCCAGATTACTACAACAACAGCCTGCTGGTTGAGCTTCCTGTCTCATGTCTCTCCCCCTCCCTCCAGTACATCTTCCATCAACTCCAGTGACTCCCAATGGCCTCCAAGATCAAGTATAACATCTTGACTTTTAAAATCCTTCATAACCTGGTCCTCAGGTTTCTAGTCTCCTTACATCACAATCCAGCCACACGATACTCCATCCCTCAACTCTGTGCCCCTTGACTAGCTGCTCCCCCACAAACCTCGAATGTTCTTTCTATTCACCTCCATGTGGTAGTTTCCCTGGACTTCTTTTAAGACTCAATACAAATCCTACCTTCACCATGAGGCCTTTCCCAGTTTCTCCTTGTCCTTTGCTCCTTTTAATACCTCCCTCTGAGATCAGCTACCATGCATACTGTGTATATTACATAGTACCTGGCACATAATTGAGGTTCATGCTATTACCACCCAATCGAAATTCTAGTAGCTGTCATCTACAGACTCTTAGGTCACTCTCTTTCCATCCTCAATGAGTTCTGCATCTGGTTCACATTTTCCTCTCTCCTCCAACTCCTGCCCTCATACTATGGAACTTCAAGATACATAATGACTTTGAAACATCCTAACCGTTTAGTACTCCAATCTACTCCCTTCCCATGAATTTCTCCACCCCGCTCAGCCACACCCCAAAATGGCCATATCCTTGATCTTGCATTACCCACAAATGTATCAAGAATTCTGAAATCCCTTTATCTCTCCAGAACTACACACACTCATCTTTTCCCCATCTTGATACTTTGGTGAAACAATGAAACTCTACATTGCTCTCTGGAATTCCTAGGCCTCTTATCTCATTCCCCAACCACACCAAGCCAAGCCTCAACCTGGGAGCACTCCCATCATTCACCACCTTCACTTCTACACAGGTGCTGCTGAACAAAACTAGAGGGGGAAAAAAAAAACCCACAACCATTCTGAACGGGTCCACTACAAATTTGTCTTATATAACCACAACGGGCCCTCACTGCTACTATATCTCCCTTATCAGTTCTCTATTCTACTTTCCACTAGAGCTCTTGCAAACTTTTTCATCCCTCCTCAAGCTTCCGGTGGCTCTTTTCCCTATTCTAAACCTGAGAACATTGCCTCATGTTTTTTTCCTCAATAGTATTTTTTCCCAAATACATAAAAAGGAGTTTTCAACATTTATCTTTGCAAAACCTTGTGTTCCAAATTTTTTTTCCCTCCCCAAGACAGCAAGCAATCTGATATAGGTTAAATCTGTGTAATTCTTTCAATATTTGTCATGAATGTTTTACAGAAAAAAAAATGTTTCACTGAATTCTTTCTTCTCTTTTCCTCATCTCCTATCACTTGTATGCCTTCTGCCACCATCTCTTGCTTCACTAGTCTCACATGATGAAGTGGCCTACTCTTTACCAAGAGTAACTCCTCAATTTGTTCAAATGATTCCATTCTATCCCATCTCCTCCAACAGACTCACTGTTGTCTCATTCTTTCACTTGTTTTCAATTTCTCCCCCTCTACTGGCTCCTTCCCTACTGTCTACAAACATGTCCATGTCTTCCCCCATTCTGAAAAAACCTTCACTTCATCCTTCCAACCTGCTATCATCCTCTATCTCTTCTGCTTTTTGAGGCTATACTCCTTGAAAAAGCCATCTACAATAGGTACCTCCACTTCCTCTCCTACTGTCTTCTTAACTCCTTAAAATCTGGCTCCTGGCTTTATCATTCCACTGAACCTGCTCTCAAAGTTACTAATGATTTCTTAGTTGCCAAACCCAATGGCCTTTTTTCTCAATCCTCATTCACTTCAACCTCTCTTCAGCTTTTGACTTTTTTGAGGATTTCACTCTCTCCTCTGTGAGGCTTCTCTGCAGGCTTCCAGGAAGATCCCATTCTCTCCTGGTTCTCCTCCCACCTATCTAATGTCTCCCTCTTTCTCCTTTGCCGGATCTCCTCCAGATCACTCACTTGTCCTGTAATTCTCAGGGTCTTGTTCTGGGACTTGTTCTCTTCTAACAATTGTCTTAGGAAGATTCTGAATATCACCTGACAGGCTAAGATACCAGACACTTAGGTCCACAGCACTTCATTTGTTGATCTCATCAGCTCTCATCTCTTCCATACTGGCAATTATCCCCTTTCCTGTCCCATTCTCTCTGCTGCTTTCCAATATGGCATTTCCATCAGCCTTTCAGACATCTCGATGCATTAGATGTCTTGAAAACATTAAAAGAACTTTTTCTTTCGTTCTAAACCCTCCCCCCTCCTACCTTTCCTGTTATTGGAGAAACCAACACTATCCTTCTGACTTATAACCCCAGAGTCAACCCAGACTCTTCACCCTCCCATCTATCATATCCAAATATTGCCAAAGCTTGTGGTTTACCATTTTGTAACATCTCTTGAATATGCCCCCTTCTCTCCTCTGACACTGGCACCACTGAGGCAGATCCTCATCATCTCAATCCTGGATTACTGTAAGAGCCTTCTAGCTCCCTCTTCCCTTTCCAGTCTTTTTATTCCTTACTCCCCAACATATACTCTTCAATCCAGTGATACCAGCCTCCTGGCTATTCCACAAACAAGACACTCCACTTATCTAGCCATTCTCCATTACCTGGAATGTTCTTCTTGCTAGACGACTCCCATCTTTTATTGGAAGCCTCCCCCAACTCCCCTTAATTCTAGGGCCTTCTCTCTGTCAATTATTTCCCATTTATCCTGTTCAATTTTATATTTGCTTGTTGGCATATTGTCTCCCCTATCAGATTGGGAGTTACTTTTGCCTCTTTTTGTATCTCCAGTGCTTAACATATAGCCTGGCACAAAGTAGGCCCTTAATAAATGCTTATTGACTGAATGAAGTACTGGTTGACAGCTAATCCTAGTCCAATGCTCTGTACACTATACCTATTATACCCTTAAACTGTACATAAGGATCCCTGCAGGCACATAACTTAGTTTTCAAATAGGACTATTTTATTGTACTTTTATTTATGTTATGTTCCCAATGACATCTACATCTGGCTCAGGCTGGGTGAGCTGTGTGTTTGACCCCTCCCTACATTGTTTTTTTTTTTTAGATTTTTTTCCCTTTTCTAGTATTTTATTGCATTTTAATAGCTTTTATTTTTCCAAATAAATGCAAAGAAAGTTTTCAACATTCACCTTTGCAAAATCTTGTGTTCCAAGTTTTTGTCCCACCCTCTCCCAGACATAGCAAGCAATCCAATATAAATTATATATGTGCAATTCTTCCAAACACATTTTCATATTTGTCATACTGCACAAGATGAAAAGAAAAAAAGCAAACAAGCAACAACAGTGAAAATGCTGTCCTTTGATGCTCCAAATCACTACTGACCAGAGAAATGCAAATTATTAAGACAACTCTGATATACCACTACACACCTGTCAGATTGGCTAAGATGACAGGAAAAGATAATGGCGAATATTGGGAGGGATGTGGGAAAAGTGGGACACTGATATATTGTTGGTGGAACTGTGAACGGATCCAACCATTCTGGAGAGCAATTTGGAACTATGCTCAAAAAGTTATCAAACTGTGCATACCCTTTGACCCAGCAGTGTTTCTATTGGGCCTATATCCCAAAGAGATCTTAGAGGAGAGAAAGGGACCCACCTGTGCAAGAATGTTTGTGGCAGCCCTTTTTGTAGTGGCTAGAAACTGGAAACTGAAGGGATGCCCATCAATTGGAGAGTGGCTGAATAAATTATGGTATATGAATGTTGTGGAATATTATTGTTCTGTGAGAAACGACCAGCAGGACAATTTCAGAGAGGCCTGGAGAGACTTGCATGAACTGATGCTGAGTGAAACGAGCAGAACCAGGAGATCATCATACACGGCAACAACAGTATTACATGATGATCAATTCTGATGGACATGGCTCTCTACAACAAAGAATTGTCTCAAACCAGTTCCAATTGTTCACTGAAGAAAACCATATACACCCAGAGAGAGGGAAATGAAATATGGACCACAATGTAACAGTTTCATGATCTCTATTGACATTTGTTTGCATTGTGTTGCCTTTCTCTGATTCTTTTTTTTTTTTTCTTGTAGATAGGATTTTTCTGGCATAACTTCTCAAGCATCTCAACATTATTAACATGTAGTGGACTTCCTGCCATCTAGGGGAGAGGAGGAGACTGGGGGTAAAATTTGTAATGGAAAGCTTTGTAAAGATCAATGTTGGGGAAGTACCCATACATATGTTATACAAATAAAAAGCTTTAATAAAAAAAAAAAAAAGAAAGAAACGACCAGCAGGATGATTTCAGAAAGGCCTGGAGAGCCTTACATGAACTAATGCTGTTAAATGAGCAGAACCAGGAAATCATTATACATGGCAACAACAAGATCAATTCTGAAGGACATGGTTCTCTTCAACAATGAGATGATTCAAACCACTTCCAACTGTCCAGTGATGAAGAAAGCCATATACACCCAGGGAGAAGCCTGTGGGATCTGAGTGTGGACCACACACATTTTCATGCTTTCTGTTGCCATTTGCTTGCGTTTTGTTTTCCTTTTCAGGTTTTTTTCTTTCTAGATCAGACTTTTCTTGTGCAGCAAGATAACTGTATAAATATGTATACATATATTCAATTTGTCATATATTTTAACATAATTAACATATATTGGACTACCTGCCATCTAGGGGAAAGGGTGGGAGGAAGGAGAGAAAAATTTGGAACAAAGTTTTGCAAGGGTCAATATTGAAAAATTACCCACGCATGTTTTGCAAATAAAAAGCTTTAATAAAAAAAAAAAGAAAATACTATCCTTTGATCATCAAATAACTGAAAAGAGCCAAGTCCATCTAACCTAACAAACTAAGCTAATACTATTTTTCCTTAGTGGCTAAGGATGAATTTGTCATTCAAGAGTTCTTTGCGGCTCCCCACACACACACACTTTATTCAACAAAAAAGGTTAAATCGTTAATGGCACTACTGTGTCCATTTTGCATCTGCTGTCACTTAAGTCACTTTTACTATCCTCCCAGCTCATTCAGGACCGTTCAGGTCCCAGTCAATTCAGACCCAAAAAAAAACATACTCTCTCTCTCTGGTTTCCCCATCTGTAAGCTAGGAATAAGATTTCTAATAATTAGCTCACAGGTTATTTTCCATAAAATGATTTGTGAAACCCAAGCTTTGCAAACCACTCTTCTAGTCCTTAGTTAATAGTTCTTACTACCCCATTTTACAGAAAATAAAACTGAGGGTTGGCAAAGAAGCTATCTGCCTCTGTCTGTAAAAGCCAATAATAGGCAAAACTGAGAATTTCAAACTCTTGATTCTAGAGTTCTGGCCAGTACATAACACAGTTGACATAGGCATTTGTATGGGGGGGAGAGAGAAAGAGTTTTTGATCTGGAGATTTTAGTTCAATAAGAGTTCCTTCAGTCCACTAGACAGAATCATAGAGGTGAAGGGGTAGGGATGGGATGGGGTTAGAGCCAAGGAGCTTTAAGAGAACTACCTT
The DNA here is from genome assembly GCA_023553655.1 of Myrmecobius fasciatus. Lineage (NCBI taxonomy): Eukaryota > Metazoa > Chordata > Mammalia > Dasyuromorphia > Myrmecobiidae > Myrmecobius > Myrmecobius fasciatus. The sequence continues at coordinate 136,135 of JAJPUD010000932.1, forward strand.
CCAACTTTCCAAGGCCCAAATTTGCAGCTAAAGAAGGGTATGAAACCAACTGGCCCTTTTGCACTTCATAAACAGGTGTTCCCCTTTCATGCAGGGATTGATTCATTTGCATATGAAAGACCAAGAAGCTCCCTGGAGGATAATTGAATGATTGGTGGAGGCTGAAGTACTTAGCCAAGGGGCCAGGAGAATCTCCCAGTGAAAATAAAAAGCAGAAGAATGGCCTGGAGGGTCAGTGGAGAAAAGAATCAGCAAAATGGGAAATGAGGTCTTTATTCAAGCATCCTTTGGGTGTTTATGGGAGGTGGGCCCAGGCTTGTGTGCCACAGATTTTGATACTATTTTTCCTACTATACCGTACCAGAAAATGTTTTTCCTTTAAACTAAGGAAAAAAGGAAAAGGGGCGATTATTACTACCACCACCACACCACCACTACCAAGGGGAAGGAAATAGCATTTATTATGTGCCAGGCAGTGTGTTAAGTACTTTACAAATACTGTCTCATTTGATCTTTACAACAACCCCGGAAGATAGGTGCTATTGCTTTCCATGTGTTACAATTGAGGAAACAGAGGGTCGAAGGGGGAAAGTAACTTTCAGGGTTACACAGCTAGCAAGTGTCTGAGGTCACTTTTGAACGGAAATCTTAATCCCCAACACCCCACTCAAGGTACCACTCATCAGCCGCCATTAAGACACTGAGTTAAGTAGAGAAAAAGGCAAATACACCAGTGGTGGCTTGGGAGCTATAGCTTTTGGAGGATGACCCTCAGGGTACCTTGAATCAGCCATAGTTGTTCCCCAGGATCCCTGACCCGTGAGTGGAAATTCCTCAAAGGGGATGCTACACTGGGGGTTCAGCTGGAAAACACGGTAGGTGGCTTATTCATTTACAGGGACCCACAGGAGAGTCTTGTTCTCTTTGTATCCTAGTGTATGTAGTAAAGATCCCTTGGGGGAAAAAAACCCATAGCTTTGCTTGGTTTTAGTGTTTGACCAGTAAGTTTTGTTTTCATTTCCCTTACCAGTGAGGGCACTGCTAAGAATTCTGGCACAGTCAAGTACTGCATTACTGTGAGTTAGCAGCATCCTTAGGAATAAAGTAATGCATCCAGATCCCAAAGAATTCTGCCACTTTCCAGAGTGCCTCCAAGGTGCTTATGGTCTTGATCGAAGGCCCAGAGATTGTACCATCAACCTCGAGTGCTTGATCCCTCTTTGGGAATGCCCCACGTTTGGGGCTCCCCTTCAGAAGCTACTGGTGGTACAAGAGTGAGCTGGGCCTACTGTCAGGAAGTTGTTCACTAGTTTTTTCAGTACAATTCTTCGTAGAGCCATTTGGGGTTTTCTTGCCAAAGATACCAGAGCAATTTGCCATTTCCGGATCCGGCTCATTTTACAGTTGAGGAAACTGAGGCAAGCAGGGTGAAATGACTTGCCCAGGGTCACACAGCTACATCTGAGGCTAGATTTAAACTCAGGAAGAGGAGTCTTCCAGACTCCAGGGCCAGCACTCTCTCCACTAAGCCACTTATCTGCCCTTCAGAGTCAGGAAAATTAGAGCCCAACCTCACCCACTTGTTACTGGGCGTGTAACCCTGGGGAAGTCACTTACACTGCTGATTGCCTCAGTTTCCCAACTGTGAAATGGGGATGATAACAGCACCTGCCTTCCAGGGGGTTGTTGTGAGAATCAAATGAGATTTGTCCAAGTGCTAAGCTAAATACAGTGTCTGGCACATAGTAAGCGCCTATATACATCCTTATTCCCTTACCTTCAGCTATCCTGCTCTTTTTAGTAAGGGATGAATTTAAAGCTCTATTTAGACAAAGGAAAAGGTAACAAGCTGGGTTGGGCCTTTCTAGCTGACTCTCCCACCTCATCCCTCTGCTCTTGGTACTGTCTGGAAGTGTATCCTCAGCCAAGTCTTCTGCCCTTTTCCAAGGCAAACAGAGTACACACACCCTTTCTAAACAGCAAGTGAGTCAAACTTCCATATTCTTCACGGGCTCCCACCTCAGGCCAAAGTCTGAAAGAGGTGGCCTCTTAATACTACCAGAGGCTAGATTCCCTCGGGTAAAAGGGAGGGACTCTATCCACTGGGGATTACCCGCTTGCAGCCTGGTGCCAACCGCCCTAAAATGGCTACTAATACACTCCCAAAGACCATATTTATAATTATTAGTTAATTGCAAGAATAGGCCAGAGATAAAGGGGGAGGGGGTGAGGTGAGGGGTAGGTGAACCTTCTCCATTAACCACCTGGTGAGGTTTAAAGATGTTATCATAGGAAAACGTGCAGTGCGTGGCCTAACAGGGGGGACGGGGACGTTGACACTTGCGAGCCAACTGAAATGCCTTAAAACTTTTCTGCTCCAGCTTCAAGGCTCTCATCCTTCAAGGCTTATGTTAACTGACAAGGAAGCTTTGAGCCTGTAGGGTTGGGGAATGAGAGAGGGACCGTGTCTAGGCCAAATTGGGCTCTAGGAACCGGCTATCTTGTAGATGTTCGAGTTTGGGGATAAAATTACAGTAAAGCAATCCCAACCAAGGGACTGAAGATGACCAGCTCCCACGTGACATTGGCTCTCTAGGGAGGGTCAGTTGAGGTTAGAATCCATTATCAAGAACAAGTTTCCCATGGGGAAAGTTACATGTTTCCAGGGAAAGATAAAAAGCCAATGAGTTTCTCATCCACTGGTTTATCAGCGTTACGAGAAAAAGTGCTCTTTAGCTTTATTCCAAGAACCATGAGCCTCCAGAATACGGGAAGGTTTGATGTGGGTGGGGGTGGGTCTCGTGGCCAGTTGAGCAAGATTGTGCCACATGGCTCCCAGGGCATGCCGAGAAGCGCGTAGACAAACTGACTCCTCTCGCTGGGGAGAGCACGAGCGCAAAGTCGGCCAGGCGGCTTGGGGGGGGGGGGGGACGGAGGCTTCTACCCCGTACTATAAACCTAGAACCTGGTGATAACACAGCCCATCTAGGGAGGCAGGTGTCGTCCCCATTTGAACGCAGGACATGCTAAGGCTGGGCGGCGGGTGCTCTGGGGCTACGGCCTCCCGCTGGGTGTCCCCTCTATCCCCCTCCTCCCCCCTCCCTCCCCCCCAGCTCACTTGTCCCTGATGATGGTCTGGAGCTCCCGGATCTGGTCGTTCATGGGTAGCAGTTTGAGCTGCGGGCCGAGCTGGCGGGAGAAAAGCTCCTCGGGCTCGCGGTCCTCCGGCTGGGGGCCCTCGGTGCTGTCCCCGGCCAGCCCAGGCACGGCGCCGTTGGTCGCAGGCAGCTTGGCTGGGCCTCCCGCCAGGTCCTGCCCGGGCCCGCCGCCGGGTTCCCCCGGCTCGGGACACGGGGAGGCAGTGGCCGCGGCTGCCGCCGAGGGGGCGAGCTGCTGGTTATGACAGGGCATGGCGTCAGGTCGCCGGAGCTGCTTGGCCATACAGCGGGGGCCCGCCGCCCCTATGCTGCCGGAGCCCAAAGGCGCTAGAGCCAGCAAGCACCTGGCAGAGGCAGCACGCGCCAGCACGAGGTCCGCTTCCGCCTACCCTGCCCAGCCCAGCCCAGCCCAGCCCAGCCCAGCCCTGCCCAACCCAGCCCTGCCCAGCCCCACACCGAGCTCCCGGCCGGCCGGCTCCAGCACTCCCTCCCCCTCCCTCCCCCAATGCCCCCTCACCCCGAGCCGGGCCCCGCCCCGCTCCGCTAGGCTCCTTCGGCCCAATGGCCTCCGGCTCGGTCCGCTCCGCCCCTGGGCTTCCGCCATTGGCTCTCGGACCTGCCACTCCCGGGCTCTTTTTATTAACTCGTTCTTGGGTGTCTCTCCCCACCACCAGCACGTGGGGGGCCGACAACTTTGCACTTCTCCATCCCGAGCGTCATCCGTAAGGCCTTCTAGGACTCGCACCCTCACCACGGGATTTAGAGCTGGAAGAAGCCTTTTACTTCCCTGGTGGGCCAAACCCCTTCATTTGCCCAAGGGAAAGTCTGCCCCTGCGTATAGAATTAGGAGACTGGAGTTAACTCCTTCCTGACTACTTTCCACCTTTGTGCCAAATAAGCCACATCCCCTCTGAGAGCTCAGCTGTCTTTTCTGTAAAATAAGAATTTGGACGGAATCCGTAGTTCCAGAAGCTGAATAAGGCACTAGACAAAGCTCGTCACTTGGAAATGGGGAGCACCTGAGTTTAAATTCTGGCTCAGAACCCTAGGGATTTAATGTGCTTCCACAACTATAAAAGAGGGGTAATAATAATACCAACCTCCCGGAGTGGCATTGAGGATCAAATGGGATAATATTTGTAAAAGTCCAATCGATATAAAGGCCAGCCAGTAAAAAGAATAGTAGCTAACATGTACATAGTCCCTACTATGTGCCAGTGCTTTATTATTATTATCTCATTTGATCTTTACATCAACCCTGGGAGGTAGGTGCTATTATTACCTCCACTTTACAGATGAGGAAACTGAGGCAAACAGGATTTTAAGCGACTTGTGCAGGGTCTAAAGCTACTAAGTCTCTGAGGCTGGATTTGACCTCAGATCTTTTTTTTAATATATTTTTTTATTTATTAAAGCTTTTTATTTGCAAAACATATATATGGGTAATTCTTCAACATTAACCCTTACAAAGCTTTCTGTTACAAATTTTCCCCCCTACTCCCCACCCCTCCCCTAGATGGCAGGATATCCACTGTATGTTAATTATGTTGAAATACTTGACAAATCGAATATATGTATACATATTTCCACACTTATTGTTGTGCAAGAAAAATCGTATCTACACGAAAGACATATCAGATATAGGAAACACAATGCAAGCAAACATCAATAGAAAGCATGAAAATGTTATGTTGTTGACCTCAGATCTTCCTGACTTTTATTCACTGTACCACCTAACAGGTAAAGAAACTCAAGGAAGATTATAATAGAATTTGGCTTTCTCTGGCTCTACCTAGATTCTCTTCCTCCCCCTACACTGAAGTATAAAACTGGACCCTTCCATTACCTAGCTTTAATCCCTGTTTGGGCATTGCCTTAATCAAACTGAAATCTGGGAAAGAAAAAGGCCCAGGCTGCCCACTGCATGCAAGACCATCTCCAGGGGGCCTGCTTACTATCTTTCCCCGACCCAGGATGGCTCCAGAGGAGAGTGGGAGGCTGGTGATTTGGCCCTCCCTCACTTCAACTCACTTGTATGTCATGGCATCACCTCTCTGATGTCACCATCCCTAAGGACAAACAACAACAACCTGTGGTCGGGTAGTGACTCATGCCTCCCAAGGCTGAAGGGCTCCATATGGGCAGGCTTTTTTTTTTTTTTTTTTTTTTAAATGCTCTTGGCTAACCAGGAAGCCTGGGACTATCCAGAAATCCTATCACCAGGAGGGCTTATCTGAGATTTCCCTGCCCCCTACAGAAACAACTTGCACACAGAGCTTCAGGCCCTAAGTAGATTCTGCCTTTGCTCCACTCCCAGAGGCGTGCCTGGGCCATCTCAAATGGGTTAAATTTTCAGCCTTAGCATTTACACCTCCAGAATCCACAAAAGCTACAAATCAAGGCTCAATTTATTGTTTTGTCAATCGTCTAGACTTCAGAAAGTGGTAGAGAAACTGTTAATGATGCAGATTCAATTGACAAGTGTGCCTAGAATGTTTTTTTGTTTTTTTAATTAGAGGCCCCATTGTTAAACTTTTACCAGAACATCCCCCTGAGCTCCACCACCACAAGCTTCTTAAAGGCAGGGACTGTCCTATTTCCTCCAATTCCTGCTTCCCCTGGTTTGGCACAATGCCAGGCCCCCAGGAAGCACTTTATAAAGGCCTTTCTCCGTGATTGCTAGCTTCTCACTCGGATGCTGTTTGCTGTTTTCTGTTTCCTCTCTGGAGACCAACTTTTCCTTTGCTCTGTAGTTGCTACTGTGTAGCTGGTAGCTGGCCTGGCAGATATATAGGAAAAGCTCTATCTTATCTCCACTTTCACTTTAAAACTCTCTTGATGATATTTACAATATTATAAGCACATCTATCTCTTGCCAGCTCTTGTCTATTATACTCTATTCCTGGACAAAGAGCCTATTGTTGCTTTTTTATTCAGGGTGGTATATGCTGAAGTGTCATTTTAGAAGCAAAACTCATCAGTGAGGCTCACTTAAAATGTAACTGGGAAATGTTTTACAAAATAAATCAAAATACAGTATAACCTAGATAATGGTCATTTGTGGTTCTCTAAGTCAAATGCACATGTAGCCAAGCAAGGATCCCTTTCTTTTTGTCAGAAGCTACCTGAGCCACAGATTTGAAGCTAGAAAGCCCTGAGATGAAATCCTGACACATTTCATTCCTCATTTGTAAAATGAAGATAATAACATCTTCTACCTCATAGGGTTTCTGTGAAGAGCAAATGAGATAATATGTAGTGAGTGCTTTACAAACTTGGAAGTGCTATTTAAACAGTAGCTACTATTCTTATTGGACAGCTGGCTAGAGCTGTCCAATGGATTGAGTTTGGGGCCTCAGACTTCCTGTGTTCAGATGTGGCTTCAGACACTCACTAGGTTCGTGATCCTGGGCAAGTCACTTCACTCTGTGTGCTTCCATTTCCTTCTCTGCAAATATGAGCTGGAGAAGGAAATAGCAAACCACTCTAGTATCTTTGCCAAGAAAACCCCAAACAAGGTCACCAAGGCAGAGGTAACTAAACATCACTATCATTGCAATTTGGGGGGGCGCAATAGGGAGCCCCTGAAATTTCTGAGCAGGAGTAACATGAGCAAATCTGGGCCTGAAAATCACTCTGGCATCGGTGCCAAGGACAGATGGTAAAGGAAGAGAGTGGAGATCCAATCCCTAAAAGAGCTCTTGCACTAGCCCAAATCAATAGTTCAATTTCTTCTCTTCTCTGGGGGAGGAGGGTGTTGGCCTGATTGCTTCCTCCCCAACTCAGTGCTGACCCTCCAGGGATGAACATTGCTAAATCTCTTTCTGAAGTAGACAGCTGCCACATCCCTGATTGGCTAGTGTGAATGGGCGCCAAGGATTCTAATCCCCCTCAATCCCAAGAGCCTGCATCTCTTTCCCATCTGCAGCATCTCTTTCCCATCTTTTCTCTCCCCGGACTCCAATCAAACAAAGCATTGCCAATGATCTTGGAGTTTACAGGCTGCGCCCGCTGACTTGAAGTGGGCAAAAGAAATAGAGTGGCTACCTGGCCCATAGATGCTCTGAAGAAAGTGGCAGCAAGATAGTCTTGTTTCATTAGCACCAAACTAAATGCTACCATGATTTGAAAGTGGTCTCATTTTAAGACTTCCCAGGACTTTAACCAGGCTACATTCATTCTTCTTGAGTGTCTAATCAGACAAGTAGCCTTGTTTTCTCACTAGTTCTTTTTGCCCAAGGAATCTCAGAGGAAGGAAATAATGCACACTCCTGTCATCAGCATGATTGCCAGGTCTGCTCATCCATGCTCACCTCACTTTTGGAAGCCAAATATGGCCAGGTATCCACTTTGCTTCTATTGTTCAATTCATCATATAGGGAATATCTTAGCAATGATACCAAAGGTCTCAGGAGCCCGTGTATATGATGGAAATCCAAACAGATGATCCCAACTCATGATAATGGTCAGCATGTGAGTGTCACTTGTTCTGGAAGCAAAACTGAGCTGCAAAATAGGTTTGATTTTTGTATCCTGTCCTACTTTATGGAATGCATGACTTGGAAAGGAACCATCAAGTCCAGCCCCTTCTTTGACAGATTGAGAAAACTGAGACGCAGAAAAGTTAAAATCCTCTCTCTCCACTAAAGACCTCATTTCTCAAATATATAGACAACCGAGGCACATTTATAAAAATAGGAGCCATTACCCAGTTAATAAATTATCAAAAGATATGAACAATTTTCAGATGAAATAATCAAAGTTAGCTATGGTCATGTGAAAAAAATGCTCTAAATCACTATTGATTGTAGAAATGCAACTTCTGAGGTACTACCTCATGCCTATTAGATTGGCTAATAGGATAAGAAAAGGTAAACGACAGGTGTTGGAGGGGATGTGGGAAAAATGAAACATTAATGCACCGTTGGTAGAGTTGTGAACTAATTCAATTATTCTGTAGAACAATTTGGAACTGTGCTTAAAGGGTTATAAAACTATGCAAACCCTTTGACCTGACAAAACCAGCTCCTATAAATCCCAAAAGAGATTAAAAAGAAAAAAAAAAGGAAAAGCATCTATGTACAGAAATATTTATAGCAGGTCTTTTTTGAGGGCAAAGAACTGGAAATTGAGGGGATACCCATCAAGTGGGGAATGGCTGACCAAATTGTGGTATGTGATTATGATAGAATACTATTGTGCTGTGAGAAATAAGTAGGATGTGTCAGAAAAACCTGAAAAGACTTCCATGAGCTGATGCAAAGTGAATTGTACTGTCTACAAAGTAATTGCAATGTTCTGGGATGACCAGCTGTGAATGACTTTGCTATTCTTAGTAGTACAATCATTCATGACTACTCTGAAGGACTTATAATGTAAAATCCTATCCATACCCAGAGAAGAAATTGATTGTGTCTGAATACAGATTGAAGCTTTCTTTCTTTCTCTCTCTCTTTTTCTCTTTTTTTTTAAACTTTATTTTTCTTGAAGGTTTTTATTTTCATTAGGGGGAGGAAAATCTGTTTTCTTTCATAACACGACTTTTATGGTGGAAAAAAGATTTTGCATTCCAAATTTTTCTCCCTCCCTTCCTTACCTCTCCTCTCCCCATTTTTCACATATTTCCATAGTGGTCATATTGTGAAAGAAAAATCAGAACAAAAGGGGAAACTATGAGAAAAAAAGTGAAAATAGTATGCTCTGATCTGCACTCAGGCCCCATAGTTCTTTTTCTGGATGTGGATGGCATTTTCCATCCCAAGTCTATTGAAATTCAGACAATTCTATATTTGCTGGTGAGTAGGAGAGAAGATAACAGCAAGATGGCATAGTGGATAGAGCAACTGAGTCTGGAGTAAGGAAAAACTGAGTTCAAATCCCACCTCAGACATACTAATTGTGTGACCTTCCATTAGTCACTTAATCTCTGCCTTAGTTTCTCATCTGTAAAATGGGGGTGATAACACCTACTTTGCAGGGTTGTTGTGAACATCAAATGAGGTAGCTTTTGTGAAGTACTTAGCATCTGGTAGGTACTTAATAAATGCTCCTTTCCTTCCTTCCTGTTACAAGTCATTGGACTTTATTGAAGAAGGGTTTGAGATAGTCAGACCTATGCTTTAGAAAAAAAAAAAAAAACAGCTGAACGGAAAATAGAGAGACTTGACACCAAAAGACCAATTTGAAGCCTGTTGCAGTAGAATGGGTAAGGGGCAGTAAATGTAAAAGAGAAGGACATAGATGTCTTGAAGGTAGAATGGATTGGCTATAGGTATGGAGGTGGGGAGCACAGGCCAGTGTCAGTGAGGAGTTGAAAATGACATGGAGCTTGAAAGCCTGGGTATCTGAAAGGATGATGGCGCCCTTGACATTCACAGAACAGTTCAGAAACAGGAAGGGGGAGGGGGTGACTGTGAAAATGATGAGTTCGGTTTTGGACATGTTGAGTTTGAGATGTCCAAAAGGCATTTTGGTGATGGGAGGCTGGAACTCAAAAGACTCTCTGCCTTACTTCATTTAATAAGTCTGAGATAAGGTCATCTCTGGCTCTAAGGACTCTCAATCTTGCCAGATTCATTAAGTTGGACATCTGAATTTTCTTTGGCTGCTCAATTTTTCTCCTTATAATATTTCATTATCTTCACTCTCTGCACAAGACGACCTTTCTCAATGTTGAACTCTTCTGCCTTAGCATATATTTCTCCTCCCTTCTCATTTGCTTCTTGTTCAACAAAAGCCATCAAGTGCTCTGCCTTAGACGTCACCATTGGTGAGGGCCAAGGAAACAGCAATGACTACGTTGCCTTTAAGTCTCCATGAAGACAGCCAGCTACTTGCTTTCCTTTCCCTGTTTGCTTTTCTTCCCAGTTTCTCTTTATCTGGGACATCAGAAACGGGGAAACCGACCAGAAACGCCTGAGAAAGGCTCTAATCCCTACCTAAACATCTGCTGACCGTTTGCCTTTTGTTGCCAATTCTGTGAAGGTGATGGGAACCCAGCTGTCCCACACCTCCACTAGGAAGAAGGAAGAAAGTGTGATCAAGCTGATGGAAGGACAGTGGCTTCTAGCTATCTCAGCGCAGCCTTTATTATCTGTAGGACTGAGAATGAGCCATTTCACTTTAATTATCCTATGTATGACTACCACTGATCTAGGCATTCACACTCACATATGTGTTCACATCCACAAAAAATCACACACACACATACATACTCACACACACTTCTATATGTTTACAGACACATGCAGTGTGCACAGCTTACATACATTAGTGCACATTCCCAATATGTTCATGCATGCTCTTACATGTTCATGCAGGCTCCCACATGCTCACAAACACTCCTGTAAACATCTGCACACTCATGTACTCTCCAGCATGTACTCATGCACACTTCCTCTTCAACATTTTGTACACCCTCACAGACAGAATTCACACTTTTATATTCACACATTCACACATCATGCACACACTTATACTTATGAATCTATGTGAAGGAAAGTACATGGATGTGTGGGAGAGTACCTGGGTGTCAGTGTGAGTTTCTATGAGTGCGTCTGAGTATATGAATCCAAGAATGTCCATGATGTGTATGTAAGGGTATGAAAGTGTGGGAGGGTGTCATTGGGGGTTTCTGGGTATGTGAATCTGTGAGTGTGTACGCTATGTGACTGTGGGAGGATGCATTGAGTGTCAGTATGCACATGAATAGGATTTGTTTGATTGTGGATGAGTATGAGTGAGTGTGTGGGAATGTGTAAATGTATATGATTGTGTCACTGTCCTGCACATACACAACATACTCGCTAATGTGAAGCTATCTATGGCTGCATGAGTATATGAGGATGCATGAATGTGAGTATACACAAGGGTGTTCAAGTATGAACAGGTGTGCAGGAGTATGAGCAGGGTTACCTGAATGAATAAATATGAGTGATCATGCACAAGTATGAGTAAGTGTTCATGAGTAGAAGCAGACATGCAGGAGTATGCACCAAGGGGATCAGTCTTGCTCTGAGAGTGGGAGGCCAGAGAATAATTGCTACACAAGGAACGCCTGATGAAGATTACAAAACCCGAGCAAGATCTTAATTCAAAATAATCCTATTCAAATGCCAAAGACAGCATCTTATAGCAGAAAGAGCCCTGGATTTACTAGCCATGTGATCCTGAATATCCCTAAGCCCCAGTTTCCACATCTGTAAAATGGGGATGATAATTTAACAATAATAATAATAATAATACCACCTACCTCTCAAGGTTGTTGGGGGAAGCAGTGAGAATATATGTACATCATGGGCAACTACTTCTCTGATCTGAGCTTTCATTTCTTCCTTGTAAAATGGAGATAATATTTATTGCACTATATTATTTTGAGGAAAACTCTTTTTAACCCTTCAGGTATTGGAGATGGGAGTTATTATTCTATATATCAGCACTTTCAAATTGCCTAAAGGATTCTAAGGAAAGAGGCTGAGCTAAAATTGAATGCCATCCCCATCCATCAACTGCAGGGATTTGGATTGACAAGATAATTAAAATGTATCCTGGTTTTGACTTATTAAAATTACATTACAGACCATGAGCTAATATGTACTTGCCTACAGAATTATTGATATAAATCCCTTCATTACTGCCAAACAGGAATTTCTCAAAGTAAACATGGGTTCTCTATGCTTCTGGCCCCATCATCATCCTGTTGCAGTTGCCCACGTTCAGATCCTGCCAGCAGGTATTCGTGCATTTGGTCAAAGATCTGGCAAAGGATGCTCTGGGGGCAACAATGAAGGCAACAATGAAGCACTGATCAAAACAGGGCCTTGTACTAGATTGGAGGCCTCACTCTCTGGTCTTTGTCAGGGCTCTGCGATTTCTGAGGGCAAAGGGCCTGCAATCTCTGGCACAGACTTGGCCAAAAGAACAAGGAAATGATTCGAAGGTATTGTTGGTTCAGGTGGGATTATCTTGGGGCCCAACATCATCTCTGCCTAAACCACATAATATATATTTGAATCTTAAGGCCCCTAATAGTCATTCAGTAAAGTTTCCCCAGAGATTTACAAAGCCAAGAAATACCCAGAGATCCATAGGAAAAGTCATCTAAGTGGCCCAGCTGCCCAGAACTATGTGGTTCTTCAGCATAAGAGAATCACCTGACTCAATTGCTCACCCTTTTGACAACTTAGTCCTGCGATATGAGGATCACTTTACAAACACCAGCCTTTAGTTAACAGAGGCCTAAGGAGAACTAACCTTGGTCAGCCAAACGCTTGAGTAGGACTTACTTTGTTCAGAAAGAGTTTGAAGTGTGCTATCTTTAGTCAACAGAAGCAGGACTAAATTTGCTTTTATAGGCTAAGGACAGGTAGCCTAAGGCAGAGGATTTGGTTATGAGAAAAAGCTATCTACATTTATGCATATACATGTTTTCACTCAATAGAATATAAGCTCCTTGAGGATTGGAACTCTTTTTTTCTGTCTTCTTTCCTTCCTTCTTCCCTCCTTCTCTCCTTCCTTCCTTCCCTTTCTTCCTTTCTTCTCTTTCTCCCCTCCTCTCCTTCCTTTTGTCTCTTCCTTCGTTCCTTCCCTCTTTCCCTCCCTTCCTTCCTTCTCTTCCTTCCATCTCTTTTCTCCTTCCCTTTCTTCCTTCTTTCCTTCCTTCCCTCCTTCCTTTTCTTCCTCCTTCCTTCCCTCCTCCTCTCCATCCTTCCTTCCCTTCCTTTCCTTTCTTCATTTCTTCTCTTTCTTCCTTCCAAGGTTCCTAGATAGAGTGTGTAAAGGGGAACAATCAGAAGTATTGCTAGATTACAGAGAACCTTGAAGCTCAGATAAAAGAGTATGAATCTTACTTGGTAAGCAATGGGGAGCCACTGAAAATTTTGGAGCATAATAGGGCCATGCCCAGTTATATGACAGGAAAAATGATTATTGGCAGCCAAAGTACACACTATATTTCTGACTCTGCATGTTATGGTCCTATAGACTTGAATTTGAGGTTATTATTCTTATCCAAGATGGATGGAGTAAAAAATGAAAAAGTAGAAGCCAGAAGAGGCAAAAGGGCCAGGCTTAGTGAGGCATATGGTTCGAAATCCAGGCTCTGCCAAGAAAGTGTGCCTTACCCCAAAACATTCTGTCTCTCAGGATCCCAGTTTCCCAGCTGTAGGAGTAAGTTGGAAGAGACAATCTCCAAAGGTGCTTCTATTTCTGAATTTGTGGCCCAGGGTTATCTAGAGCCATATAAAATTGGACCTGGAGGTCTTGAGACACCATAATAGTTTCCTCTTAAGGGAGGCTGTGGCTTATAGAATATCTGCAAGGAAACCATTGTTATAAGATTAGACTTGATAAGGTCACCATGACAGCCCTTAACAAATATTGTAAGCTTATAAAGCAAGGCTTCTTAAACTTTTCTACTCAGGACCCCTGGTATAGATATACAAATCAAACATTGACTGGTAAGTCATGATTTCACAACTCCCACATTCAATTGTGCAGCCCCATATGGGGTCAGGAATAGGTTAGGTTCACAAGATACAATAGTCAATGACTATAGTAATCTAGTGTTTGACAAACCCAAAGACCCCAGCTTCTGGGATGAGAACTCACTATTGACAAAAATTGCTGGGAAAATTTGAAAATAGCATGGCAGAAACTAAGCCTTGACCAACACCTAACACCTTATTCTAAGATAAGGACGAAATGGGTTCATGATTTAGATATAAAGAGTGATACTATAAGCAAATTAGGAAAACAAAGGATAGTGTACCTCTCAGATCTGTGGAGAAAGAAGGAATTTATGGCCAAAGAAGAACTATAGAACATTATAAAATGCAAAATAGATAATTTTGATTATATTAAATTAAAAAGGTTTTGTACAAACAAAACCAATGCAGACAAGATTAAAAGGGGAGCAGAAAACTGGAGAAAAATGTTTACATTCAAGGGTTCTGATAAAGGCCTCATTTCTCAAATGAGAATTGACTCAAAGTTATGAGAATACAAGCCCTTCTCCAATGGTCAATTGGAGATTGGTCAATTAATAATTGGTCAACAAATAAATGGCCAAAGAATATGAATAATTTTCAGACAAAGAAATTAAAACCATTTCTAGTCATACGAAAAAATGTTCTAAATCACTATTGTTCAGAGAAACGCCAATTAAGACTCTTAGGTACCACTTCATACCTCTCAGATTAGCTACAATGACAGGAAAAAATAATGATGAATGTTGGAGGGGATGTGGGAAAACTGGGACACTAAGGCATTGTTGGTGAAGTTGTGAACTTATCCAACCATTCTGGAGAGCAATTTGGAACTATGCCCAAAGGGCATAAAGGAGAGAAAGGAACTCACATGTGCAAAAAATGTTTGTAGCAGCCCTTTTTGTAATGGCAAGAAACTAGAAACTGAATGGATGCCCATTAGTTGGGGAATGGCTAAATAATTTTTGGTATATGAATTATAGAATGTTATTGTTCTGTAAGAAATGATCAGCAGGATGACTTCAGAAAGGCCTGGAGAGATTTACATGAACTGATGCTAAGTGAAGTTAGTAGAACCAAGGGAACAACGAGATTATGTGATGATCAATTCTGAAGGACGTGGCTCTTTTCAACAAAAAAGTGATTCAGATCAATTCCAATAGACTTGGTGATAGAGCCATCTGCATCCAGAGAAAGGACTATGGGGACTGAATGTGGATCACAACATAGTATTTTCATTTCTTTGTTGTTTGCTCACTTTTTTTCTCATTTTTTTCCCTTTTTGATCTGATTTTTCTTATATGACAGATGTGGAAATATGTATAGAAGAATCGTACATGTTTAACCTATTTTGGATTATTGCTATCTAGGAGGAGGGGTGGAGGGAAGGGAGAGAGAAAAATTTGGAACATAAGGTTTTGCAAGGGTGAATGTTGAGAACTATTTTTGCATGTTTTGAAAATAAAAAGCTATTATTAAAAAAAAGTTTTGTAATAGAACATACTCATGGCAAACTACTAAAAGTATTTTTCAAAGTTTAATACACCTGTGTCTCCAAAACTATTTTGTTTACCACCAGCTTTTTTTCTCCCTGATATGTAAACTTCCCAAATTTTGCAGTGGCCCCTGATGTGCAACTCAGTTTGGCAACGGGCACCCAAAGTCAGAGTCTAAAAAGCCCTCTTTTCAAAGGGCACCTTGGTTTTTACTGCTGAATGGACCCAGTTCTCTGTATTTCCCAATGCAGCTCTGCCTCTATATGAATTACACTCTATTTTCATGTCTATGCCGGACTTGTAGGTGTACTCTCGTTTTCCTCTTTCCCCTTCCCATCTTCCCCATTGCTTGCAATAAAACTTTGCATTAAACTGATTCCTATTGTTTTACATGTTATGCACTTCACCTGAACTCATTAAGTTTTTTTTTGTTTTGTTTTTTTGTTTTTGTTTTTTTTCCCCTGACTTAGCTGACTGACTGACTTATCAGAAGTCTTTCCTTGAACATAAACTGAGTGGGTACCCGGCAAGGACTTAACCTAGTGATGAAATCTACCTCGGGGTAGTATGACACTGTGAACCCATCTATAGAAAGTAAGGGTCAATAAAGGAACACTACATCCTCCCAGCAGGAACTCCTTTATGCTAGAGGACTGTTACAACACACACACACACTATATTCATGTACAAAAATGTACATGAATACATACATGTGTATGCATTTGTAAATATACACATATCTATACCTTATATATGGCATATATTAAATATACCGTATATCTATACTATATATGTATATATATATATACTGTGCATATATATGTACTGTATTATATATCATATGTAACATTATATATTGTATTATAAATGAATAAAATATATATAAATACACATATACATGGATACATACATATATGTATAATTAAATATGCACAATCTACATATCAGATATACTTTATATTGAGTAATATGTGTATATGTATATATAATATATGCCACACACATGTGTATATATGTAAATATGTACTATCTATATATTATATATACTATATATTAAATATAAAATACACACATATGTATAATTTATACAAGTATACAATACATGTATGTATATAAATATACATATACCCATTTTATATATATACTATATGTTAAATTACAATATACATATATACTGTATTATATATAGATACACATACGTATAACATGTACATGTACACATGTACACATATGTGTACATATATAATTATACACATCTATATTATACACATGACATTATTAAATAGCATGCATACATACAGACATATTGTATCATATAATATATAATACACATGTATGATTTACATGTGTATATCATATACATGTGTGTATATGTGTGATCTCCATCTTGCCACTGGACCCAGATGGCTCTGGAGGGGAAAGTGAGGCAGGTGGCCTTGCACAGCCCTCCTTCCCTTTAGTTCAATTTACTTGCATGTCACAGCATCAGCTCCCAGATGTTATTATGGTCCTTTTCAAGAACGAAGGACAAACAACACCCCCACCTCTGGAGTAACATATATGTTATATATGTATTAAATAATATGTGTATATGTATATATATGTACATATATACTGTATTATATATAAATACACATATATAATCTAAATATTATATATAAAATACATGTGCATACAAGATATACCTGTATATAATATATATGTGTGTACATATAAATATGCACATATCTTTATATTATATACTACATATATTAGATAATTCATTGTATATCCATATGTGTTATATGTGTGTATATATCACATGTGTGTACATATGTAAGTATATATCCCCATCTGTTTACCTATACCTGGACTGGACAAATAATACCTTGTAAATTTTCTCTGAATTTCTTTATCAGCACTTGATCTGCTGCGTTTTATAGATCTGTTCAGAATAGTATGAACAGTATGAAAACTGGAGTTCACCAAATGTCTTCTGATCATTCTTCCATCTCAGTTCCACCTCCATGCCTGGACTTAAAAAGTGACCTCTTCAATTTTCCTTAAGCATTTTCTCAGGATTTTCCTCTTGACTCCTATCTCACTGCCCCTGGAGATATACTTAACTCTAAACATCATACCCTACTCCTCACTCCCATTAGACTATAAGGTATTTAATTAAGGTAAAGGACTCTATATCACTGTTCATCTTTGTAGCCTCAGCACAGTTGTCTAGCATATAGTGGGCACTTAATAAATGTTGAATTAATTTGAATATTAATCATATGACTCAGACAATAAAAATATCAATCCTACCCCCATCCCCACCCACATCTGTACTATGTATAATAATACTACAAATCAAGAAGCAAAATGTTTTTCCCTCCTGGAATGCTTTTCTTCTTGCTATGTGTTTGTCTCAATCCTACCTGGGCCCAGCTTAAATCATACCCACTTCCTCCCGAAAGCCCCAGATCCTGATGATTTTTCCTTCTTTGAATTCCAATAGTATTTGTGGTCTGTACCACACAGACTGTATCAGATTATATTGATTCTTTTTTTTTTCAACCTGGATTTAGCAAACAGCTTACTGTGGTCCTAGAGCTGATTATCTAAACTAGACTGCAAGATATTCTGATAGACTTGGGATGGAAAATGCCATCTATATACATAAAGAGAACTATGAAAACTGAATGTGGTTTAAAGCATACTATTTTCACCTTTTATGTTTCCTTATTTGCTTTTTCTTTCTTGTGTTTCTTCCCATTTGGTCTGATTTTTCTTGTATAACATGACTAATGTGGAAATATGTTTAAAAGGTTTGTACATGTTTAACCTATTAGCAGATTGCTTTCTGTCTTAAGGAGGAAGGAAGGAAAGGAGAGAGGGAGAAAAATTTGGAACACATGTAGTCTTACAAAAATGAATGTTGAAAACTATGTATATTTGGAAAAATGAAATACTATTGAGAAAAAAACAAATGTCAAAATTTTTTGTTTACATGTAATCTAATTGAGAAAAAATTAAATTAAATTTAAATTTAAAAAACTAAACAGCGATTTCAGAAAGGCCTGGAAAGACTTGCATGAACAGATGCTGAGTGAAATGAGCAGAACCAGGAGATCATTATACACGGCAACAAGAAGACTTTATGAGGAGCAATTCTGATGGACTTGTCTCTCTTCAACAATGAGATGTTTCAAACCAATTCCAATTGTACAGTGATGACAAGAACCATCTACACCCAGGGAGAGGCTTGTGGGATCTGAGTGTGGATCACAACATAGCATTTTTATGCTTTCTGTTGATGTTTGCTTGCATTATGTTTTCCTTCTCAGGTTTGGTTTTTGGTTTTTTTTTTTTTCTTGTAGATCCAATTTTTCTTGTACAGCAAAATAACTGTATAAATATGTATACATAAAAAAAACCTAGACTGCAAGCTTCATGAGGGCAGTGAATGGCTTAAACTTTTCTATGGCCCCTCCAGGGTCTCACATAGGGCTGGGATCACAGTAGGTGGTGATGTCATAAACTCTCAAGGATTCAGTTATTTCTGTGTAGCTAGTTATCAGATCTATTTATCCAACCCAGTTCAGCATCTCCAACTCTGCCTTTTAGACATCTTGAATTAAATGTCCTTTAGACACCTTAAAATCAACATGTCCAAAACTGAACTCATTATCTTTTCCCTCCAACCATCTTACTTTATTTCCCTTTTCCACTTTCCCTAACTCGCCTCTTACTGTCATAGGTACCATAATCCTTCCAGTCACCCAGGCATACAATCTAAATGTCATCCTTCCATGACTTTCTCTCAACATCCCTTGCCCCATATCCAATCTGTTGCCAAGACCTGGAAATTTTACTTTAGCAATACATCTCTCTTATTTTCCTCCTTCTCTCCTCTGAAACTGCCACCACACTAGTGCAGGCCCTTATCACTTCATGACTGGAGTATCACAATAAACTGCTAGTTGATCTCTCTGCCACAAATCTTTCCTCACTCCAGTGTATGCTCCACTCAGCTGTCAAAGTAATCTTCCTAATGTGAAGGTCTGACTGTGTAATCCCACTACTGAATAAACTCCATTTTTGGCTCCCAGTTGCCTCCAAGATCAAATATAAAATTCTCTGGGGTTCAAAGACTTTCATAACTTGGCCTACCTCCACATTTTCAAGCTTTTCATATCTTACTCTCTCAACTCTTTTATTTTCTGTGAACCAGTGCCTCTGGCCTCCTTGTTCTTTGCACACAACACTCCTCTCCCAGCTCCATAAATTTGCACTTGCTATCCCCTGTGCCTGAAATTTTTTCTCCTCTTTTCCACCTGCATTGCCTGGCTTCTGTCAAATTCCATCTAAAGTCACAACTTCACAAGACTCCTTTTCCTACCCTATTTAATGGTATTACTTTCCCTCTGTGGATTATTTCTTGTTTATCCTGTATATATTTTATATAGCTTATGTACATAATTCTATGCTTTCTTCCCCATAACACTTGAGCTCCTTAAGAGTAGGAACTGATCTGTATCCCAAGGAAATCATAAAGGAGGGAAAAGGATCCACATGTGCAAAAAGGTTTGTAACAGCTCTTTTTGTGGGGGCAAAGAATTGAAAATGAGTAGGTACCCATTAATGGCAGAATAAGTTATGGTATATGAAAATAATGGAATATTATTGTTCTATAAAAATGATGAACAAGATGATTTTAGATGATTGTACACAGTAACAGCAAGATTGTGTGATGATCAACTACAAAAAACTTGGTTTTTCTCAGAGGTTCAGTGATCCAAGGCAATCCCAATAAACTTTGGATAGAGAATGCCATCTGCACCCAGAGAGAGAACTATGGAGACTGAATGTAAAGCAACACATGCTATATTCACTTTTTTTCCTTCTTTCTATTTTTTTTCTTCTCGTAGTTTTTCCCTTATGTTCTGATTTTTCTCTCTCAACATGATTCATAAAAAGATGTGTACAAAAAATGAATGTACATATATAACAAGAAAAATAATACAAAAAGAGTAGAGACTTTTTTCCCCTTTGTATCCCTAGCATTTAGTATATTGCATGGCACACAGTGTAGTAGGTACTTAATAAATATTTAGTGATTGACTAATTTCTAATTATAGTTCTGCCACTAACTAGGCAGTTAAAATCATTTTCCAGTTAAAATTCTGATGCTACTTATCAACCATGACCAAAATCTATAGTTTACTTTCTGCTTAATCTCCCACTAGTTTGTTATGGGGACCATTATTTATCTTGTAGATAAGAGTTTTTGCAAGGTACTCTTTTCCCCTCTATTTTTGTAAGCAGTTTATGTAGCACTTAAGTTATTTGCTTTGATAGAATTCACTTTTAAAATCATGTGGCTATAAGAATAAGAACCATTCTTCAATAAACAAAGGATATGAACAGGCATATATCTAAACAGATGCTCCTAATCATTAATAATGAGACAAATGGAATCTAAAACTACTAAGGCTTCATAGCATACCTATCAAATTGAAGAAGATAACAAAAGATGAAATGGTAAATGGTGATGGGGCTTTGGGAAGAAAAGCACACTAATGCACTGTAAGTGGAGCTGGTCCAACTGTGCTGAAAATCCATTTGAAATTCTATTTTGAGTCTGTAAACAATGTATACCCTTTAATCCAGGATAGCATTATTAGGCATATACTTCAAGGCTGTCAGAGAGGGAAAGGTCACATATACATATATGTTTATAGCTGCATTTTTGTGGGAGGAGACCTGAAAATAAAATGAGTTCCCTCTGACTGGGCAATAGCTGAACCAACTGTGGTGTGTGAATGCAATGAAATATTATTGCACTATAAGAAAGGACAATGATAAAGAATTAAGGAACATAGGAACTGAGTAAATTAATCTGATAATTCAATAATCCACAAAATAAGGACAATTTACATAGTTCTTGTCATAAGGGAGAGGAAAACAAGAGTGAAAGATGAGGAAAGTCTGATCACCACAGGGAACAAGTGTGACCCCAGGAGTCCACTGAAGCATACCTCCCTTTTCTCTGCTGTGAGGCCACAGGTATATGACAAGACTGATGTCCAAGATCAAGAGACTGATTTGTTTGGCTTAACTGTGTAAAACTGGTGTTTTATTTGCTATTATTGGGCATAAAAGAGGCTCTATGGGAAGGAGTCATTGGAAAGTGACAACAAAAATTAAAACAATACAAGATATATATATATTTTAAAGTTGTATCTACCATTGTTGGTGAAACTGTGAACGGATCCAGCCATCCTGGAGAGCAATTTGGAACTATGCTCAAAAAGTTATCAAACTGTGCATACCCTTTGACCCAGCAGCATTTCTATTGGGCTTATATCCCAAAGAAATCATAAAGCAAGGAAAGGGCCCCATATGTGCAAGAATGTTTGTGGCAGCCCTTTTTGTAGTGGCTAGAAATTGGAAACTGAATGGATGCCCATCAATTGGAGAGTGGCTGAATAAATTATGGTATATGAATGTTCTGGAATATTATTGTTCTGTAAGAAACGACCAGCAGGACAATTTCAGAGAGGCCTGGAGAGACTTGCATGAACTGATGCTGAGCGAAGTGAGCAGAACCAGGAGATCATTATACACGACAACAACAAGACTATATGATGATCAATTCTGATGGACATGGTTCTCTTCAAAAATGAAATGTTTCAAACCAGTTCCAATTGTTCAGTGAAGAAAGCCATATACACCCAGAGAGAGGGATGTGAAATGTGGACCACAACATAACATTTTCATGCTCTCGATTGATGTTTGCTTTCATTGTGTTTCCTTTCTCTGATTTTTCTTTCTTGTAGATAGGATTTTTCTTGTACAACAATGATAAGGGTGGAAATATGTACACATATATTCGATTTGTCAAGTATTTTATTTTATTTTTTTAAATTTATTTATTAAAGCTTTTTATTTGTATAACATATGTATGGGTAGTTCCCCAGCATTGATCTTTACAAAGCTTTCCATTACAAATTTTACCCCCAGTCCCCTCCTCTCCCCTAGATGGCAGGAAGTCCACTACATGTTAATAATGTTGAAATCTTGAGAAGTTATGCAAGAAAAATCCTATCTACAAGAAAAAAAAAAGAAAATCAGAGAAAGGCAACACAATGCAAGCAAATGTCAATAGAGATCATGAAAATGTTACGTTGTGGTCCATATTTCATTTCCCTCTCTCTGGGTGTATATGGTTTTCTTCAGTGAACAATTGGAACTGGTTTGAGACAATTCTTTGTTGCAGAGAGCCTTGTCCATCAGAATTGATCATCATGTAATACTGTTGTTGCTGTGTATGATGATCTCCTGGTTCTGCTCGTTTCACTCAGCATCAGTTCATGCAAGTCCCTCCAGGCCTCTCTGAAATCCTCCTGCTGGTCGTTTCTTACAGAGCAATAATATTCCATAACATTCATATACCATAATTTATTCAGCCACTCTCCAATTGATGGGCATCCCTTCAGTTTCCAGTTTCTAGCCACTACAAAAAGGGCTGCCACAAACATTCTTGCACAGGTGGGTCCCTTTCCCTCCTCTAAGGTTTCTTTGGGATATAGGCCCAGTAGGAACACTGCTGGGTCAAAGGGTATGCACAGTTTGGATTTGTCAAGTATTTTAACATAATCAACATGTAGTGGATATCCTGCCATCTAGGGGAGGGGTGGGGAGTAGGGGGGGGGAAATTTGTAACAGAAAGCTTTGTAAAGGTTAATGTTGAAGAATTACCCATACATATGTTTTGCAAATAAAAAGTTTTAATAAAAAAATTAATATATATACATATATTAGATTTAACATATATTTCTACCATGTTTAACATATATTGGATTACTTGCTATCTAGGCCAAGACATAGGGGAAAGGGGGAAATTGAAACATAAGGTTTTGCAAGGGCTAATGTTGAAGAAGGGCATATGTTTTGAAAAATAAAAAGCTTTAATAAAAAAAAAGTTGTATTACACTGTTGAGTTTTTTTTTTCCTTTTGGAGTTCATTTGTGACTTGCTAGATCATCTCCCACTTTCCCAAATATTGCTTTGCTGAGTGTCCAGCTTTTTGTAATTAAGCGCACACCTCTTTGGTTGGCTATAAATATGGTGAGAAAACAACTTCCCTTCTATTTCCAGCAGTTGCCTAAACTCTAGGAGTCTGACACATAAACCACATAAAGTTTTCCCCCCTATGAAGCCCCACCAGCCTGCCCCCTCCCCACAGGGGATGTCTTTAAGCCCTGGCCACTAACCACCTACTTCTGAACTCTACTGGCTACTGTGCCCCACCCTCTTCCAATGCGTCATAAAGTGCTCTGGTGTATGAGTTTATGGTTGCCATGGCAATGGCCTCAACTGTTGCTCAGCTACCTGGCCCCGCCCCATCCCCTTGGCACTACTTAAGTAACAGAACCAAGGCGGAGGCTCACTCCCTTGCTTGCCTTTCAGGGAGGCGGACATGCGGGCCTTCTCTCCCGTGCACATGCTCCCAGCTCACTGGACTTAAGGCCCGCGTCGCCTCGGCGGTTTCCAGCGCCTTCCACCGGCCCGCCTGTGCCACCCATCAGTCCAGTGGTTCCATCTCATTGTCTGGGTGCCCCAAATAGAGCCAGTACTTGAAAAATGCATCAAAAGAACCTTCCCGACACCGAGCCAGAGGTGACTAACAGCCCCGGTCCATCCTACGATGACCAGAATGACACCAACGGCTCCGAATCGACCAGTAACGGGCACATCACAAACGGCTCCGGGTTCGCCATCAACTGGCCTATGGAAGACATGGAACCCATCATCAGCGGGAACACAAGCAACGGCGTAGAGCACTTAAGCGACGATTTCGAGCCCATTGACAATGGGCCTGCCGGTAATGGTCTGAGCACCTTTCCTTCCGCTGCGGGGGCCCATGTACAGGCCCAAACTCAGACCCTACCCCTGCAGCTGCCCCTGTCCCAGTTAGTACTGGTCCCTTCCCCTATCCTAGCTGCTAATCTGACCCATGCTTCTACCCAGGCTCCATCACCAGCCCACAATCTGGCTATTAATATGACTCATGCCTCTACCCAAGCTCCTTCTCCAGTCCATACCCTGGCTACTAATCTGACACTTGCCTCTACCCAGGCACGGGACTCTGCCTTGTCTATTAATCTGGCCCATGCTGAGGCTCTGGCCCTTGGCCTGGCAGTTACTCTGAACCACGCCTCTACCCAGGCTCCAACACCTGTCACCACCCTGGCTACTAATTTGGCTCATGCCTCTACCCAGGCTACAACTCCATCCTACAATCTGGCTACTAAAATGATCCATGCCTCTACCCAGGCCACACCTCCACTCCACACTTTGAGTAATCTAGCCCATGCTCGGGCTATTCTGACCCATGCCCCTAGTCAGACTCCAGTTCCTATCCCCACCCTGGCTGTCACTCTGGCTCATGCCCGGGCTCGGGGCCCTACCGTGGCCACTAATCTGACTCTTGGCCCTCGGGTCCCCAATCCTGCCCATGCACTAGCCCTAACACCTACTCTGGCCTTGGTTCCAACCCCCACCCTGAACCCTACTTCCGTCCGAGCTCTGGCCCCCCTCCCAGGTTCACTTCCAGTTCCTACTGCCCTTCCAGCAGTTCCCATCCGGGCTTCAACTTCTGTCCCGGCTCCCACTCCCGTGCCAGTTCATGCCCCTTTCCTGACTTTTGTGCCTGCCTATACACCGATTGTTACTCCGGTCCCAGCTCCTACTCCTATCCCTACTCCAACACCCATTCCAACTCCTGCTCGGGTCCCTGCCCCACCCTTTGCCATTACTGAGGCACCAGTACTTGCCCAGGCCCGTGTGCCAGCCACTGCCAGGTTTCCTGTTCCGGCTCCTACTTTTGCCTGTCCTCCTCCTCCTCTGTCTACTGTCACTCAAGCCCACCTGGATGCCCAGGTTAGGCCTCCTCATGTGGCCTCAGTCGTGTCACGAGCAGCAACTGCAGCTATTACTCGGCCCCAGCCTACACCATCCACTATTACTACTCCTGCAGTGGCAGGTCCCTCTTCATCCTCAAGGGCTATGGAGGGTACGTCCTCTGATCCCAAGACCAATCTGATTATCAATTACCTGCCCCAGAACATGACTGAAGAGGAGTTGCGCAGCCTCTTTGCCCGCGTGGGTAAGATCCAATCCTGCAAATTAGTGCGGGACAGGGTGACAGGCCAAAGCCTTGGTTATGGTTTTATTGACTATGTGCACCCCAGGGATGCAGAGAGGGCAGTGTGCTTATTGAACGGGCTTCAATGCCCTCCAAAAACCATTAAGGTGTCCTATGCCCGGCTCAACTCCTCCTCCATCCGAGATGCCAATCTTTATATCAATGGCCTGCCTAAGACCATGACACAGAAGGAGCTAGAACACCTCTTCTCTCCTTTTGGGCACATCATAACATCAAGAATCCTGACAGATAAGGCCAGTGGAACCTCCCAGGGTGTGGGCTTCATTCACTTTAATATGAAATCAGAGGCTGAAGAAGCCATCAAGGCTCTGAATGGGCAGAAGCCCTGTGGCATTCTGGAGCCCCTCGTTGTCAGGTTTGCTCATCATCAAACCCAAGTGACAACCCAAAACCCGTTGTGCCAGCTTCCCCACAGCTCCCACGGACCGCTGCCGTCTCAGACCCGGAGGTCTGGGCTTAACAACATGCCCATCCCGACCCATGGAGCTCAGAATTTAACACCATCCTCCACGGAGAGCACAAGAGACCTAGTCGGAGTGACCTTCCCCGGGCAGACAGTCAGTGGTTGGTGTATTTTCATCTACAACCTAGCACCGGATTCTGATGAAAATGTCCTGTGGCAACTTTTTGGACCCTTTGGAGCAGTCAATAATGTAAAGATCATTCGGGATTTCAACACCAACAAGTGCAAACGTTTTGGCTTTGTCACTATGACCAGCTATAATGAAGCAGCCTTGGCCATCGCTAGCTTAAATGGGTATTGTCTTGGGGGTCGGGTTTTGCAGGTTTCGTTTAAGACCAACAAAGTTCACAAGGCGTGATTTGCACACCCTTGCCTAGTAAAGAACAAAGCCAAAAGGAGGGCATTACCGTAGAAGCCACAGGAAGAAAAAACTTTGTACCATGTCACCAGTGGACTTTGTAAATCAACTTTACTCTGAAGTTGGTTTGCAAAACTTCAAAAGCTTGGCCGTCCTGAGGTGGATCAGGAAAAGGGTTTTACAATGATTAGAAAAAATGTTAAAAAAGTACACTTTATACGCGTGGAGTTTTCTTTAAAGGTTAACTGTTACTTGTACAATATCTAGATAACGTTGTAGAAAAGGTTTTGCCTTCTCTAGCGAAATGGACCACCATCTTGGTAAGTGGATTTTTATGGTGACTCTTCATGCATTTGAAGGAAGAGGGGAGAGGAAACCTATCACAAAATAAAAGAGAAAAGAAAATTTCTCTCTCTCTTTTTTTTTATTCCCCCTTTCCAAACAGTAATCCATTTGGATTGGTAGCCCTTCCTATCCTCTTCCAAATTAAACAGGAGCAATCAAAATTGCAAAATTGGAAAGGAACTTGAAATTTTTTTCATTTTTCTTTTATATTATGTCTTTTAGGGGAGATTAATAAAAGGAAGAGTTTAAGAATAAGTTTAAGTTTAAGAATAGTTTGAAGAATGATGTGAAAGTTTTTATTAAATATTTGCTGAAATGGGTTTTTCTAAAAATAGGATGTTTTTTAAGAGAGTCTGGGTAAAAAGATTTTGATTGGCTCATAAAAGAAAATGAATAACTGTTAAATTCATAATACACTGGTAACTTTGTGGTGACCAAAATGTACTTTTAAGCTGGATTGGTAAACTTTTTTTGAAGGCTTTTTTCTTGTCAGAACACTAATTCAGTTGGATTAGATATCTTCCCCCTTCCATCCTCTTTTCAAATTAAAAAGGAATAATCAAAATTGGAAAGAAAATTAATTTTTTTCAATTTTCTTTTATATCACGTCTTCTTTCAGGAGGTCAGGGGAGATGCCTGATAGAAACAATTTTAAAATGCCAAAATGAATTTTTCTTGTAAAATTTTTTTTCTAAAAACAGGATTTTTAAATTTCTATTTTATTCACTTATTTATTGTGATTCAATAGGGGTTAAATGATTTACCCAGGGTCACCTAGGTAGTAAATGGTAAGTATCTAAAACTGGATTTGAACTCAGAGCCAGTGTTCCATCCACTACACCATCTACCTGCCCCCAAATAGGATTTTTATAAGAGAATCTGGATAAAAATATTTTGACTGGATATAAAGGGGGAAAATACAATTTTCAAATTAATAATACTTTGGTAACTTTGCTGAGATTAAGATATATGCTTTTAAAATGGATTATTAAAATTTTTGGAAGCTTTCTTTTTCTTTTCAGAACAGTAATCCAGTTGGCTAGGTAGCCTTCCCCCTTTCCAACCTTTCCCCAAATTAAAGAAGAATAATCAAAACTGGAAAGTTTTTTTTTTCTTTTTTTAAAAGGAGGTATGGGGAGATGCCTGATGACAGAAACAATTTTAAAATGATGCTAAAGTTTTTACTAAATATTTACCAAAAGGGATTTTTCTTGCAAAAACTTTTTTTCTAAAAATGGGATTTTAAAGTTTTAATTTATTTTTTTATTTTCTTTTTTCCAATTAGGGTTAAGTGACTTGCCCAGAGTCACATAGCTGGTAAGTATCAAGTGTCTGAGGCTGGATTTGAATTCAGGTCCTCCTGCCTTCAGGGGTGGTACCCTATCCACTACACCATCTACCTGCCTCCAAATGGAATTTTAATAAGAGAATCTGGATAGAAATATTTTGACTGGATATAACGGGGGAAATTAGCAATTTTCAAATTAATAATACATTGGTAACTTTGCTGAGATCAAGATATATGCTGTTAAGCTGAATTAGTAAAATTTTTGGAATGTTAGAAACAATGATGCTAAAGCTTTTACTAAGTATTTACCAAAATGGATTTTTCTTGCAAAAATCTCCATGTGAGGTCTTTGCCTCTGGTCTCCATAGAAAGCCTCTGCCCCAGAGAGTACTGGACCCTGATCTGCATAGGGGATCTCTGACCCTGATCTCCATAATGGGTCTCTGAATCTGACTTCCCGGGTTGGGGGGGGAGGGAAGAGAGGGTCTGTAACCTTGATTTCAGTGATTTTATTAAAAATACAATTTTTTAAATTTCAATTTATTTTTTCTTTGGGTTGTGTGTGTGTGATGCAATTAGGGTTAAATGTTTTGTCCAGGATCACACAGCTATTAAGTGGTAAGTATCTGAATCTGGATTTGAATTCAGGTCCTCTTGTTTTCAGGGCTGGTACTCGGTCTACTACACTATCTGTCGCCAAATACGTTTTTTATGAGAGAATCTGGATAAAAATATTTTGACTGGATGTAAAGGGGGAAATTAGCTATTTTTAAATTAATAATTGGTAACCTTGCTGAGATCAAGATATATGCTTTTAAATTGAATTAATAAAATTTTTGGAAAGTTCATCTTTTTTTTTCTTTTCAGAAGAGTAATCCAGTTGGCTAGGTAGCCTTCCTGTTTTCCATTTGTTTATTTGTTTCCTCAAATTAAAGAGGAATAATCAAAACTGGAAAAAAAGTTGATTTTTTTTTCATTTTTCTTTTATATCATGTCTTCTTTTAGTGGGTCAGAGGAGATGCCTGATGACAGAAACAATTTGATGCTGATGAATAATGCTAAAGTTTTTGCTAATTGCTGCCCACTTACCTATTTGGAAATAGATAATTATAATTTTGTATTCATTATTCACAAATCTTGTAAGTCAAGCCCTTATCAGAGAGATTTAATGCAGAAGTATTTTTTTAATCCTATCTACATCTATTTTGTTCATATAAAAGCTTTTTAATTCAGTGTAATTGAAATAATTTATTTTTTGTGATTTCCTTTAACTTTTGTGTGAAATTCCCTCTTAACAATAGTTATGAAACAAAAAAAATAAAATTTTTACTAAATATTTACCAAAATGGATTATTCTGGCAAATAATTTTTCTAAAAATAGGATTTGTATAAGAATCTGGATAAAAATTTTTGACTAATAGAAAAATAAACAACTTTCATAATACACTGATGACTTTTCAAAGATAAGAATAATGTTTTTAAACTGAATTGGTAATTTTTTTTAAAAGGATGTGATGTAAAAACTTTATCTTTGGGCAGCTAGATTGCAGTAGGTAGAGTATCGGCTCTGAATTCAGGAGGACCTGAGTTCAAATTCAGCCTCAGACATCTAACACTTATTGGCTATGTAACCACTCCCCAACCCCCCCCACCTCCCACCCCCGCAAGTTACCTAACCTCACCTGCCTCAACAAATAGAAAAGAAAGAATCTTAAATCTTTTTATATTACATAACAGAAACTTTTAAAAGATACACTAACAACTTACTAGGAGGAAGGAGGTTCTACCTTAGTTCCTTTTATTCAAAGAAAAGTTTGTCTTCCTTTAAGCCATCAGTTTGGGACCTCTGCAAAACAAGCTAAAATATAAAAAATATTTTTTTTGGTTCAAAACTTGGTAATATAAAAGGGCAATGTAAAATGTTTTACATATCTTAGAATTATAGTACTATGATAACAAAAATGTGTTTAAGAAATGTACTTTGTTTATAAAAGGGAAACAAAAAAGATTCAATTTAGTTTCAGAAATTTTTGCCTACAGGAATGGCATTGGACTATGTAAGTACATTTGAAGTGGAATTTTTCAGTTTTTTGTTTTAATCACTTACTGGGTGATATGAAAGGTACATATGCATGAATAATATCCAGCTAGAACTTTAATTGTTCATTTAAACTCTGGGAAGAATTACATTTCTTTATTTGTGTCATATAGACATGATTTTTTTTTTCAGCTAAACCTTTTTCTTTTAAGAATTTTCTTTGAATTTTGTGCATATATATTTCTAAAAAGAAGGATTGTGTTATTTATATTTAAGTGACATCTCAAACTTGTGTTGAAATGTCATTGAATTTATTCCCAAGCTTATTAAAATGTTTTCTTATTGCATAATCAGAAAAAAGAAAGATGGACTTTAATTTTTTTAATTTTTTAAAAATTATTTATTTTTTGTGATTTGACTTTTATTTTTAATATAACTCAGACTAAGGAAAAAAGCAGAGTTAAAGGAAGTGACTTTTTTATTTAGTAAATTCTTTGGACTGTGTTTTTCAAAATGAAGAGGAATTGCTTCTTTTTGCCTGGGTAACAGAAGCAGTTATTAGCTGTGGATAACTTGGTTGATAATTGAATAGAAAATATTTGATAGAATACATTTAGACTTAATGAAATGAAATCTTAATAAAATACTTTGATCTTTATTAAAGGATATTGTATTTTAATTTCTTCAGATTGCTGCATCTTTGGGTGTTTTTCATTATTATTGTTTCTTGTATTTTCTTTTTCTTTTAAAAAAAAACAATCGTTTTTATAATTTCCTTTTTTCTGTGCCCCCACCAATTCTATTTTGGAAGGATCTTCAGCTATGGGATCCCAATTACAATAAATACTAAGTTCTTTATCCTTGCCTTCTCTTCATTTCCAACATTCGCTTTTTAAAAATATCATGATAACTATTTTAAGATAATTGATTTCCTTAGTAATCATGCATATTTTATTTTATGTATTTAAAAACATTCTGCTGAAAAGGTGATCATAAATTCCATTAGAGTGCCAAAGAGGTCTATAACACAAAAAGGTTAAGATTATTCAATTTAAGAGAGCAGCTAGTTAGTTGGTACACATGCATCACTGAGTCTAGAGTTAGCAAAACCTAAATTCAAATTCAACTCAGACACTTACTAGCTGTCTGACTCTGGGCAAATCCCTTAATCCTAATTACAAAGGACAAACAACACTGAATAATGGTTGCTTAATATATACTTGCTCCCTCCCTCTCTCATGGATCTAGAGTTGGAAGGGACCTTGGAGACCATCAAAATCAACCCTTTCATTTCATACTCATAAGGCCCAGAGATAGAGAAGTGACTCACACATGTAAGTGACAGAGGCAATATCTGGACCCAAGTTAACGTTAATTCCATCTGTCCCTCCAGTCTGCCACCAAGAAAGCTAGGCTCCCTCTGACTTGGCCATCTTGCCACATTATCTTGGGCAAGTCACTTCTCCACTGTGTCTCAGTTATCTCATTTGTGACTATTTAGCACAGGGGACATGGAGATAGTCATAGCAGATTCTGTTGTCCAGGAGCTTATCACCTTGTAGAAGCATAAGTACATAAACATGATAACAAAGAGAATGAGATAATACAGAGCAAATTTCCAGATTGCAGGGGGTGGGAATGAGAGGTGGGAAGTTGATTCAAAGCTTGGGAATGCCAGTGTGAGCAAAGAGCAAAGAAGGCAGGATAAGAATGGGTGACAAAACATTCCCACTTTCCATTTTCTCTAATGCTTCCTGTAAAATCAACCTGAAAAAATTTGTGAGCTGAGCAAAATAAATTCCAGTGCCTACTGATGGATAGTGGGATGTTGGCAGATGATTGTCTTAATTCCTATCCAAATTCTAGCTAGTTGATAAGTGAATCATATCTGCGTCACCAGGGAGTCCACATTATCACTGTTTCCTTGGCTGCCTCATATTTTGGGTTGACTCACTGGAAAGAAGACAAGAATGGAAGCCTGGGCTTCTTTGCCAATGTCCAAATCAGAGGCTAGCACACCACACTTTGGGACAAGTAGAAGGCCTGATTAGTGCAATGGGCTCCAAAGTGGGAGATGTGGCCTGATCTCAAAGGGTATGTGATCAACCAATTGGGAAGTAAAAAAATGATAGCCTTTCCCCTTCTCTGAGAAAGCCAATTATGAGACTTATGGAGTACCATAACACTTATTATTATTATCCTTATGTCTCAACACTCACATTTTTCAACGGAAGAAATCCAAATTATTAATAATCATTTCAAAATCAATATTAGGAAAACTATCAGATGATTACCATGCCAATAAAAAAAACCAACGACAATTATATGATGTTCACAATAGATGTGGAAAAAGCTTTTGACAAAATACAACATTCATTCCTATTAAAAACACTAGAAATTATAAGAATAAATGGAGATTTCCTTAAAATGGTATCTATCTAAAATCATCAGCAAGCATTATCTGTAACAGGGATAAGCTAAAAAGCCTCCCCAATAAGATCAGGCATGAAGCAAGGATGCCCATTATCACCACTGTTGTTAAAAAATTGAAGGAATTACAATAGACAATGAGGAAACAAAACTATCGCTCTTTGCAGATGATAGGAGGATGTACTTAGAGAATCCTGGAAAATCAACTAAAAAACTACTTGAAATAATTAAAACTTTAGCAAAGTTAGAGGATATAAAATAAACTCATATGAATCATCAGTATTTCTATATGTTTTCAACAGAGTCCATAAGAGAAATTCTATTTAAAATAACAGTAGGGGGCAGCTAGATAGTGCACTGGCCACAGCGCCTAACCTTAAAGGAGAAGAACCTGAATTTGAATTTGACTTCAGACACTTTGAATACTTACTACCTGGGTGACCCTAGACATGTCACATAGTCCCAGTTGCCTTGCTCCCCACTCCCCCCAAAAAAAATCAGGTGAAGAAAAAGAAACAAAGAGCCAGCCTTGCTTCACCAAGCACAGGTTTTGCTGAACCAACCTAAAATAACTGTAGGTAAGATAAAATGCTTGGGAGTCTACCTGCAAAGATAAACCCAGGAACTACATAAACACAATTATAAAACACTTTTCACACAAAGTCAGATCTAAACAACTGGAAAAATATTCATTGTTCATGGGTAGTCCAAGCCAATATATTAAAAATTACAATTCTACCTAAATTGATTTACTTACTTAGTGCTGTACTGTAATGCCTCAGTTTCCCTGAATCATTATGCCCTGAGTGGAATTGTTGTGGTCAATCCCCTTCCTTGCCCCATTGGGACTGAGAGAATTGGGGCTTAGAAGCTCTGGCCACTCTCACATTCCAAAGAGTCATAAAACTCCAAATGGCTTATTTCAAATAGCTGAGTATTGCTCACTATCTCTTACCCTAGACCCCTTTCTCCTGCTCCCAACCTTCCTGACCCCCAACCTGTCAGAACTAAGTTATGGTCCTTTCCCGAAATTATGGCTCTCCACTCACCCAGTGCTCTGCCCCACCCCCATCCCCCCACCTTGCCTTTGTTTCCTTGATAGCTGGAGTCCTATAAAAGTCTCCGGAATTAATTGCTTGAGGCTGGATGCTTTGAGACAAGAGTCCCATTTGGCTGGCTAGGGGTTGGACATCTTTTGGACATGAGTCCTCTTCGATCGCTAGCCCAAATTCTACACTATTAAAATATTAAAATCTGGGACAGCTAGGCACAGTGAATAGAGCGCCAACCCTGAAGTCAGGAGGACTGAGTTCAAATCTAGCCTCAGACACTTAACACTTCCTAGCTGTGTGATCCTGGGCAAGTCACTTAACCCCAATTGCCTCAACAACAACAACAAAAAAAGACAAAAAACCCCTAAACTCTGATTGCCTTAATTTCTCTGGCATTACAGTACTAATCAACATTTTTAAAAAATTATTTTAGAGAGCTAGAAAAAATAATAACAGAATTCATCTGGAAGAACAAAAGGTCAAGAATATCAAGGGAGTCAATGAAAACAAAAATGTGAAGGAAGGTGGCCTAGCAGTACTAGATCTCAAACTATATTACAAAATGGATAATGTGGTACTGGCTAAGAAATAGAATAGTGGATCCTGTGGACTAGATTAGGGACCAATAAAAGTAGTAAATGACCATAATTATCTATTGTTTGACAAACCCAAAGATTCAAGCTTTTGGGATAAGAACTCCCTATATAGCAAAAACTGCTGGCAAAATTGGAAAGCAATTTGGCAGAAACTAATATACCAAGATGGCAGGACAAAAGTCATGTCAACTGCTGGTAAAGGCTGATCTTTTTGATGTCTGATCAAGCTCTAAGTCCTCCATAGCACCTACTTCATTTGCTTCACAGTAGTTGGATCAAAAATTGTTCTCTTTTGCCATTCTGCTGGAGGAAGCCATCACATGATTGAGATAGACACCCCCCCAACTCACTGTCAAGATCTGAGACCTTTCAGATCCCCTCAATCTGGTTTAGCTCATCTGCCAAGATGGTTTTTCCTGGAAGAGGCCATTGTGCAGCTTCTTGGAGCCAAAAGTGAGAGATGAGTGCCAAGTGGACACCAAAGATAGATGGATGAGCAGCCCTAAAAAGGGCTCAGCAAACTCATACACTAGAGGTGCTAGTCCTTATGAATACCCCATATACCCCAAACATTAATTAAACTACCTGCTGGGAAAGGAACACTGTAGTAGAGATATCAAGTTTAAATAAGACACAAATGCTTGTCTTCTTGGAGCTTACAATCTAATAGGAAGGCCCAGCCATACCACTACTAGGCTTATACACAAAAGAGATCAAAGAAAGAGGAAAAGGACCTATAAGTTTTAAAAATGTTTACAAGTCTTTACATAGTAGCCTCAAACTGGAAATTAAGGGGGTGTCTACTTAGTGAGGAATGATTAAGGAAATTGTGATGTGCTTATTGGAGCATGTGAAATGACAAAATGGACAGTTTTAGAGGAAAGAGAAAGTCAAGTGAAGCAAGCAGAAATAATTTACACAATGGCACCAACATTATAGAGGAGACTCATTTTGGGATATAGCCAATGTAGGAATTGGCTTTGCTGGAGTATGATATGTTTTTGTGAGAGATTGTTGTTGTTGTTATTCAATGGTGGAAGAGTGGAGGAGGCAGTGGGAGAGAGATAATAAAGGTTTGTGAAAAATAAGTATATCTATCCAAGACAATTCCAATAGATTTGGGATGGAAAATACCATCTACACCCAGAGAGAGAACTATGAAAACTGAAGGTGCATCGAAGCATAGTATTTTTACCTTGTTTGTTTGTTTGTTTGCTTTTTCTTTGTATTTTTTTTCCCTTT
This sequence comes from Myrmecobius fasciatus, assembly GCA_023553655.1. NCBI lineage: Eukaryota > Metazoa > Chordata > Mammalia > Dasyuromorphia > Myrmecobiidae > Myrmecobius > Myrmecobius fasciatus. Next base: position 171,289 of record JAJPUD010000932.1, read on the forward strand.
TGGTTTGATTTTTCTTGCACATGACAAACATGGAAATATGTTAAAAAGGATTGTACATTATAATCTACAGCAGATTGCTTGCTGTCTTAGGGAGGAGGGAGGTGAGAGAGGGAAGGAGAAAAAATGTGGAACTCAAAATCTTACAAAGATGAATGCTGAATTTTTTAATAAGTAAATTTATTATACAATAAGCCTTACAACTCTGTACATCTTTAAAATACTTACAATTTGCAGTATGTCCTTTTTTTGCTGCATTCACTCATTTTACCCTTAGGCAGAGTCCATAAGATTTTGACATATTTGCTAATTTTGTAGGAAATCACATTTGTATCACATTGGATATTTAGTGTTCTTTTGAAAAAGTCCATTTTCCCATGCTTAGTATTGATTTTAGCCTACAGGAGTTTTAATAAATTCATTTTTATTTTGAATTTAATGGGTATTTGAATATGCAAAATAGATCATAAAAAGGGGACTGTCCTCAAATTGTAGATCATTATGTACTCTTTGCTTTTTTGAGTATAAATTCAACCTTTACCTTTCAAAAAAAATGCTGAAAACTATCTTTACATGTATATGGAATGAGAGAATACTATTGAGAAAAAAATTAAATTAATTAATTTTTTAAAATAAGTATATCAATACATTTAAAAAATTTTTTTATAAAGAATTGTAACCTGAAAAGAAAAAAAAAAAGAATTGTAACCTGAATTTTTTTTTTAAATTTTATTTTATTTGCATAACATATGTGTGGGTAATTCTTCAACAATAACCCTTACATAGCTTTCCGTTACAAATTTTTCCCCCCAACTCCCCACCCCTCCCCTAGATGGCAGGATATCCACTACATGTTAATTATGTTAAAATATTGGCAAATCGAATATACGTATACATATTTCCAAACTTATCATTGTTGTGCAAGAAAAATCTTATCTACACAAACGATATATCAGATAAAGGAAACACAATGTAAGCAAACATCAATCAAGGAGTATGAGAATGTTATGTTGTAGTCCATTTCGCATCCCTCTCTCTGGGTGTATATGGCTTTCTTCAGTGAACAATTGGAGGTGGTTTGAAACATTTCATTGTTGAAGAGAGCCATGTAACCTGAATTTTTTATATTCCCCTCCCACACTAGAAGACAGAGCTTCTGCAAGCTTTAAGAAATATTTGTGATTGGGGGGGGGGCATTACATTTTTTTTTCTGATTTTCTTTTTAATCTTTTAAAAATTCAAATTTATCTCACTCTCAGTTTCAAATTTTCTTTCTTCCTCCCCTCCCCCCCCCCTTTCTTTTCCTATTCCTACTCTCACCATTAAGGCAACTAAGTAGTATAGTACACAAAGAGCTGGGTCTGGGTCAGGAAGACCAGAGTTCAGATTTGCTCTGAGACAGTAGCTGTGTGACAAGTCACATTACCTCTGTCTGCCTCATTTTTCTCAAAAGTAAAAATAAGGAACATAATAGCACCTACTTCCCAGGGTTGTTGTGAAGATTAAATGAGATAATATTTGTAAAGTCTCTCAGTGGCTAGTTTTTCCCCTTTCCCTTCCTCCACCCATTTAAAAGGCAAGCTAAACAAAGCCCATTATGAATATTTATAGTCATGTAAAATAAATTCTAAGGTATTTATTTGAAAGGTAAAATTGAATCCATTGTTTCTTTGAAATTTAAAAGAAACATTGTGATTTCTGTGTGAATGAGAAAGTGGTGAAAGGTTGGGAGGCCTCTGGGAGAATTTGATGGGGCTCTAGTCCAAGATACTGAATGGCTTCTTGAAGGGCAAATCTTGAACCCTTCTTGGTGTCCTTGGACCTTTTCAGAATTAGAGATTTGGACAAATGCACCCCTAGCAAGTGGTGTTGTGTTGATTTATTTTTTTAAATTAAAATTTTATTTTAATTTAATAAGAAATTGTATTATTTCTTCTCCACCCCCTCATTGGGGAAAAAAAAAAGATTGCTTTCAATGACTATGTATAATTAAGCAAAATAAATACCCACACTGGTCTTGTCCAAAAATGAATGTCTCCTTCACCAATTTGTAAAAGAAATAGATAGCATGCTCATCATGGATTGTCTGGAATCGTGCTTGGCCACTGTATCGATCAAAGTCCTGAAATCTTTCCAAGTTTTCTTTACTATGTTGTTATTGAATAACTTCTGCTTCTTCATTTTTTTACTCTGTATCAGATAATAGGAGTACTCCCAGATTGCTTTGAAACTATTCCCCCCTCAACACTGATTATGGTAAAAGGACCAAGCATTTATTAAGCACCTACTATATCCTAGGAACTTTTCAAATATCACATCTGATCCTCACAACAACCCTGCAAGTTAAATGCTGTTGTAATCCCATTTTAGAGTTGAGGAAACTGAGGAAGAGAACGGTTAAATCACTTGCCCAGAATCACTTAGCTGGTTATTATGTGAGGCCAAATTTGAATTCAGGTTTTCCTGCCCAGCACTCTAACCCTTATAGTACCTCTCTAAGGACCATTTCCTTGCTAATACTGCTTTGTTTTTGGCTTGGCTATCTTTCTGGGTTTTTTTTTTTTCTTTTCCTAGGCTGCTTATGCCAGGCTTCTCAAATTTCTAAGATCAGCACAATAATATCTAATTACATTTATATAACATTATTTACTCAACCATTCCCACCCTGCTTAGCTTCAAGTTCTTTGCTACAAAAAAAAAAGAGCTGATATAAATATTTTTGTATGTATGAGTTTTTTTTCCTCTTTCTTTGACCTCTTTGGGATACAGGCTTAGTAGTTGTATAGTTGCATTAGGGGTGTGCACAATTGAGTGACTTTCCAGAATGGCTGAACCAATTTACAACACTTCCAACAGTATATTAATGTGCCTGTTTTCCACAGCTGCTCCAACATTTGCCATTTTCCTTTTTTGTCTTTGCCAATCTGCTGGGCTTGAGGTATGGCCTGGTTGTTTTAATTTAAGTTTCTCTAGTTATTACTGATTTAGAACTTTTTTTTTTAAATGTGGTCATTAATAGTTTGGATTTCTTCCTTTGAAAACTGCCTTTTATAATTCTTTAACCAATTATCTCTATTAGGGAATAGATCTCTTACACATTTAATATAATTCCTTATATTTCTTGGAAATGAGACCCTTATCAGATAAATTTGCTACAAAAATTTGTGTCCCAATTAAATATTTCCCTCCTCATTTTAATTGGATTGGATTTGTGTAAGTTGCTATAGAAGTTTAAAAAGAAAGACAGCTTTTCTTCTTGATCTAAAACTCTAGCTTTTGTGAACTCAAATTTTCTTTCTCTTTGGAGCTGCCACTTGGGGTCAGTAAGTGGTCTTTGTGCAAGTCAAGCTCTGGGTGAACTTCCCAACCTGCCTAACATGTCTACTATTTGCTGCAGCAGATAGAGCACATATCCTGGCCTAGAAGAGCCTCTGCCTTTGTTCAATGGGGTTTTTGTTTGTTTGTTTGTTTGTTTGGGAGTTTTGGGGGAGGGAGTTTTTGTTTTGCTTTGTGACTCTTTCTTTGAGTACAAGTGAGCCATTCTAAACTGGCCATTCCTAACCTTGGGGTAAGTCTTTCATATTCAAGACATCAGGAACTTCTCAATCCTCAACTGAAGCTGACTGATCAATATTTTGCATTGGATAGGCTGACCACTGACCAGAGGTAGAACCCAAGCTTTGGCCTTGCTGGAAGGAACCCATTTGAATTGCCAAAGCTTGGGGAAGGGGTAGACCTCATAAATGTGGGGAACCAGTAGGGGCAGTGAAGCCCTGGATTGTGAAAACAGGAACATGGTCCAGCTTTGGGAAATTGCTAAGTACTGGCGTGGGGAGCCTTAGCCCACAGGCCCTAGACAAAGAGGCAGCAGCTCTGGCCAAAACTGCATTTCAGCATAGTGGGGCAATGCTCTGTCTAACCTAGGGCACCAGAGCTGTACACAAGCAGTGACAGTGGCAACAGCCACCATGGGCTGCAGTGGAACATATACACAGGTCTCACTGACAAGGAGAGTCACCAAGGCAGGCCCAGTGTCTGGAACCCGTGAAGCATTTGTTCCCTCCATATTGTTTCCCTCAAATACCCAGCAGACATCAGATAACTCCTTCCCAGGAAGGATTTAGAGGGCAATTCTTGATATCTCTGCTGGCACTGGGACAGGTTACATGCAAGAGGAGAATGATTTCCTCACTGCTTTAATAGAGATGACCATGATTCATGATGATTCTAAGTGACTGCAGCAGGTGTCATTACCCCAATCTTTCCAGCTTTGCTCATGTTCACCATCATTTCTTTCCTGCATGTGCGTTGGCTTTTTGTTTTGTTTTGGTTGAAGACATTGGGGTTAAATGACTTGCCTGAAGTATCACAGCTAGTAAGTATCTGAGGATGAATTTGAACTCAGGTCCTCTTGACTTCAGGGTGGGTGATCAAGCAATCCACTGCAGCACTTCTTAGCCACTTCTTCCAGCTCTACATCTGTCTCTACATTGGGAGATCCTTGTGAACAGCAAAGCAAGGAGGCAAGGTCTGGAACTTGTTGTTGTTGTTGGTTGTATCTCTATATCTGGCCAATCTTTCTGGGGCCATTACCTTGCTTACATTCTTTCCTTTTGTCTTGCTTTTGCTATCTTTCTGGTTTAGTTTTTGCTATGCAAGATTTCTCACATCCTCAAAATCAGGACTGTGTGGGTCAGAAGGGCTTAGACCCCCTTACCCAAACTAACTACTCGAAGGCATCTCCAGATACAAACAGAAGCATTTATTCAGTCCTTGCAAGGAGAGGTCCGAGCATACCAACTGGACAAAGTCCAGCAAGGTGTGTGACATGGGGGAAAACAGAAAATGAATTACATAGCAAAAAAAGACTTGGGTTCAGCCTCCCTTCCTGTTGATTTTTAAGTTCATTGGATGGACTAAAAAGGAAGTAACCATTGACCAATGGTCAGTAATGCTGTCTACTTCCTGTGGGCCACGTGACTTCCTGAGGCTTAGACATAAGGTTTGACCTTTTCTGCCCTACAACCCTCTGAGAATAGGGATCACATGACTTCTTGAAACTTAGGCCTAAGGTCTTACAGCCTCTGAGAAATCTTCACCTGGTCCCATTCACAGTTGTCTAAGAGTTATTGAAGTGGTGAAAGGTCCTCTAGAACAGAGGTATAACACATGTGGCTCATGCTGCTCACAACACCTTGAAGTACAACCAGAACTAGATGAAAATGTAATTGGGAAACATTTAACAAAACAAATTTTAAAAAAAGAGAATATAGATAATGTTAATGTTGAGGCATAGTAGATAGAGTGCCAAGAAGGGAGTTAAGCAGACTCCTCTTCCTGAGTTCAAATTCAATCTCAGACATTTACTAGCTATCATTTAACCCCATTTGCCTCAGTTTCCGCATATGTAAAATGAACTGGAAAATGAAATGACAAATCATTCCAGTGTCTTTGCTAAGAAAACTCCAAATGGGGTTGGGAAGAATCAGACATGACTGAATGATGACAAAATGTTAATGTTGTGGGGTTTTTTTTGTTTTTGTTTTTGTTTTTTTTTAAAGTCAGTATGCTATTGCAGGACCCTATCAGAATATTGTGGCTAATCTCAAGACTTAATTGGCTCAGAGGACTTCAGATTTCCTGGTCACTTGAGTATAAATTTGGTGAGGCCCTCCATATCTTGCTGATGCTTAACCAGAAGACTGCCAATGTAGAAGACACACTCAGCAGAATCAGTGTGGTGACCTCACTGCATAGTCTTGTTGAATATCTCTCCTCTCTTAGAGCCAATCTCCCTTTATTAGCTGTTAAACTCTTCAAGTGTCTCATTGCTTTTGGAACTCAAACCTAGATTACCCAGAAACTGGTCATGTGAGATTAGGCCTGTAACATAAGGTCTTCCTGGAATGGAGAGCAGTTTTCTATCTACTACACCTTGGTCCCTCAGATTCTGCCAGCAGAATCCCTGCTGCCCTGCTTTTTGCTTTGGATAGGACAGAAATGCAAGGGGAGGATTCTGGGAAGATGGTGGAGTAAGCTGGTAAATTTCAAGCTCTGGTGATTTCCCCTACAAATACAATAACTTTGCACCTCAGGGAGAACATAAACTCGTGAAAAACCAAGACTTGGGCGCCAACTGAAGTGAGCAGAACCAGGAGATCACTGTGCACAGAAACAACAAGATTATACAATGATCAATTCTGAAGGACATGGCTCTCAACAATGATATGATTCAGACCAGTTCCAATTCCAATGTGATGAAGAGAGCCATCTACACCCAGAAAGAGGACTGTGGGAAGTGAATGTGGATCACAATATAGCATTCTCACTCTTTTTGTTGTCATTTGCATTTTATTTTCTTTCTCATTTTTTTTTCTGGTTTGATTTGAGTTTTCTTGTGCAGCAAGATAATTACATAAATATGTATGCATATATTGGACTTAACATATACTACTACCATGTTTAACAAATACTGGACTACCTGCCATCTGGGGAAGGGTTGGGGAAAGGAGGGGAAAATTGGAACATAAGGTTTTACAAGGATTAATGTCAAAGAATTATCCATGTATATGTTTTGAAAAATAAAAAGCTTTTTTTTTTCTTTTTGCTGAGGCAATTGGGGTTAAGTGACTTGCCCAGGGTCACACAACTAGGAAGTGTCTGAGACCAGATTTGAACTCAGTTCCTCCTGACTTCAGGGCTGGTGCTCTAACCACTGCGCCACCTAGCTGCCCCAAAGCTTTAATTTTTTAAAAAGAAATTTAAAAAATTTAATTTAATTTTAAAAAAAGAAAAAGAAGAAGATGACTGGGGCAGAATAGGAGAACAATCAGTCCTGATACAATCTGAGAAGACCTGAAGAAAGACAAACCTGGGGATTAACCTGTCTGAACTGCAAACACCTCCAAGATAGCTCCACATAAACATCAAGAGAGGACCTCTGAGGCTAGCTGGATGAGGCTGGAGCCTCAGCAGGAACCACAGAAACTTTCACCTCTGGAACTGTTTGTGGAGTCGGGGTCTGAGTCCAGGAAGACTGAGGAAACCAGTCTTGGTTCTTAGAAACTCCAGGCCCAGCTGTGCTGTTAAAACATGCAACCCTGGGTGAGAAAAAACCAGCACCTGGTGAGTGCAGAGACAATAGAGCAGGGGCACTACTGGCTATGGGCACTTGCAGGAGGGAGGAGCTCTTGATTTGGGGTGCCTGGTTAGAGGGGAGAGCTGAAGGGAAACTTAAGACACTATCCTCCCACCCCACAGTTAGAGGTGCTTACACTAATACCTCTTATTAAAAAAAAATGAACTGGCAAAGAAGAAAGAACCCCACCATAGAAACCTATTATGGGAACAGGGAAGACTAGGGTTCCTCTTTAAAGGAGGACACTTTAGTAAAAAAAAAAAAAAAAAGCTTCTGCTCCAAAGAGTAACTTCTCTGTCTGGAGAGAATTTATAGTAGAACTCAAAAAAAATGAATTAAAAATAAAATGAGAGATCCTGAGGAAGAACTAAAAAGAAAAATAAAAACCATCCAAGAAAAACAAGAAGATTATGAAAAAAAGTTAACTAACCAGAATACTCTGAGAGGACATGTAAGCATGGATTGTGACTACATCATTTCATGTTCTTTCTCCCTAACCCTACTCCATTCCAGATGTCGCTATTTCTATCAAGGATCCGTCCCATAGTCATTCTGTTTACCCAGGTTGACAAATATAGTATTATCATCTTTGACTCCTTGTTCTCACCCCACATGTCTAATCCCAAGGCCAAATCTTGTCATTTTTACCTTCATGTCTCTTGCCATTTATTCTTTTCTCCCTTTTCACTTAGTCAAAACCCTCATTTAGGAGTATATTACCTCTTGTCTTGATCAAATGAGTTAAAATATGTAAAGTGCTTTGCAAAAAAATCAAAGCACTATAAAATAGTAGCTAAGATTATTATTATTATTACCATTATCATTGTTGTTGCTGTTGTCTAGACAATTACAGTAGCTTCCTAATTGATCTCCTTGCATCTAATTTTTACCCTCTCCAATCTACTCTCCACACAGTTGCCAAAGTGATTTTCCTAAAGTGTAGGTCTGACCATATAATTTCCTCATTCAATAAATGAACTCCAGGGACTCCCTACTGACTCTGGGATCAAATAGTATTTCATTTTTATCTCATCCTCTTTTAATTTCTATTTTTGTGTGTTCCATAATGAATGCAATTATCACCACATTTGGTTATTTAAAAGTAAATATAAACATATAGAAGAGGGAGTGTTGAAAATTATTACTGACACCTTACTGATGCCTACATAACCAAGGCAGTCTGAGAAACATTGGCCTAGAGAAGTGATTTCTAGACTGGCCCCAGCTAAGCTACTTCTTACTATCTAAATGATCTTGGAGGAGAATCTTTTTCCTTTCTGGGCCTTCATTTCTTTTCTGGAAAATAAGAGGGCTGGAGAAACTGGGAAGCACAGTAGATATAGGGCAGGGTCTAAAGTCAGGAAGGCTCATCTTCCTGTGTTCAAATGTAGCCTCAGGTACTTACTAGCTGTATGATACTGTGTAAGTCATTTCACTCTGTTTGCCTCAGTTTCCTCATCTATAAAATGAGCTTGAGAAGGAAATGGCAAATCACTACAGTATCTCTGCCAAGAAAATCCCAAATGGGGTCACACAGAGCAATATTGATTGCAAATATTGGAATAACTGACAAAAAAATAGGATTAGGCCCAGAGCAACTGAGGAGAGCAGTGAGTGATTTCTGTGAGAATTTACTCATTTATAACATTTCATTAAGCACCCACTGCAAAAGGATGAGTGCAGATGGGCTGTTAAGTTTAGCTAAGACACAAAAAGTGCCTGTCTCCTTAGAATTTACAATTGAAAACACACATGTACACAGAGAACAAAATAGTTTGTTTTTTTTTTAAAAAAAGAGGTTACAATCTAATAGAGAGCTAGTAATCTAGTTAAGTGTAACTCCGTGACACAATGGGCATGCTATCCTAAAAGTTTACTAGTTAGAGATTTTGTCATCAGAACCAGTGGCAGAGTTTTGCTAAGTTTTCTGGGAGGTAGTAGTCAGAAAAAGAGGAATCGGTTTTCCACTGTTGGTGGCTTTGTTGCCAGGTATGGGAGTAAGTGTTGGGGAAGAGTGAAGGTGATCCTTTCATTTTGTTTCCTACCTTTTCCTTTCTGACCTTTCTGACTGAAGTCCCTGCAGTAGCTCATGAAGTCATGAAGTTCATGACTTCAATGATTTGGACAATGGTTGGTGAGTTATCCTATCCCTCCCCTCTGAGGCCTTCTTCCCACCTTCTACCCAATCTCTGAATCAGGGAAGGAACTAATTTCAATTAACTGAGTAACTTCTCTAACATTTTGCCTTTGTTCTAAGCAGGAACAACTGATTTTTTTTTCTGACCATAAACATCAAAAAAAGACCATTTCTACATATATGGTGAAACACAAAAAACGAATTCTAAATGAAAACATGAATCTCTACATCATTTGGTTTTATTTTTAAAGACCATAATAAACCCTAGACATTACTGTCAAAACAATCCTTTTGTGCTTCTTCCTGAATGTCTTTGTTTTCCTTTATGCATGTGTGCAATTTTAAAAGGGTTACAATGACCCTCTTTTCTTTTTTTGATCATTACTGATATGACTCACTCCCCACTCCTCCATTTTGCTAGAGAAAGAAATGGGAGAAAGAACCTCTTGTAACAAATAAACATAGTCAAGTAATACGAGAAGAAGAGAGTAATACAAAAAAAGACTGGCAAGGTAGAGATCCTAATACTCCAAAGTTCTTTGCTTCTATCAAATAAAACTAACAGAATGGTAGGCTGCATATATTTGAAAGGGCTGGGCCAGGCTTTGTCTGGATGGTGAAAACATTCATCAGTATATTACTGTTGTTGATGATGATGATGTTGTCTAGACTACTGAAGTAGCTTCATCTATGTTCCTGACCTAATTGTGTATTTCCATTTGGCCAAAATTGTACTGTGAATTCCACTTCAGTATCATTAGGTTGGGAATTCACAAAGTTTAATACCTTCTTCCCCTGGTAAGGCTCCAGAGAAGTAAGGAAGCTAGGCTGGAGTCTAGAACAGCCCTCCATTGTGCGATGGACTGAGATGGGCCTCAAACCAGGGAGATGAGATAAAATGGAGGTCAGAGAGGAATGACTTCCATCAAAAGCAAGGATTAAGTTGCACAAGGATGCTGCCAGCAGAGGAGACCACTTTCTTCAAAAAAGAGAAAATTATGAGGACAGATAGTTTCAGTGGATACAGCACTGGCCCTGGAGTCAGAAGGACCTGAGTTCAAATGGGACCTTAGACACTTGATACTTACTAGCTGTATAACCCTGGGGAAGTATCTTACTCCCCATTACCTTGAGGGAAAAAAAAGGGAAAGGATCAAGTTCAGATCCAGTTTGGATAAATAGTGCTCAAGCAGATTTAAGATGACAGACAGCCCATATCAATCAAACTCCCAAGAAATTATTTTACAGATTTAGAAAAAATAGTAGCAAAGTTCATTTGAAAGAACAAAAGGTCAAGAATTTCAAAGTAATTAATGAAAAAAAAGGCCGATGAAGGTGGCCTTGCTGTACCAGATCTAAAACTATATTATAAAGCAGCGGTCATCAAAACCATTTGGTACTGGCTAAGAAATAGAGTAGCTGATCAGTGGCACAGGATAGGATCACAGGACAAACTAGGGAATAACTACACCAATTTAGTGTTCCATAAACCCAAAGACCCCAGCTTCTGGGATAAGTACTCACTATGTGACAAAAACTGCTGGGAAAATTGGAAACTAGTGTGCAAGAAACTAGGGCTTGACCCACACCTAACATGCATACCAAGATAAGATCTAAATGTGTTCATGATTTAGAGATAAAGAGTGATATTATAAACAAATTAGAGGAACATAGGATAATATACCTCTCAGACCTGTGGAGATGGAATAAATTTATGTCCAAAGAAGAACTGGAACTCTTAATTGAACACCACATAGAAAATTTTGAGTATATTAAGTTAAAAAGTTTTTGTACAAACAAAACTAATGCAGACAAGATTAGGAGGGAAGCAATAAATTGCGAAATCATCTTTACATTTAATGGTTCTGATAAAGGCCTCATTTCTAAAATATGTAGAGAATTTTCTCATATTTATAAGAATTCAAGCCACTATATCCCAAAGAAATCTTAAAGGAAGGAAAGGGCCCCACATGTGCAAGAATGTTTGTGGTAGCCCTTTTTGTAGTGGCTACAAAGTGGAAACTGAATGGATGCCCATCAATTGGAGAGTGGCTGAACAAATTATGGTATATGAATGTTATGGAATATTATTGTTCTTCAATAATAAGTTTGGAAATATGTATACATATATTCGACTTGTCAAGTATATTAACATAATTAACATGTAGTGGATATCGTGCCATCTAGGGGAGGGGTGGGGATTTGGGGGGAAAAATTTGTAACAGAAAGCTATGTAAGGGTTAATGTTGAAGAATTACCCATACATATGTTTTGCAAATAAAATAAAATTTAAAAAAATATTATTGTTCTTTTTTTTATTAAAACTTTTTATTTGCAAAACATATGTATGGGTAATTCTTCAACATTAACCCTTACAAAGCTTTCTGTTACAAAATTTCCCCCCCAAATCCCCACCCCTCCCCTAGATGGCAGGATATCCACTACATGTTAATTATGTTAAAATTCTTGACAAGTCGAATATATGTATACATAATTCCACACTTGTCATTTTTGTACAAGAAAAATCCTATCTACAAGAAAGAAAAATCAGAGAAAGGAAACACAATGCAAGCAAACATCAATAGAGATCATGAAAATGTTATGTTGTGGTCCACATTTCACATCCCTCTCTCTGGGTGTATATGGCTTTCTTCACTGAACAATTGGAACTGATTTGAAACATTTCATTGTTGAAGAGAGCCATGTCCATCAGAATTTATTATCATGTAGTCTGTTGTTGCCATGTATAATGATCTCCTGGTTCTGCTCATTAACATTTTCATGATCTCTATTGATGTTTGCTTGCATTGTGTTTCCTTTCTCTGATTTTTTTTTTCTTGTAGATACGATTTTTCTGGCACAACAATTATAAGTGTGGAAATATGTATACATATATTCGATTTGTCAAGTATTTTAACATAATTAACATGTAGTGGATTTCCTGCCATCTAGGGGAGGGGTAGGGACTAGGGGGGAAAAATTTGAAACAGAAAGCTTTGTAAGGGTTAAAGTTGAAGAATTACCCATACATATGTTTTGCAAATAAAAAGTTTTAATTAAAAAAAATAGTGAAATGGAAAGAGAATAAAAGAGGGCATGCTATGTCTGGTTTTATAAGGAAAAAAAAAAGAATTCAAGCCACTCTCTAATTGATAAATGGTCAAAGGATATGAAAGACAATTTTCAGATGATGAAATTAAAACTATTTGTAGTCATATGAAAAGGTGCTCCAAATCACTATTGATCAGAGAAATGCAAATTAAGACAACTCTGAGGTACCACTACACACCTGTCAGATTGGCTAAAATGACAGGAAAAGATAATGACCAATGTTGGAGGGGATGTGGGAAAACTGGGACACTGATATACTGTTGGTGGAACTGTGAACAGATCCAACCATTCTGGAGAGCAATTTGGAGCTATGCCCAAAAAGTTATCAAACTGTGCATACCCTTTGACCCAGTAGGGTTTCTATTGAGCTTATATCCCAAAGAGATCTTAAAGGAAGGAAAGAGACCCACATGTGCAAGAATGTTTGTGGCAGCCCTTTTTGTAGTGGCTAGAAACTGGAAGATGAATGGATGCCCTTCAATTGGAGAATGGCTGAATAAATTATGGTATATGAATGTTATGGAATATTATTGTTCTATAAGAAACGACCAGCAGGACAATTTCAGAGAGGCCTGGAGAGACTTGCATGAACTGATGCTGAATGAAGTGAGCAGAACCAGGAGATCATTATACACGGCAACAACAAGACTATATGATGATCCATTCTGATGGACATGGCTCTCTTCAACAATGAAATGTTTCAAACCAGTTCCAATTGTTCAGTGAAGAAAGCCATATACACCCAGAGAGAGGGATACGAAATGTGGACTACAACATAACATTTTCATGCTCTTTATTGATGTTTGCTTGCATTGTGTTTCCTTTCTCAGTTTTTTTTTTCTTGTAGACACGATTTTTCTTGCACAGCAAGATAGGTGTGAAAATATGCATACATTCAATTTGTCAAGTATTTTAACATAATTAACATGTAGTGGACTTCCTGCCATCTAGGGGAGAGGTGGGGACTAGGGGGTAAAAATTTGTAACAGAAAGCTTTGTAAGGGTCCTTGTTGAAGAATTACCCATACATATGTTTAGCAATTAAAAAGCTTTAATAATAATAAAAAAAGATGACAGACAGCTTCATCATTGCTTATCCTTTCATGCATTGTGTATATGCCTTAGAGCCACAGAAGGCAGTAATTAGAACAACACCAACACTATGACCAGCCCACAAAATACAAACAACAAAGAGAAGAGGAGAACCAGTATCTCATTACTCCTCCAAGTGCTGCAGAATGATGCTCTCTAATTGTGGTGCTGGAGAAGACTTTTGAGCAAGGGAAGCTCAGGGAAGAGCAAGGGGATCAAATCAATCAACACAAATTAATTCAGGTTATTCACTGGAAAGTCAAATACTGGAACTGAAGCTTAAATACTTTGGCCACATAATGAGAAGATGGGACTTATTAGAAAAGACCATGATGGAAAAGACTAAAGGCAAAAAGAAAAGGGGATGACAGAGGATGAGATGGCTAGATGGTATCATGGAAACAACAAACATGAGCTTGGACAGATTTCAGCAGATAGTGGAGGATTGAAGGGCCTAGTGTGCTATGGTCCAGAAAGTCATGAAGAGTTAGACATGACTCAATAACAAGTGATGCCTCTAGGAAAAAGAAGGGTAGAAGTATATTTGGAAATGGACAAGAAATAAAAATATAAGACATCAATAAATATAATTTTTTTTATTTTAATAGTATTTTATTTTTCCAAATGCATGCAAAGATAGTTTTCAACATTTACCTTTGCAAAAACATTGTGTTCCAAATTTTTCTTCCTCCCTCTCTCCTGCCCCCTCCCCAAGACAGCAAGCAATCTAACATAGGTTAAACGTGTGCAATTCTTCTAAACATACTTCCATATTTGTAAGATTGAATTTTTTTTTAAAAAAAGGAAGCCATGGAAGCCATTTCATAGCCTTGCTGATTGTATTACTTTTAATACAAAAGTATAGTTCTATAACTTGCCATTAAAAAAAAGATTTTAAATAATGAACAGGCTGATTTCAGAAAAGCTTGGAAAGACACACATGAGCTAATGCTAAGTAAAGTGAACAGTACCAAAAGAACATTGTAAACAGCAACAAGATCATGTGATGATCAACTGTGATGACTTGACTCTTTTCGACAATGAGGTGAATTGAGGCTATTCCAACAGATTTGGGATGGAAAGTAACATTCATATCCATAGAGGGAACTATGGAAACTAAATGTGGACCAAAGCATAGTATTTTCACCTTTTGTTGTTGTTTGTTTGTTTGTTTGCTTTTTTTAATTTCTCATGTTTTTTCTTATGTAGCATATGGAAATAAGTTTAGAAGAACTGCACATGTTTAACCTATATCCGATTGCTTGCTGTCTTGAGGAAGGAGGAATGAGTGAGAGAAGGAGAAAAATTTAGAATACAAGATTTCACAAAGGTGAATGTTAAACTATCTTTGCATGTATTTGTAAAAATAAAATACTATTTAAAAAAGGTCTCAGAATATGAAATGCTAAAGAGCTGGGAGGAATATTACACTGTTGCCATTGAGATGTTCTAGGCTACACTTCTCATTTTCTGGAAGAGAAAACTGACTCCCAAAGGGCATGGTTATTAATGAGTTGCCCATATAAGCTCTGAAGATCCTTTCCCCATTCTTTCTTATACAGAATAAATCTTTCATCCTGGAACAAAGCTACAGAATCCTAGGGAAAGCCCTGCAAAGTTAGGGAATGATTCTTTAATTTCAAAGGCTAGACTAGAGCCCCAGCTGCTGGGCTTCTCTCCAAGATGATCAGTTGAGAATCACTGGATGTCAGCTAGCCTTAAGTAGCTTTTAGAAAGGGCTATTTATTAAGGTGATATAGTAAGAAAAGTTGTTACTAAACCTCCACATCACCACCAACAAAAAGTCTAGGATACACTATCCCAGAAAGTAAATAGAACGTCCAGGGAGAAAAGAGAGTTCAAACTTGAAGAACACATGAAGCAAAGGGACTCATCGGAGTCCCTAGTTTATGGAAGCCCTTTTTTACCATTTAGAAGATACTCAAGAAGGTCCCCTTAGGTTAGGGAGCAATTTCTTTGTTAGGCTCCTTCTAGAACTTTGGCTCCCAAAGTAGATTCTGCCATCAGCTGATCTGGAGTACTGCTAGGACACCAAAAGGAAGGTGGGAAGTCCAATGTCCTCCATCCCTTTTGAAGCTTTCAAGGTCCTCTTCTAGCCAAAGCGGATCTGGCAAAAGCCAGCTAATCCCCACCATCAGTCTTCTCAAAGATTTGTTGGATCTGTCTCTCTCTGTTGCTCATTCTGCCTTTGTCTCTCAGCTTGCATTGAAATGTTCCTTTTTATGTATAAATATATGCTTTATATGGTTATTTATCTGTATGTGTGTTTCTCACTGGCTGTCCCCCACATACTCCTCCTTCTCATCTCCACCTCCTGGCTTCCCTGGCTTCATTTAAGTCCCAGCTAAAATCTCACCTTCTATGAGAAACCTTTCCTAATCTCCATAATACTGATGCCTTCCTGTTGAGATTATCCCTTGCCACTAGACCCAGATGGCTCTAGAAAAGAAAGTGAGGCTGGTGATTGTCCAGCCTTCCTTTACTTCACTCCAATTCACTTGCCTGTCATGGCATCACCTCCCTGATGTCCTGATCCTCTTTTAGAATGAAGGACAAACAACAACCTGCAATGTATTGTGAATATAGCTTGTCTGTGCATGGTCGTTTTATGTTGTCTTTCCGTTAGACTATGAGTTCCTCAAGAGCAGTGACTAGTTTTGCCTTACTTTGTATCTCCAAGTGTCTGGCACATAGTAGGCAGGATAGTAATGGCACATAGTAGGTACTTAATAAATGTTTACTTACTCACTAACTTTCCTATATGACATCATTTTACTTCATCCGATGGCTTTTAAAGATTTTTCACTTTTAGTACAAGGTCTATGATTGAAACTGATAGAGTGAGCATCTTATCACTTATTTTAAGTGGGTTAGGAGACAGAGTAAATAGTAATCCCACTCTTACATTATTATCAGAGCTGGGTCTAGGAGTTCTGTCATCCAAATGCCAATGATCTTTCCATTGTACCATCTTGCCTCCTAGAACATGGGTTCAGTTATTCAAAACTTGTATTGCCCCAAAGCCCAGGGATACATGGTAAGGGGCTAGTCCTGACATTTTGGGAAGGAGGAGAAAGTATGAACAAATTAAAACATAAAGGCATTTTGGGATACTCAACCCACTGGAGGACAAATGCTCTGAGCCCTATTCAGAACTCCCACATCCAGGACAGAAACTGTCAGTAAGAAAACAGTTCAATGACAGGGCCCTCTTTCTCACTGTCCTTTGCCCAATTATTAGTTTGATTGGAAAAATACAGCTTTTTAAAAATCTCCTTGTGACGTAAGTATGAAATTATGTTATTGACTCAAATTACGTGATTGACTAAAAATAAAACATAAATGGAACATACCTGAAAGGAACAGCAAACATTTAAATGTCATCTTTAATGAAGTGCACTATTGGAAAAGGCCCCTTTAAAAAGGAGTCTTTTATTCTTAAATCATAATTTTATAGCCAGTGGAAAGGAAAGTACAAAAAAAGAATACTGGAGATGATGGGGTCCAAACACAGAAAAGAGGAGGAAGAAGAGGAAGAAGGTGAGGAGAAGGAAGAGAAAGTCTGGAACACCATCTTGGAGTCTGGCCAAGGAATTCAGTACATTAACAAATCTTGAGAATAAGGTGCAAGTTAAAGTGAATGACATTCTGTCATCAGTAATCCTAGTAGCATTTGAGATGAAAGGTCTTTTATGGAGTCCTCTTCTTGCTTGGTCAGTTCAATGGGCTTCAGGGCTTTTCACCAGGCAAAATCTAGAAGGTGACTCTTCACTGAAAATGCTCAGCCTACTAAAAAATGTGGGTACTGTCAGTGAGACAACTGAAATCTAGAGAGTATAAGGGTTTTGCCCAAGGTCACACAGGTAGGAAATAGCAGAACAAGAATCTGAACCCAGATTCACCAACTCTAACCAAATTCAGAGCTCCTTCCTTGCACCTTGCTTGAAGTGAGATTGTGACCTTTGCTGTCACTGTACTGGTTGAGGTTTGGGAACTTCACCTGCAATTAGGATATCCAATTGAGTGATGTCCTGAAAGACAACCCTGTGCTTCATGCTGTATAAGCAGACATCAATATAACCCCTGACTGGCTAAGAGAATGCTGAAGGGAATGTTATCAGGGATTTAGGGACTTGGTTGCACAGACTTATGAAGAGAAGACCTCCAGGGAAGTGGATTTCCAGGATTAAGCTGAGGTCTTATTTCACAACCAGATGAAGAGTTCATTTATTCTTGTATATTCTTTGTTCTATCCTGATCTCTTAATTTTATTTATTTGCTGTCTTGCTTGAATAAATGAGTTTACTCACTAGTCAGTTTTTGCGATGGCCTTTTGTGTTAACTAGCCTTTGGAGGGAAGAGGCTAAGCTAGTGAGTGTATACAGAAGTCTACCATTGTCTTAGTGAAACAGTGAAATAGTTTTCTTTCTGAATTCCCCAAAAAAATCACATCACTCTCATATGTGTCTCCTCCCACTCAAACTGCTGCCATCATAGATCAAATCTTCATGACTTCTCAACTTGAACTACTGCAATAACTTAGTATGATACAATTAGTAATATCTGAGGCAAGATATAAACAGGTCTTCCTCAATTTAAACCTACCACTCTATACATTACACCACCTAGCTGCTTTGCAATAGCCTTCTAAATGGTCTTTCTACTTCAAGTCTTTTTCCCACTCTAGTCATCTGCTCGGAAGCCAAGGTAACTTTTCTAAAGTGCAGGTTTAGCCACGTCCCATTCCATCTGTCCAAGCCTTGCTGGCTCTATCATACTTCTAATGGGACTCTTGTTCACAGAACTTTTGAACTGAAAGACAAAGTAGAGGTCATCTAGTTTGACCCCTTCCTGATTAGGAATCCCAACTCCACTATACCAGTTAAACAGTTATCTAATCTTCTGCTGAAGAACTTAAAGCTAAGGGGTCTCATTACCCCCTGGGGCAGCTGGTTCCTGGCACCTCTGGCCTGCTTTCACCTTCAACTTGGTATTTTCTTCCTGGTTTAGATTTTGCCTCAAACTCTGGGCTTCACTTAGACTGCTTCCATTTCCAGCCTATCTTTGCCTCTGGCGGCTGCTATGCTTGGTCACTGGCCATTGGCCATGACCCTGGTGACTTTGACAATCATTCTGAAAGCCAAAGTCAAGTTCTTGATATGATGGATTGGTTCCCTCCCTTCTTCACAGGGTGATCACATGCTAAAATGAATTTAACAAGCATTTACTAAGGGACTACAATAGTTTGAAGACTGCCCTGGGCCTGGGGATACAAAAAAAAAGAGCCAAACTGTCTATGCCCCCAAGAAATATAAATTATATAGAGCTAACTGAAATAGAGTAAGTGGAAGCAATTCTTGTCCCAAGGACTTAGGAAAATTTAAAAGTAGGGGGAAGTTGTAAGGAGAAACTGTTGAACCAGGCAATAAATCAACAATGTGTGCTAATTGTTTCTTGTTTCTAAGAGGCTCTGATTTAAAGGCTACATTTACTGAAGCTAAACACCATGCCTGGAAGGACAATGAAGCTTCATTTCTGCAGAGCAGTTTGGCTGGGAATCTTTTTTTTTTAATCTAGGCTGATTATAATAAAGAAGGGATCAAGAAAGGGGAAAGGTGGTCCAATTTTTCTTGTATAATATGACAAATATGGAAATGTGTTTAAAAAAAAAAGAAAAGGGAAAGGTTGGGAGTAGGAAGCCATGGTGTGATTGTGGACAAACAGGTAACTATAGCTTGGTGATTGAGCCTTTGTCCCAACTGCTAACATTAGAAAAAGGCACGTTTTCTCCTTAGGGCCACTACCTCTCTTCCCTTGCCCAGTCTTTGTACTCTCTCCCCATGCCTACTCTGCTACCTCATCTTTGCCTCAGTTTCCCTGGATTTCTCCAAGTATCAACATGAATTCCACCTTCTGCAGGAGGCCTTTTCAAGTCCCATTTTCCTCTTCTCCTACCTTCCCCCCCCCACTATGCCCTTCCTCTGAGATTATTTTCTATCTACTCTGTTCTTTCTGTGTGTGTATACATGTATACCCATATGTATATTATTATATATATTATATCCACCTAGTCACTTCCATGCCTCCTCTGTGAGCTCTTTTTGAGGACTCCTGCCTTCATTTTCACTTGGGCTTAACGTCATGCCTAACGTACAGTAAACAATTAATAAATGCTTCTTGAGTGATTGCTTTGCTTAGGGTGAATTGCCAGAATGGGATTGAGAGAGGCTACCTTTCCCATAGGAGCTATCTTCTTCCATGGCACTGCCACACCCCATCCCCTCTACTTCTCTTGACACTCCTCCAAACTCCTCCCATGAGTTAAGGAGTTGAAGGGTCAGGGAATTGGGATTGGGATCACTGGCCCTGCCATGGGGACAGTGAATAGATTTTAGGGGATGGAATGCTCCCCTCTTCTATCATGATTGCACCAGAGTGACCCAAGGGTACCCTTCCTACCTTTTACAGGGGAGGTTCATGATATCCCTCCTGAATGACACAGAGTCAAAGATTTCTATTCCACAACCGCTCCTTCCCAAACACACAGGCCATGTCCCAAGATCTCTTCCCCCACAGGGCCCTGTCTTCAGAGGACTGCCTCCATAAGTGAATCTGCATTAGCTGCTAGAATTCCTAGTTAGAGCTATGTAAGAAACACCTAGGGACATATATTGTCTCATATCCACCAGAAGTATACTCATGTGAGGGAATATAGTAGCTCAAGGAAGAAATATGGTAGATCTCATGAGAGAGGATCATCAGTGGCAGAAAAAGTATTATTGTCTTTGGAAGAGACTTATTGCAAGACCACTTGGACAAAAGGAAGAAATAAAGAATGTAGGAAACATCACAAAGCTAACATAAAAACATGATATTTTAGTAATATAGAACCTCAGCCATGTAGAAAGCTGAAGCATCTCTCTTTCTCTCTCTCTTCTCCCTCCCTCCATGTCTGTCCCCTTCTTTCTCTGTCTCTGTATGTTTGTTACTCTGTCTCTCTGTCTGTGTTGCTCTCTCTGTCTCTGTCTCTCTGTGTGTCTCTCTCTCCCATCCCTTCCTCCATCTGGCTCTCTGCCTCTATCTTTCTCCACTCTCTCCTCCTAACTGAGAAATTCCCAACTTGACTAAATAATAATTTCAAAATATGGAGGAAACAACAAGAAGAAATTCTCTTTGGCATTTAATTCTGAACAGCAAGGGAGACCTGGCTAAAAATGACTGAAACCAAGACCTCTCCTTCATAGAGTTTATAACAGAATTGGAGAAGTTGAGCATAGTCTGCCCTACCCTCTAGATATGGAAAGATCAAATTCTAATGGGAAGAAATACACCCAATTCATTCCACAAGTAAAGTTGGTGCATAAAAGGAAGAAAATGATAAAAGATGAAATTGTGAAGATGTAAGGAGAAAACAGTATGCTATTAAGGAAAAGTGAGAGCTGAATAAATTAACATCTCTATTCAGATGATTCAACCAATCAATCATTAAACATTTACTAACTGGTTGCTATGTGCCAGGCACTGGGTTGAGCTTGTTCTTCAGGAGCTCCCGTTCTCATGGAGGAAACAACATTTATGGAAAGTTTCAGCTGCAAGTTAAATGAAAAGGTCCCATGCATGGCCCTGAGACAAAAGCAGATTGGTAAGGTTTCTTCTTTAATGTCACTTCCTCTGATAAAATTATATCCATTTATGATGTCGAATGATTTGGGTGACAAGAACTTTAGGACCTAGGTCTACAGTGATTGTGGCAGTAGCCTCCAGAGCCTCTGCTTGGCTGCATAGCCTCACGAGTTGATGCCCAGGATGATAGCTGAGGGCTCAGGGCTGTAAGTATTGATATTGCCAAAGCTTTTGGACTAAGGACCCTCAGCAGGGAATCCTGAGAGAAGATTGTGGGTAAGGGGAAGGTGGTAGTTGCCTTGCTTGGCATATGTTGTCTTCTGTCTCTGCATGAGGATGACCTTGCTTCAGCTAGGCTGACTAACCTGCCCTGTGTGTGACAGTATTTGTTGGGGATGAATATGGTCCCTTCTCCATAGGAATTGCTTCCCAGGGGGTGGCTTTGAGGGCTGAGCTAGAAGCAGGGCCATTGGTTTGGGAGATGTTTCCACTCCCAGAGTTCCCCCCACCCCTCTCTGTCTGTCAGTGGCAGTTGGTTGGTATTTGTTGCTGGCAGTGATAAGGAAATTTGGCCCCATCTCCACCATAATTCCTTCCCTTAATGATAGCTGCAAGAGAAAGACTGGGAGGAGATCTGGTATATATTACACTTCTATCCACTAGGTTCAGAGTTCTAGGCTATTATTTCCATTAAGATCTAAGGGGTCAACAATACTATATGATGATCAATTCTGATGGACATGGCTCTCTTCAACAATGAAATGTTTCAAACCAGTTCTAATTGTTCACTGAAGAAAGCCACATACACCCAGAGAGAGGGATATGAAATGTGGACCACAACATAACATTGTCATGCTCTCTATTGATGTTTGCTTGCATTGTGTTTCCTTTATCTGATTTCTCTTTCTTGTAGATACGATTTTTCTTGCACAACAATAAGTGTGGAAATATGTATACATATATTCGATTTGTCAAGTATTTTAACATAATTAACATGTAGTGGATTTCCTGCCATCTAGGGGAGGGGTGGGGACTGGGGGGGGGAAATTTGTAACAGAAAGCTTTGTAAGGGTTAATGTTGAAGAATTACCATACATATGTTTTGCAAATAAAAAGTTTTAATAATAATAAAAAAAAGATCTAAGGGGAGAGAGTAGTTCAGGTGGCAGTAGTAGTAGCACCCCAGCACAAGGTGATCAAGGTTTGTACCAGGGTGGTGGCTCCATGAATAGAAAAAGAGAGAGAAATGGTTAGATATATAGATGAATAGATGGCTAAACAGATATAGGAGATAGATATACATACACACACATGAAAGAATCAGCAAGACTTAGTAACAAATTGGACAAGTGTAGTGACTACAGATGAAGAATTAAGGATGATACTAAGACTGTGAGCCTCAGCAACTGAGATGATGGTAGTGCTCTCCATAATGATAGCTAATATTTATATAACACTGTGCCAGGCCTTGTGATAAATGTTTTATAATTATTATCTTGGGGGCAGCTAGGTGGCGCAGTGGTTAGAGCACCAGCCCTGAAGTCAGGAAGACCTGAGTTCAAATCTGGTCTCAGACACTTCCTGGCTGTGTGACCCTGGGCAAGTCACTTAACCCCAATTGCCTCAGCAAAAAGCAAAACAAAAAAAAAAAATAATAATTATTATCTCGTTTGATCTCCAAAATAATAGGAAAGTTGGGAACTGGGGAGGGTTTAGTGAGAAAAATGAGTTCTGTTTTGGATATAATAAATTGAAATGTCTGTTGGAAACCAGTTTGAGATACTCAATAGGCAGTTGATGATGAGACTGAAGGTTGAGAGAGGGATTAGGGCTAGAAAACTAGGAATGAATAAACAAATAGAACATTTAATATACACTCTGGTTCAGCTATGTTGGCTTCCTTGCTGTTCCTCCTGTCTCCATCTCCTGTTTGAATCCTACCTTTATACAGGCTGTCCCCAGGAATAGAATGCTCTCTCCCTCATTAGCTCTACTTTCTCAGTTCCCTGGCTTCCTTCAAGACTCAACTCAGATCCCACCTTCCGGTCCTCTGCTCCAACATCTTGTTTGTACAGTTTTCCCCTTGAGGGTGGGAACTGTTTTTGTCTTTTCTTTGTACCCATTAGGATTAGTTTAGTGTCTGGCTTATAGTAGGTGCTTAATAAATGCTTATTGACTGCCTGCCTAATGGACCAAATCAAAAAAGAGACTTCATTACAGAAGAATGTACCATTCTATATTTAATCACAAAAAATGACTGCCCAGTTATAAACTGAGAGAGATGACAGAATTCTGATGCTTACCATATTCATTTGATTCTGACAGCACAATTTAGGAAAGACTAGAATACATACAGGGGATGGCATTCAGATTGGGGAAGACCCCAATACTGAAGCATATGGAAACATATAACATGAATCAGGAAGAGCTAGAGGGAATGTGATAGTTATTTCCCAGCATATGGGGAGGAAAATAATTAGACTGCCCCAGACAGCAGAGCTAGGGCCAATGGGTTAAAGTAGCAGAGATGAAGATTTAGATTTTATTTCAGAAAAAATGTCCTAATAATTCACTGTGGATCAGTGAAGGGAGCTTCCTCTGGAGGTAGTGGCCGCCCCTGCATTTGGGGTCTTCAAGTAAAAAGCAAAGGCACACTTGTCAGAGATGTTCCTGCTCAGGTATGGTTGAATTGGATGAGCCTCTGAGGTCATTCTGGGAAGGTCATGCACAAGAATTCAGCTCCTAAGGCATGCATGGATTAAGTTCTCACTCATTCACTGAGATCAATGAGATCATAGAGCAGTCAGTCAACAAAGATTTATTGAGCCAGATACTGTGCTAAGCCCTGGGGATAAACTGGTACCTAGAAGATGTATACTGAGTAGATGGAAGAGAACCTTACAAGGGAAGGCACTAGAGAAAGGCCCCCTGCAGAACGTGGCATTTGAGCTGAGTCTTGAAGGAAATCAGGGAAACTGAAGCAGAGGTGTAGAGAAAGAACACTTCAGGCATAGGGGACATCCAATACAAGTGCACAGAAATGGGAAATGAGAGTATTGTGTATAAAGAACATGGAATAGGCCAATGTAGTTGGATACTAGAGTGTATGGAGGGGACTAGAAAAGTGAAATAGAAGAAAAGCTATTTGTTTCTGTAAAGAAAACTGAATTTTAAAAAATTAAAAGAATTTTAAAATTTTAAATGATTTAATCTTAATCAAAAATTTAGATTTAATTATTTTAATTTAGTTTCTAAAATTTCAAATTTTAAAAATTAAGAATTTTTAAAAATAAAAGCAATATTATTTCCCCAAAGAAAAAAAGAAAGAAAGGTAGGAAGTAGATAACTTCTAAATGGCTTCAAATGCCAACAAGATAACTTTATATTTGATTCTGGAAGTAACAGGGAACCATTAGTGCTCATTGGGTAAGTCAGACCAGATGGAGAAACACCAATGACCAAGATGGGACTTTCCTCATCTGTCAAATAGGCATAATAATGACATATGCCTCCATGGGTTACTGTAAGAATCAAATGAGATAACAGGTATAAAAGGTTTTTGCAACCTTAAAACACAATACAAAAATTAGACATTATTGCTGAAGAGGCAGGTTGTAGTATTTCTAGACTTCATAACCTCTTTCTGAGACGGTTGAAATAGTTTCTAATACTATTGTTCTATAAGAAATGATGAGCAGTCAATTCTGATGGACATGGTTCTCTTCAACAATGAGGTGATTCAAACCAGTTCCTACTGTTCAGTGATGAAGATAGTCATATACACCCAGAGAGAGATCTGTGGAAACTGAGTGTGGACCACAACATAGCATTTTAATGCTTTCTATGAATGTTTGCTTGCATTTTGTTTTCCTTCTTAGGTTGTTTTTTTTTTTCTCTTTCTAGATTTGATTTTTCTTGTGCAGCAAGATAACCATATAGATATGTATACACATATTGGATTTATCATTTTTTTTTGCTTTTTGCTGAGGCAATTGGGGTTAAATGACTTGCCCAGGGTCACACAGCTAGTGAATGTTAAGTGTCTGAGACCAGATTTGAACTCAGGTCCTCCTGACTTCAGGGCTGGTGCTCTATCCACTGCTCCACCTAGGTGCCCTGATTTATCATATATTTTAACATATTTAACATGTATTAGACTACCTGCCATCTAGGGGAGGGGATTGGGGGAAGGAAGGAAAAATTTGGAACAGAAAATTTTGCAAAGGCCAGTGTAGAAAAATTACTCATATATTCTATAAATAAAAAGCTTTAATAAACAAAAAAAGGTAAGTACAAAGTTGGGAAAAAATCTTTATAGTCAGTATTTTTGATAAAGGTCTTATTTCTAAATGTTTTGGCATATGAAGATAATGGAATATTATTGTCTAAAAACAAAGATGAACAAGCTGATTTTAGAAAGGCCTGGAAAGATTTACATGAACTAATGCTGAGCAAAACAAGCAGAACCAGGAATAAATTTTACACAGTAACAGCAATAATGTGTGATAATCATCTATGAAAGACTTAGTTCTTCTCAGCGGTTCAGTGATCCAAAGCAATTCTAGTAGACTTTGGACAGAAAATGTCATTTGCATGCAGAAAAAGATCTGAGATTAAATGTAAATCAGCACATACTATGTTCACTTTTTTTTTCCTTTTTTTTAATCTCTCCTATGGTTTTTCATTTTGCTCTGATTTTTCTCTCTCAACATGATTCATAAAGCAATGTGTGTTAAAATGAATGAATAAACAAAAACAAAAAGAAATGATGAACAGGATGCTTTCAGAAAAACCTGGAAAGTCCTCCAAGAGCTCATGCTCTTGGAATGTACTATATACAGAGTAATAATAGCTTCTCACCTATGTTTTCTTTACATTCACTTTTTATTTTATTTTCATATCTATATTCTCTCCCTCTCAACTCTTCCCTTCTCAAATTGAGAAAGCAAGAAAAAAAAACCCATTACAAATAGGAATAGTTGAGCAAAACAAATTCCTGCTTGACTCTTCTCAACAATGTAGTGATTCAAGGCAATTCCAATAGAGTTGGAATGAAAATGCCAATCTCATTTAGAGAGAGAACTAAGTATAGTATTTTCTTTTCTTTTTTTTTTTTAGTTTTGTTTTTTTTTTTCTTTCTTAGGGTTTTTTACTTTTGGTTTGATTTTTCTTGTACAACATGAGAAATATAGAAATATGTTTAAAAGAATTGCACATCTTTAACCTATATCAGATTGCTTGCTGTCTTGGAGAGGGGAGAGGTAAGAGAGAGAGGAAGAAAATTTAGAACACAAAATTTTACAAAAATGAATGCTGAAAACTATCTTTTGGAAAAATAAAATACTATTTAAAAACAAAAACCAAATTACTGAATTGGATATGTAAAAAAAAAGTATACCTGAATCTGCCCTGAGTCTATCATCTCTCTATCTGTGTCTGTATGTTAAGAATAAGGAGGAACAGTCTACCCTACTAAAAGGCAGTTTTACATTGATTCAGGGAAGAACATCACTTGCTTGGTGCCTCCTCACATCATGGCTTAGTACAGGCATCAGGGATCTTTTTGGTGTTTGCTGTATATGTAAACATGTTTGTGTGTGTGTGTGTGTAAGAGAGAGAGAGAGAGAGCATGCACTGATGTCACACATATAAGTATTAACTCAATGTCTGTTTCTTTGGGAATCTTCAGATTATAGACTGATGGCTTCTGGAGATGAAAACCCCTTTTGGCTATATCTTCTTAGTGCTGAAACCCCACCATGGTGGTAGAACAGTGCCATATACCCATGCTGTCATACTACTGCTTTCATATTTAACGTCCTGCAGACCATTACGAAGGTGGATAAAATAACTACCTTTTGTAATTGAATAAAATTATTAGTGTGTAATCATATCTTCTGTAGGCTCACTAAAAGAATCTTTGGAAGAAATTCCAATAGCAGATAGAATAACAAGAATGAAATATACCCCATTCTGTTCCCACATGATTGTGATTTATTCATCATGTAGGTATCTTAGCTTGAAAGCTTTTTCTTCGATGTCTTGTAGATTGTGAATATCTGATATGGTGACATCTATTTAATATGTATTCTTAAAATTTTATGGCTCTGTATCATCTCTGGGTGATTGTGGGTCACAATTCTGCAAGTTTTGTGTTCTGTATTTATGGTATGGAGATTTGTAAACTTCTAGTTTATGAAAGATAATGCTAGCCATCAGATCATGTCTTGCTAGATATTTGATAGATGCCTGCAGTGATGCATTGCCCACTTTCTACCATTTCCTTGTATAATTTGTATTGATCAATAAGTCTGGGTTCCTTAACAACAATACGTTTGTAAATCTGGAGGCAATAATCTAGTTTTGAATTGTCATTAATTTTTTTTTTTTTGAGGATCTGTGGTCAAATTTTAAATTTTTTTTTAGCTTTTTATTTTCAAAATATGTACATAGATAATTTTTAGCATTCACCCTTGTAAAATCTTGTGTTCCAAATTTTTTCTCCCTTCCTTCCTCCCACTCCTCCCTTAGACAGCAAGTAATTTTTTTAAACTCCATTTTAATACAATTAATCTGTAGGACTCAGGAGTTGTCTGCTATATCATTGATTAAGTTTATATGTATGCTACCCATGGAGGGCCTTTTGATTCTTTGATTGGCTTTTAGCCATTTCATTGTCTCCATTCATAGGTAAACCTCTCTTGGGTAAATCTGACAAATCTAATAATGCATACCTATTTTCAGACTTTGCTGTTTTTCAGGAAAAATGATGTCTGCTTGATCCCAAAGTATTTCTGTAAATTTGTGACTTGCTTAGCATATGCTCTAAGACCATCTATCAATTCCTTTTCTCCTTTTTGATAAGGAAGCATCCACCTTTTCATAGCTGCCTTAGGGTGATGGGTCCTGTGTTTTGTTAACATTGCACAAGTTTGTGTTAAAATACTTTACAAATCTGTTTTGTTCTGTACTAAAATTCTTTTTTTTTTTTTTTTTTTGCTGAGGCAATTGGGGTTAAGTGACTTGCCCAGGGTCACACAGCTGTTACGTGTCTGAGACCAGATTTGAACTCAGGTCCTCCTGACTTCAGGGCTGGTGCTCCATCCACTGCGCCACCTAGCTGCCCCATCTGTACTAAAATTCTAAAAGTATTTTTCAAAGACTAGCATTGCTTAGGTTTTAATTGCTTTAAATATGCATATCTCATTGAGCTTTGATTTCAAAATGCCAGTACATTTCTTAACATAGACAGTCACAGTAATTTTCTTAAGAGCTTTATGCTCAATATGCTTTGCCTGGAGAAGACTAAGGCATCTGTTAAGTATCACCTTCTTCCATTAGTTCAATTGGACTTCTGGATTCAAGTTCAAAGCCTTAACTCCCAGTATTTCCTTGATGTACATTAAAAAATTTATTCTTATCGATTCCAAATACTGCTTTCATATCACTAAAGGAAGATTCCACGAGACAGAAAAGTTGTTTAGTGTATATAGACCTAACTTAATGTTTTATTATAACTCTTATGACTTGGAATCTATTCTCATTCCTGTTTGAATTGTTGTTCAACTCTCATTGGGTTTGAGGCTGAGTCATAAAAAGCTTAAACTATCTCCCTGAAAGATACCACATTTCAATATGAACTGCTCTTGATATTGTGATCATTAAAAAAAAATGATTAATCTTTTATTTTTATATGGTCTAGATTTCCCATTGTGTCTTTCTCTCTCCTCCCTCCTAGTTCATCACAACTAACCAACATATCAAAAAACACTATACAGTATTTCATACTCAAAGTCCTTGAACTCTGAAAAGAAGACAACGGAGATCTGGTGGCAAGTTTTAGATGGAGGACAGTTTTTCAGGTTGACATTTTTTACTGTACTTGAGTATATTTTATATATTTGCAGTGACATAAATAGGCCATGAGTGTGGAACTGAGTCAAAGGTTTCACAATGATCAATAAAGGCAGTAAAAACGTGAGTTTGAATCTGTCTCACTGCTTATTAGCTGTGTGAGTTTGGGCAAGTAAATCCCTTAACTTCTTGAAACCTCAATTTCCTTATCATAAAATGGCACTAATCACAACTCTTTTATCTACCTCATCTAGGGTGTGATAGGAGATTATATAAAAGCATTTTGTAAACCCTAGAGCCCTAAACGAAATGTGAACTAGGGTCAGGAACTAACTTCTTTTTTCACACTGCTTTGTACACTCTAACAAAGAAATCATCTCATGAATCCCTCCTTATACCCTTAAGCAAGAAATAAAAAAGATCAAGAATTCATTTTGAAAGACCACCCAAAATGAAAATGCTTTTGCCCTCTTCCTGTCCAGCATTAATGGTGAGTCCTAGTTCAGAGTTGAGAAGGCACATAATATGCTTGACGTTCTTCTTTTCTTATAAAGCATACTGCTAACCTTCCAAGTTGATGCCTTTCCATGAGCATGCCGTTTTATATGTAAATCTCTGGATTTCACATTCATATATCTCTCCATCACTTCTCTGTCCATGCCCAAATCTCCCAGGAGCACACTCCTGATGGATTTTTGCCGATGCCGATTTATCCTACTTACACGGCTAAGCCATTTCCTATGTCTGCATGGAGTGTCTCCTAAAACATGAAGATCTAAATGAGGGCAGTGCTGGCAGCCAGGAGAAATATGAAGAATGAGGAGATGTGCAAAAATAATGGGGAGATCTTTGTTATCCTCTGGAAATGAAGCTCTTCTCTTTACTCTAAGACTGGCGTATTTAAAAGTGAACCCTGTGTGATGATGAAAGGGGCTCTTTCCTTAGAATTCCCTTGGTTGGAGTCTTAGGAAATGCACAGAAGGAATCGAAAACATTTTGCAAGGGTCTTTTGTTTTGTTTTGTTTTACCCTATTTCTTTCAAGGCAAAGGAGGAAATCATTGCAAGGGAGATTGTCAGTGTGTGACCAAGGTTGTACTTTATGTCAGCATCAGGAGTTCCCTTCTTGTCACACATCTGTGAGCTCAGGATAATGTTTCTTACCTATTGTGAGGATTAATTAGTGCCATAGGAAAGCTCATTACTATTAATTTAATCCCCTAAATTCACTGTATTCAAGCAGCGGGAGAATACAGTTACAAACAATTTATGTCCTATTTTAAAAAGTGGTCTTATTGAGCATCTCAGAAAGTGTAAGGAATTGTAAAGCACTCTAGATAGGGACTCAGAAGACCTGGGGGATCCAGACAATCCAAGGCCAGCTACTTGTTGGCTGGGTGATCTCAGAAAAAAATTACCTTACCTTTCTGGGATTCATTTTCTGATCTGAAAAATGGATATAATTCTTGCACCATCTCTCTTATGGGATTGTTTTTAAGGATTCAATGAGATATTACTATAAATGTCAGCTTTCATTTGTTCACTTAACATTTATTAAATATGAAGTCTTTCCCCACTCCCTTTCTGGGGAAAACAGAACATTTAGATAAGCCTCAGGCCTTTTCCTCATGCAGTCTAGTAGGGGTGTAAGATACAAGCACAGGTACCTATAATATATAGTATTATATATATATATATATATATATATATATATATATATATATATGTGTGTGTGTGTGTGTGTGTGTGTGTGTTAATACATAGTATTATATGAGAGGTATCCCCCAAAGTGCTATGTGAATTCAGAGGGGAAGGTACTTTTTTGATTAATAAATGTGATTTTAAATACAGGCAGTTAGATGGCATGGGGCTTTTGCACAGACTCAGAAAGACCTGAATTGAAATTTGGCTTCAGATACTTAGTAGATGAATGACCTTAAGCAAGTAACTTACTGTCTGCTTCAGTTTCTTCACTTACAAAATGGGCATAATAATAGCACCCACCTCCTGTGGTGGTGAGGATAAAATGAGATGATATTTATAAAGCGCTTAGGATAATACCTGGCAATTATCAGTCAATTGATAAATGTTTATTAAGCACTTAATATGTACCAGGTGCTGGGCTAAGCCCTGGGAGTACAAAAAGAAGGAATAGAGCTCATAATGTGATGGAAGAGACAACATGCAGACAAATATATACAAAAAGAGCTATATACAGAATAAATGGAAATAATTAACAGAAAGAAGGCATCAGAATTCAGAGGGCCTGGGGAAGGTGGGATTTATGTTAGGACTTAAAGGAAGTCAGGAAAATCAGAAAGTGAAGATAAGGAGTAACAACATTCCAGGTATAGGGGTCAGCCAGATTAAAAGCCCAGAGCTGAGAGATGGAGTGGCTTCTTTGTAGAACAGTCAGGAGGTCAGAGTCATTAGATCTTAGAGTATCATTGGGGAGTAAGGTGTATGAAAACCAGAAGAGTAGGAGGGGGCTGGATTTTGAAGGGCTTTGAATGCCAAAGCATATTGTTTTTGATTCTAGAGGAAGGAGGAAGCCACTAGAATTTATTAAATAGGGTGGGGGTATGCACTATGAAACCTTTGCTTTAGGAAAATCACTTTGGTGGCTGAGTGGAAGAGGGATTGTTTTGGGGAGAGATTTGAGGAAGGCAGACCCATCCAAAGGCTACTGCAATAATCAAGGCAGGAGATGATAAGGGCTTGCACCAGGGTGGTAGTTGTGTCAAAGGAGAGAAGGGGGAACATTTGAGAAATGTTGCAAAGGTGAAGTCGACAGGCCTTGGCAACAGCTTGGATATGGAGGATAAGTGATAGTGAGGAGTTGAGGTTGTAAGGCTGAGAAACTGAGAGGATGGTCTTGCCCTCTACAGTACTAGGAAAGGTAGGAGAGGGCAAGAGTTCAAGGGGGGAAATGAGT
This sequence comes from Myrmecobius fasciatus, assembly GCA_023553655.1. Taxonomy (NCBI): domain Eukaryota; kingdom Metazoa; phylum Chordata; class Mammalia; order Dasyuromorphia; family Myrmecobiidae; genus Myrmecobius; species Myrmecobius fasciatus. The sequence continues at coordinate 203,195 of JAJPUD010000932.1, forward strand.
TCTGTTTTGGACATGTTGAGTTCAGGATGTTTACTGGACTTCCAGCTTTTGTACTGTGTTCCATGCCTGAAATGTGCTCCCTCCTGCATTATATGTACTCATCTCAAATACCACCTTTCACCTGAAATTACTTTGTATCTATTTTTGTATACTTATATATAAAACCATGTTATCTCCCCAATTAGAATGTAATTTCCTTGAAAGCAGGGACTATTTCACACTGGATTTCGAGCCAGAAGATCTTAATGCCATTCTAGACTCTGCCACTCATTAGCTGTGAGACCATGAGAGTGGGACAATCTCTTGGAACTTCAGCTTCTTTATCTGGAAAATGGAACAATTCTACTTATATTTCTTACCACACTTGATTGTTTTAAAACTCAAATAAGATAACGTATACACAGTACTTTGCAATTAAAACATCCTATATGAGTTTGAGTTATTATTCCCTGCTCTATTCTTTCCATTGCTTAGATCAACTAAATGATAAATGAAGAATTCAGTTAAAAAAGAAAAGAGGTCTACTGGACATCCAGTCTGAAAAACAGTTGAAAGAATGAGATTGGAGGTTAGCAGAAAGGTTGGGGGCAGGACAGGTAGATTTAAGAATCATCAGCATAGAAAACAGTAATTAAGTAATTAAAGTAATTAAATCCATGGGAGCTGTGAAGTAGTATAGAGGGAGAAGAAAAGAGGGCCTCTTGCAGAACCCAAGGGATACCTCTAATTTGAGGGCATTGCCTGAATGGGGATCCAGCAAGGGAGATTGGGAAGGAGAGATCAGAGAAGTTGGAGGAGAACCAGAAGAAAGAGATGGAGAATGAGGGTTGAGAAAGAGTCATTGGATTGGGCAACTAAGAGATCATGGTTAACTTTGGAGAAAGCTGTTTTCATGGAATGATGAGATCTGTTACTTTCAGGTACCATTGTTCATCTATTCACCAATCCATGAAGAAAAGATTAAGATTGATTCCAATTGCTTTTACAAATAGTAGTGCTAGGAAGATTTTTTTTTCTTATTAATAACACTTTGGGGTATGTAGTGTTCCCAGTAGGATCACTGGTGCCAGAGGCATGGACATTTTTGAGCTGTTATTGCCTTCCATAATAATAATATTTAGCAATTATATAGGGCAGTTAGGTGGTCCAATGGATAGACCACTGGCCTGCAATTAGGGAGACCTGAGTTCAAATCTGGCCTCAGACACTAGCTGTGTGACCCTAGGAAAATTACTTAAATCCTGTTTGCCTCAGTTTCCTCAACTGTAGAATGAGCTGGAAAAGGAAATGGTAAACCACTCCAGGATCTTTATGAAGAAAACCCCCAATAGGGTGACAAAGAATTGGGCCACAACTGAAAAAGACTAAACAGCAACAAAAAAAGTATTTATACTTTAAGTATTATACAAAATTTACAAAAGTAATTTACAAAAAAAATTTACTTCAAGGTTTTCAAGGAGCTATCTTACTTGATCTTCCAACCACTCAGTATGGAGGGTTGCTATGATTATTCCCATTTTACAGATAAGGAATCTGAGGCAGAGAGATTAAATGACTCCCTTAGGTTAAAACCGCTAGTAAGTGCCTCAGATAAGATTCAAATTCTGGTCTTCCTGACCACAAATGCAATACTCTCTCCACTGCATCCTCATAAAGACAGTATTGATTCCATAAAGAAAAAATTAATTCCTAGCTCAACTGGCAGTATGTGAACTTGTCTGGTTTTCCACAGATGTACTAACATTGTATTTTATTTTATTTTAATATCTTTAGCAATTTGACAAGTATAATAAAGTTGTTCTTTAGAGTTATTTTAATTTGTATTTTTCTGATCATCACAAAATTTGAAGATGATTATTTCTCATTTGAAAAACTGACTTCTTCTGAACTAAACTGAAGAAACGGTGCTAATTTCTTAGGCTGTAGAAGATAAGAATTCAGCAGATGAAAAGGGGGAGGAAGAGACTCTAGTGTGAGCATGAAAGCAGGAGAGCCTAGTGTCAGTTTGGGCAGAAAAGCAAAAGATAATAAATAAAGATGATGTAGCCTGCTGAGTACTATGTTTATTTTGTGTGGATTATAATAAAAATAATAATATAATAGTTTTAAGGTTATCAAAATGTTTTACATATATGTATACACAGACACACTCATTTGATCCTCACAACAACCTTGGAAGCATGGTACTATTATTATCCCCATTTTACTAATGAAGAAACTGAACACAGTGGTTGAGTAACTTGTTCAGGGTCACTCAGGGAAATGTCTGAGTTAGGATTCAAACTCAGATATTTCTGATGCTAGGGCAGGGAAGGGGAATTAATTGAGAACTCAATGGCATACTGGGATCTGAAATGTTTAAGATTAAGCATTCTTCACTCAGCCCTGAAAGCAATTCAAACTATTTATTTTTTTTTAAATTAAATAATATTTTTCCCTCAGTTACAAGTCAAGAACATTTTTAGCATTCATTTTTTACAGGATTTTGAGTTCCAAATTTTTCTCCCTCCTTCTCCTCCCCTCTTCCAAAGATGTAGGCAGTTTGATATAGTTTATATATGTGCTTGATATTAGTCACAGTTATACAAAAAAAAAAAAAAAAAAAAAAAAAAAAAACAGATCAAAAGGGAGAAAAAACACAAGAAAGAATAAGGTAAGTGGAAAAAATATATATTTCAATCTACATTCAGAGTTCATCAGCCCTTTATCTGAATATGGATAGCATTTTCCCTTATGAGTCCTTTGTTCTTATCTTCTATCATTGGGTTGCTGAGAATAGCTGTCATTCATAATAGATCATCATACAATGCTGCTGATGCTGTGTACAGTGATTTCCTGGTTCTGTTGATTTCACTTTGCATCAGTTTGTACAAGTCTTCCCAGGTTTTTCTAAAATCTGCCTGTTCATCATTTCTTACTGCACAATGCCATTCCATTACATTCATTGTTCAGCCATTCCCTAATTGATGGGCATTCCCTCAATTTCCAATTTTCTGCCGTCATGAAAAGGGCTGCTATGAATATTTTTGCACATGTAGGTAATTTCCCCTTTTTTATAATCTCTTTGGCTGGACTATTTTTGATTACTGCAATCACTCCCAGAACCTTTACACTTCAGAGTCCACGAGGGTAGATTAAGGGGAAAACAGCCACAGCAGTGACATATGGTCCTCAACCCCACTTGAGACATAGGAAAGATACTGAAGGCATATAGGCAGTAGGTAAGAGGAAAAACAGAAAGGACTTGCATCAAAGAAAGGAAAAATTGAGGTAGACCAATGAGTTCGGAGGTATCAAAGAATGGAACTGGGATTGAAGCAACTTGTTCATTCTCTTCAAGGACTGAGAGAGCTTCCAAAAGGTCTCCTTCTCTCTTCTTCCTCATACCTATTTAATCATCACAGGCACTGTACCCCAATACACTCTGCTCTCTTCTTTTACACAGGTGTTTCCTTTATCCCAATTATGCCTCAATTATGTGCAAATATTACAGGAGTGAGCTGGAAAAGGATACATTTTAAACTGGAGCAGTGTTTCCTATCCCTGTCTGAACAGTAGGGATTTTCCTGACTTCGTACTCTGAGCTAGGGCAACTTTTATGAATAACTTTTTGTCAGCTATAAATTCCATAAAATAGCCAAGAAAAGAACTATGTGAATCTGAGGTTGATTATATTGTCCCTAAGCTAACAGTGAGCTAACTACAGTCCTGGACAACTGATGAAATTTCCAGAGAGGAGTGGGGCTAGGAGGATAGGGTGGTGATTTAAGATAAGATGATACTTTAACCATCACCTCCTCCCCCTAAGGAGAAAATAAGTGAAGCTTGGGGAGGTTTATGATTAGTTCCCCAGAAGAAAGAAGGAAAGAGCAGAAAGGATTAATTTAAGTATCTTCCTCAGTGTCACAGCAGGTAATTACCAGTGATTTTAAATAAAGGCCTGCAGGTACATAAAAAGAGATAACATGGAAGAGATGGTGTGAATGATATTGAACAACTATTCTCCATTTCTTCCAAAAGAAAAAAATAAATAGTATAGAGATAAGAATGCTGGATTTAGGCTGGAATCCTACTCACTAACCTATATGATCTTGGGCAAACTGCTTCATGTTTCTGGGTCTCAGTTTCTTAATCTGTAAAATGGGAGTGTGTGGATTAGAACATCTCTAAACTCTATAAAACCTATAAAAGGTATTTCTATTGGAAAGTGATGCCTATGATAAGATTTCATAGATGAGAACCACTAGAGACAATGAAGAATGGATTCTTCCTTTTAAGTAAGGTACTTCCTTGTAAATATGGACCTGAACCTGGGTTCTTGAATGCTATGTTAGCTTTTCAGGCTTGGTTAGGTCCCACCAAGTGGGGAGGGTTTCAAGTACAGACCTGATCATGGACCAGCTCAGACTTATTTCCAGAAGGGCTGGCTATCAAGAGATTAACTGGTTTTACTCATAGAGCACTATGTCTGCTACTTATAATATTCAAATCACTGGGCAAGTCATTTGACCTCTCAAGTTCAATTTCATCTATAAAATGAGGGAACTATTTTAGGTACTTTTCAAGGCCCTTTTTAGCTCTAAGTCTAGACTCTTAGTGGGACTGCCAAGAATGTCAATGGAGAGAAAGCCTGGATGGTGCTGAAACCACAGATTTCTTTCCTTACTGAGAGTGGTAGATACTGATGGGTCTTGTTTGATTTTCTCAGAAGGCATCGCTATGACCTAAGGGAAAAGATCCTAGTCTAGTGTCCAGAATGTCGGAATTTGAAAGTACCTAGTCATTTAGTCAACCCCTTTATTTTACAGATAGGGAAACTGAGGCTCAGAGGCAAGGCTGGGACACAGATTGAGAGGCAGCCACATCAAAGAGCAGCCACAATATTAGTATCTAACCAAAGCTCAGGAGTTGGGATTCTTCTTGTATCATCAGCATTGTTGCCTTTTAAAGACTTGAAGCAGAAAAATATGATAAATTGTATCAGACAAACCAGCTCTTGGTGAAACATTCTTGTAGGTGAAGAAGGCTCAGTACTAAAGAATGAATCAATTCTTTCATTGCTTCCTGAGCTTCTTATATCTTGCTTCCAGTTTCTTTGAATATGCTTGTAACCTATAGGCTGTCTGTTTAAGAGCTATTACCTACTGCTTAATTGGTAGGATCTGATCCCACTAAGGCTGGAGTGCTACAAACTTCAGGTTAAGGTCTTCAGCTTTCTTCTTTAAAAAAAATCTCTTTTCTTCAGGGTTCAATTAATAATTACTACAGCATCTTGGTCAGCTTGTTCACATTTACCAGAAGTTTATAGTCTTCGCTGAGCTTTCCCATTTTGAAGGAACATGGATGTATGTACCAGTACAGACTTGTGATATGGGCCTTACTGATTCTTGACCACCTCCATTCATCAAAGCTGAGGAGGAGAGGAAAGAGAAAGGACAGAGAGGGGAAAGGTGGGGGAGTAAAGGTGTAGAGAAAGGAGAGGAAAGGATAAAAAGGTGGAGACAGAGATAAAGAAAGGAGGGGGACAATTTACTGTATTGCTATACAAACTATATCTGGTCAATCCTTCCTTATCCAGTTCAGATAAGATGCCTAATCCCCAATCCTGTGCTTCATATTTGTATGTTCTTCTGCTCAAGTACTCCATTCATGAGAAATAGCAAATTTTAACACCTTCTTCCTCCTTTGTACAGTAGAGTATTTGGCCCTCCATTCTCTTTCCCTTCTTCAAACCCTTGGAACAGGACCAAACCACCAGCCCTGGTCTTTTGTTTCTCTTAATTCTCTTGCTACCCTTTAAAGACATTAGAATCATGGATATAGCATCCTCTGGCCCCTTTCAAAGTTACTCAAAAATTTTACATTTCTAGGTTTTTCTGGAATTAGGTGTTTGCATTTCGAAGTTCCTGCTCAGCTCTGATTTTTTTTTTTTTTAAATCAGAAATGCTTGAAAGTCTTCTGTTCCAATAAAGATTCTTTTTTTGGGGGGAGGGGCTGTAGGAACATAATCAGTTTTACAAAGTAAGCTAAACTTGGTTGTGAGCCTAGATCTTTATCTGCAGTAATATCATGTTTCAAGATCTCTCATTTTTAGTAGAGAGCTGGATCTTTAGGTCCCTCTTTTGTGGCTCAGTTCAGGATGCTAGAGATCTTGATGCCCTAAGGGTTAGGGTTAGATAACACTGGTCTCTCATATAGTCCCACTGGTTGCCTGGAATTTTCTAAATTCTTCTCACTGTGAATTTACAACCACTTGTAGGCTTTCTAACAGAAGTTCTCTCCTCTAGTTGTACCCAAACATAGGGCTCAGAAGATTAAATGGGTCTCTTATGTCACTCTGCCCCCTTCTCCCAACTTGGATAGAATGGTAAGCCTGTAGTCAGGAAAACTTGAGTTCCAATGTGACCTCAGACCAGTACTAGCTATGTAACTCTGAGGAAATTATTCCCCTGTTTTCCCAACTATAAAATGCAGATAATAATAGTACCTACCTCTCAATGTTGCTGTGAGGATCAATTGAGATACTATTATCTTCTCCTTCTCCTCCCCCTCCCCTTCCCCTTTCTTCTTGTTCTGCTTCTTCTCTTCCTTTGCCTCTTCCTCCTTCTCTACCTATTCCAGTGCCTTCTTTGCTGAAGGCTTCTTTTGTTATTTCCCATGATCTAGTGGTTAATGTTTTTGGTGTAATTCTGGAGTGAAAGAAGTCACTTACTATAGTTTTTCATTGGATTTTTTGAGCATTATTCATTCTGGTGTTAATTTCAGGTTTTTGCTGGAGTAGGGATGGCAGTCTGACTCCATTCAGGCAGCCCTCTTGGCTGGAAGCCCAGGACTCTTTCCATAATAACCTGCTGTTCACCCCTACCCCAGTGCCCACCAGGCTATCTCTCTGAAATCCCAATTTTCCCTTAAAGCAAAAGAAGTCATCAAGCCCTGGAAAGTCTGAGGTCTTAAATCTGCTATGCAGATTTACAGCTTTCCTCTAAACCCACCTGCCAAACAACTGAGAAGACACATATCACTTAGAAAGAATATAGCAAGAGTATGCTCACAAACGTTTAACAACTGGCTCTCTGGGGAAAGAAACAACTTCAGGACATACTTTTATGTTTAATCTGCATTACTGACAATTTCTTAAGTCTAGACAATCAACAAAACAATAAAACAAGCCCTTCTTTGAAAGGCTTGCTGATTTCAGAGGTGTAATTGCTCACCCTGAAAATTTAACAATAAGCTTTAGCATATCCCCAGACTTCCTAGATGATTATGCCCAAAAGCACTAGACTGGCCATGAAAATTAGGCTCTAGGAGTAATTTTCTGCACGACTAGGTCTCAGTTTCCTCATCTACAAATTGAGGATACTTGACTAGATGATTTCTGAAGTTCCTTCTAAGGTCAGTGATCCAGCAGGACCATTCTAGGTTTCTTAACCCTTTCTGCAGATCTGCATAAACTGACCCATCTGCAAATTGACTTGGATCTGAACTAGGCCATAACCATCAATATGTTTATCCTTCGGTATTGGAAGAGAATGGAGAGACCAATAGCAGGGTTTCTAGCTGCCTTCAAGACTGAGTTCCTATCCTACTTTCCGTAGGGGCCCTTTCTGGGTCTTCTTCCCAAGCCCTCCTCTGGATTTGTCCTCCAATTCCCCCCTCTCCCCGCCTTCCCTCAGATAACACCTCGAATTTATCTTTGATTTGGGTGTACATATTTAGTATATTGTCTTCCTCCTCACAGTCCGACCCTTCTCCCCTTTGGCCTTGATATTTTTGCCTTTTCCTGTATTCCCAGGGCTTAGCACACTTAGGTAGGCCCTTAATACATCCTTATTGTTATAGTTGCCAAAGATGATAAAGCAAATCCTTTGGTTTTGTGTCTCAGCCACTATTTATAATCTTTTGTTGGTGATTCCTTTGCCTGGAGAAAAGCTGCCACAAGTCTTTCAGAAAGCCAGGATTTTCCACCTGGAAGTTAGAAAGGCTCAAGTTATGGTCAGCTAGGCAAAGTTCAGATGGGTCCCTTCTAGGACATCAGAGCTTCTGAATAGGGCAGGCCTGCAGAATGGCTGCCCGGGTTGCAGTAAAGCACATGTGCATGTACGCACCCTTGTTCCAGACTGCCTTATTTCTGTTCAAGATGTCAACATCCTTCCAGTCTCCCAGACTGCCATCCTCAGGGTCATCTTGATTTCTCACCTGTCTTACCATACATAAGCAATCATTTCTACATTAATTCTACCTTTACAGCCTCTCTCGCACACATTCCCTTCTCTACTCACACCAGCATCACCCTAGCTGTAGTCTTACTCACCCCTTCATAATAGAGATTTGCAATTTCAGATACAATCCTCTCCTGTTCTATTATATAGAGAAAATGGTTTGTTTTATTTGGTGTCTTTTAAATTTAGAATAAAACAAAAGAAAGGCACAAAAAGACACAGCTCAAACATTATCTTTTATATGATTCCTCCCAATTGCTAGTGCCCTCCCTCCCAGACCATCTGGTATTTACCTGTATTTATTCTACATATGTATATTCCACATACACTTTCATAGGTACATGTTGTCAGTCTTGTTATGAGATAAGCTTTTTGAGAGTAGAGATTATTCTACTCTGTCTTTGTATGCCCAGCACCCAGTACCCAGCACCCAGCAGGGTGGCTGGCACACAGGAGATTTAAAAATCCTTGTTGATTGATTGATCATTAACAGATTCATCCTATTTCAGGGAATAGCATTCCTTGTCATTTCTCCCCAGGGGGGCTTATAGTAGAAAATTAAATGACTCAAAAATCTTGACCAAAGTCTCTTAGATCTTTTAGCTATCTCCTTTATAAAGTTTAAGAAGGGTCTTGTAACTGAATATGGGGGTCGCAAAATTATGATTTATTATCAATAAATGTTTAATTTGTATACTTACTTTACACATCTATATAGCAGGGGTCATATAAAGATTTCTCTGGTAAAAGGGAATAAGAAATAGAAAAAATTTAAGAAGCCCTGTTCTATACTGATGATTAAAGCTAACCACCAATCTTTAGACCTATGGATAATTTAACTAAGAACCTCATTTCAAGCACCTGGGCATGAGGGAAGGAGGAAGATTAGGAATTAAGAGACTTGAGCTCCATTTCTGGGTTTGTTCCTGACTACCTGTGTTCTGAGAGGTGACACTCAGCTAGTCACCTAACCTCTCTCATCCTCAGTTTGTCTACCTGTAAAATGGGGATAATAATACTTTTCCTACCTGCCTCAGAAGGTTATTATTGAAATGGGAATTATGAGCAAGTATTCTAGACCCTGGGGCAGCTGGTGGGAACCATGGAGAGTAGAGATGTATTACCAAGGTACAGAGGGAGAATAGAAAGAGAGACAATAAGGTAGGTAGGATTGTGAAGAGTTTTAAATTCCTGGGGAGGAGCTTATATGCTATCTGTACGGGGGCTGAAGACTTGATGTTTCTTTAAGTGGAGGAGATAAAGATTAGAAGTGAAAGAGAACTTTAGTTCATTAAAGATTAGAAGTGAAAGAGAACTTTAGTTCATTCTAGCCCAGGAGGCAAAAGAAGGAAAGACATGACCTTTGACCCCATCTCTACAAAGGGCCCTTGTAGGCAGCCTCCAAGTTATTTACTCAAGATTCTTTCCATTATACTAACTATCTCCGGCCTACTTCCTTTTCCAGCCCTCAAAATCTAGCAAAGGCTAGGGATTTGGTATGGAAAAAAGTGTGAGCTTCCTTTTGCACCTTATCATTGCCCAGAGACAAGGCAATGCCCTACAACTACAGATCTAAAAGATCGGTAGGAATGTAAGGCTTTCCTCCCTCCCCATTTCCCTCCCATGTGATAATTGAGGCCCAGGGAATTTAAATAACTTGTGTCATAGTTTCTGAAGTGGTATTTTCATTCCTGTACCTCAAAGGCCAAGTCTAGTATTTTATTCACCATACCACCTAAGCTCATTTGGTTAATAATCAAAGAGAGGAAGAGCCCCAGTCAATATATGGATTAGATCATTGGAGGGAAAGGCTTAATCCCAGGCTTCTAAACTCCTCATCATTGGGAGGAATGGTTCAGCCCCAGTACTGCAGTCTCAGATCCCTTGGCTCTCTGGTATCTGAAAATGGGGACATAAATATTGTATAGTAGAGACAAGGTGCTGTTATATGGAATAGTGGATAGAGTACCAGCCCTGAAATCAGGAGGACCTGAATTCAAATCAGACCTCAGCAGCTTGACACTACCTGTGTGACTCTGGGCAAATCGTTTAACCCCTCACCCAAAAGAACCATTAATAAATAAATAAAATGAAAAAGAAAGAAAGAGATTAGCTGGGTCTGACCTTTGGAGAGTATCTCACCTAGTTTAGCACTCTGAATATACTAGGTACCTAATATATGTTCAACTGCATTTTAAGGATGAGGAAATGGAAACTCAGAGAGGCAAGTGATTGATATTTTAACAAGAGCCCTCTTTTTGGCTTCAGAGAAGCTGAATTGAAGAACTCAGATCCCCTGGCACCAAAGCCAGGACTCTTTCCTACCTTTTCATTGAGTCTTTTCAGCCATGCCCAACTCTTCGTGATGCCATTTAGGGTTCTCTTGGCAAAGACATTGGGATGGTTTGCCATTTTCTTCTCCAGCTCATTTTGCAGATGAGGAAACCAAGGCAAACAGGGTGAAGTGATTTGTCCAGGGTCACACAGTTACATTTGAGGCCAGATTTTGAACTCTGGACTTCCTGACTCCAGGCCTGAGTAAAAAAAGATCATTACATAAGCATGCTGTCCCAAAGGACACATGAAACTATTTCTCTTCCTCTCCTTCCCCCTCTCCCTCTCTCCTACCTTTTCTTTTTCTCCCCCTCTCTATTAATTAGAATATCCCAGCACAGTGCTGCCTAAGGAGCAGAAATCAGGGACAATTTTCAGCCCTGACAAAAAATTTTCTTTGGGTCTAAAATTTTTCCGATACATGGAGATGCTGCCTTATATACAGCAGCAGTAGTGGGGCAGTTGGCCCCAAAGCTAGAGAAGTCTGGATAAAAGATTTCTCTGACACATATTGGCTCTGTGATCATAGGCAAGACCCTTAACCTCTTGGTGCTCTAGGCCAAATAGAAAAAGGGCCACAAAACTGTACATAAGGGTCCCTGCAGGCACATATTAACTTTGAAAATCACCTATTAACGACTGTCTATGTTTTATTGTTTTTATTTATTTTGCTAAATATTTCCTAATTACATTTTTATATGATTTGGCTGTCTGACCACTGGGTTTGACACCTCTGCTCTAGAAAAGTCTCTAAAATTGCAGACCAGGGATTGACTTGCATTGGGAAGGGAGTGTCCTCTTTAGGGAGTTCTTTATACTACTGATACCACAGATCCAGCAAAATCTTTTACATGTGAAGAAGTATGGTGAAGTGGGAAGAGACCAGAACTTGAGGAGTCAGAGACCTTTAATTTTCCCCATTAGATTGGGGAAAAAGCTTTTCTTTGTCTCACCAGTGCTTAGCACCATGGGGGACACACAGCAAGTGCTTAATAAATGCTTATTGACTTGACTAAGGCTAATTTTAGGTTTTGCCATGGACTTACCTTTGTGACCTTGGGCTATTTCTCAAGTGTGCAATGCATTCCCTCTTCACCTTTGCCTTTCATAATGATTTCAGAATCATTTTTTGCCAACTCAGGTCCCCAGGTTCTAACTCCTCTGGGAGGCCTTCCTAGATCTTCCACATTCCTTCTTCCCTTCCTCTCCCCGCCTCCCCCAGGGATCTCTCCCTCTTCAAATTTCCAAGAACACTGCTTGATCCTTCCCTTGTTACTTTCCCCCTAATATCTATTTGTTCTTTTATGTACACAATGTAACCCTGCTTTCCCAGTAGAAAGTAGTCTCCTTGAAGGCAGATTGCTAGCTTTTTTTTCTTTCCATTTTCAACACTTAAATGTCTGTTGAATTGGATGCTGCTGCTTTTCTGGGTTTAGGATCACAGGACCCACCTTTACAGCCACTATATGAGGCATAAGAGTTTCAGGTTTTCCATAATCACTTTTGACCAGATGAGGCCAGGGCCACTATTCCCCTCACTTTACAAATAAGGAAATTAGCCCAGAGTGGTTTAGGACATGCCCAGTTACAGAACTGAGTATCTGAGGCTGAAAGAGAGTGGGGTCTCCAGCCCCACCCTGCATCCCCCCACCCCCACCATAGTGAACCAGAGAACGATACTTATGTTCAAATAAAAGCAATAATACGATTTTGAGAGGTATCGTGGACTAAATGGTTAAGTTCTACTATCAGGGTTCAAATTTAGCCTCTTACCTAAGCTAGGTACCTAGCTGGGCGACCACTGGCAAATCCTTTTACCTTTCTCCGGCTTCGGCGGGTAACCCGAAGGGCCCCGTATTTATTTATTCGTTTTTTTAGCGGTTGCTGTGCAGTCCGCCCCTACTTTCCTCCCTCCCTCCCCTCCCCCCCCATACAAAATGTGAGCTCTTTGGGGGAGTTTCATTTTGACTCGGCACGCAGCTTAATAAATGTTGACTGGACGGGTGTGTATATGGAAAGAGTGATAAAGTACCCAAGCGTGGAGGTAATGGAAGATGAAAATGGGGGTGGAAGGGGTTTGTGGGGCAGCTGGTCTCTACAGGCGGAAAAACGCGCCAAGAGTAGTCTGGAGTTCTTGGGAGGACAACACACCGGGACGGACTGAGCGACTTCGAAGCTTCCGGAAAAGTCCCGAGCCCCAGGCCGAGGCCGCACTTCCGCTCCGCCCCTCGGCGGGGGGAGGGGGGTCGCCCGCCCGGAGAAGCGGTGTCGCCCGGGCCGAGGGTCAGATGTAGGCGTTGAGAACGCCACAGAGGTAACTAAGGTAGTTAAGGTAGTTGAGGGGCGGGAACCCAAGTTCGATCCGTCACTATCCCACAATTCTTAGCGGGGCCGGCACTCTTCCCCGCTCAAGATGGCGCGCCTGGTGTTGTGTCCCCCGGCCATTGCCGCTGCCTTTCAAAGGCAGCGACTCTCGGCCGCGCTGCTTCGGCCCCTGGGCTCGGTCCTGACCTCCGGCTTCGGCGTGATCCGGCCGCAGAGGGATGGCGATTCATCAGGCTGCTCGGGAAGCCGCCGAACCTATCAGGTGAGGAGCGCTGGCCACATGGCGGGCTGAAACTCCTGGGCTGGGAGAAAGGCAGGGAGCCGAGTCCGGCTGCCTGGAGAGGACACGGCAACCAAGGAGGAGACTTAGTGGCCGGCGCCCCTCCGGGAGGTGCTAGTCCGGGGCGCCGTCGGGGGTGGGGGTCTTGGGGCAGAGGCTGCCAGTTGGGGAGGGGGAGACAGTTGTTCCTTTGGGAAGAGCTTGGGGGGTCCGTAGCCCGTCCGGAAGGAGGAAAGTGCCCGCTTTGGGATCCCCTGGGTCAAAGGGGCAGCGCTCGACCCGAGTCCAACCCGGGACCTTCGGCTTGAGGGCTGCCTCTGGTCCCGAGCGCTGCCAACCTAGCCGAACACCCGGCATTTCGCGACTTAACTACCTCGGGCGGCCCAGGTATGAGGAGTTGAGGTGGGTTTTGAATCCAGATCCTCTTCTTTCCCAGTCCGGCGCCCTTTCCATTACTACCCAGCTTCCATTTTCCCGAGCTAAGAAAGGGGGTCAACACAGTCCTGCAAGTTCGCCCCTTGGTGTTTTACCGACCATCCGGGCGAACTGCCTGCTGCTTCCAAAGAGTAAGTAACGGGATGCAGAAGTTGTGTACCTCCAAGCTGGGACTCAGGGTGGAAGTCGATTTTTAAGTCGAGGCATGATAAAGAATGACAGCAGGTCACCTTGAGACAAATGACAAATTTGAGTTGACACGAACGTTGGCGGTGTTTCGGGACTTCAGAGGCTCAAGTCCTGGAGCTCTTGTGTCTGCCTTCGAGCGTCAGGGTCCTCCCCTCTCCCCCCAATCCCGAGCAGTGTGGCTGCAGCTTATCCTTTCTGCCTACAAAGTTCTGAGGCCTCGAGTATGTTGAAACTATAGAGCCATTTATTTGTTCTGACTGTGAATGAGGTTGTGGCTGGGGAATGTACTTGTTGCTGCTGTCTATTATGTACCCTAGCCATTTCATTTTCTCTAAATATACTATTTGACTAGAGTAAATTGTTATTAATTTAAGTGTTTTCCAAGAGCATGTTCTCTTATTTTCCTTCTATTAAATTGCTACAAAAATGTATCTTAGAAATAGATATCTAAAAACATAGTTTTCTTTTGTCCTTAAAAGTTTCTCTTGCCTTTGCTCCTGTTTCCTTAAACTATTCTCTCCTCCCTCCTTTTCGATTTTCCACTCTTCTCTCTCTCCACATTTCTCCCTAGCTACTTTATTCAGTCACTTGGAACCTGGCCTCTACTACTCTACTGAAACTACTCTCAGAAGTTAACATTGACCTCTTTTTTTAAAACAAAATTTTCTTTGTGCTTTAAAAAAAAAATCACCTATATTTCCTTACCATTTGCCTACTTTCCTTTCCTTTCCAGAGAGTTATCCCTTATAAAGAATTTAAAAAAAAAAAAAAGAGGAAGAAAAAAAAAAAAACTCAGCAAAACCTAAGTATCATACAAAAAGAGTCTGACTCCATGTAGTGTTCCACACCAGTGAGCTCTCCTGTCTGGCCCCAGGATAATCTGATCACTTGAAATTTTATCACCAGAAGGATGACTCAGGTTTGGATACTTTACAACTTTTCTGTTCATCCTCAATTGCCTCTCTTCTCTGATTGGAGGGCTGTTGGGCAGAGCACTAAACTCCTGGCAAAACCTTCTTCTATAGAACCAACCTTCATAGTAACTCCCATCTCCATCAGCAGCCCTGTTTGACTTCTACTCCAAGAAACCACATGCCCCAGTGGACTCAGTACCCCAGGTGCTTCCCCCTATCCTTGCTTTTCAACTTCTTTTTTGTGGGTTGCCTTCCCCCATTAGATTGTCAACTCTCTGAGGGACAAGACTTTTCTTAGTTGTATCTCCAGTACTTATCCTTAGCACAATGCCTGGCATGGAGTAGGTGCTGCTTGATAAATGTTTGTTGAATTGATTCTTTAGGATCAAGCTTAGTCATTGTAATTTTGTGGCATTCATTTTTTATTTAAGTGACTTATTAATTTCTAAATCTAATATTCTTATTTCAGTCCTTAATCTCATTTTTGTAACTCTTGACAGTATTGGATATTCCTTCTGGATACTGTCACCCTACCATCTCCTCTTTAGTTCCTGTGACAGTCCTTTCTCCTGTTTTCCTCCTACCTGTCTGATTTCTCTGCCTGCTCTCCTGCTACTTCCTAAGTGTGGTGCCTCCCAGGGTTATATATATCCTATACTCTATTCTCTCTAAACTCTCTCATTAGTGATCTCATTCTTTCTTTAGAGTTATGCTATCAGGTCTAAGCAGATGACTCCCATATCTATATCTCTTAACCTTAATCCCTGTGAAAAGTTCAAGCCCTGTATCACCAGTTATCTGTTTGACAGCTTCACTTGGATGTTCCACCAACATCTTGAAACCCAACATGAACAGAATTTATTCCCCTCACATTTGATCCTTTTCATGTTTCTGTTAAAATCATTGTTATCCTCCAAAACTCAAATCTCAGAATAATTTTTGAATCTTACCTTCCCCTCAACTCCCTACATCTAATCAGTTCTCAATTTCTTTGAATTTTGCTTCCATAACATCTTTCCATTTATATTGCCAGTACTCTGATTCAAACTCTTATCACTTCTCATTAGGACTATGATGATAACTTTTTACTGTTTTGCTTTCCTCTAGTCTCTTCTCTTTCCATTCTATCCTTTACATAGCTGCCAAATTATTTTTTCCTAAGACACAGATCTGATAAAGTTGTTTTCCTGCTTAAAAAAAAAAATCCCCAAACCCCCCCACTGGTTCTTCTCAAAAATTACTACTTTTAGAATAAAATACAGATTCAGAAAAGGCATAGGATTTCAGAATTAGGAGGGATCTCAGCAGCCCTATCCAACCCAAAAGAATCTCTTACTTCAACATACCCGAAGTATTCATCCTTTGGCCTCCACTAAGGGGAACCTACAGCTAGAGGGAATAGATAGGCATCTGAGTATAATATGTACAATACTTTAAGACTTTCAATTACACTCCACCTTATTTTTCTCTATGTCTAGTTTTATATTAACACTCCTTTACAACACTCCAAAACCAACATTTTTACATTTTTATCTCCTACTGCTATACATTTGAATAAGCTATTCCTCATCTCTTCTTTCATCTGTGTCTGCCAAAATCCTTCTCTTCTCTTCCCTCAATGTTTTGCTCAGCTACTTTGCCAGGAAGTCTTCCCAGATATCCCCATTTAAAAAGGTTCTCTCCCACTGAGAATTTTCCCAGAATTCTTTCCATTGATAGCATCGTATTTTGTAGCATATTTGCTCATATATGTATTCTGTCTAGTCCTGTATTGTCCCTCCGCCTCAAACCCCCCCCCCCCAAGAAGTTTTTTTTTTCTTTGTATCCCCAGCATTGATCACTGTCTTTCTAGCCTTATTTCAAACTACTCCTGTTCCCTTGAACTCTGTTCCAACCAAACTGGCTTGCTAGCTGTTTCCTAAACTTGACATTCTATCTCCCACCTCCATATATTTGTACAAGTTTTTCCCTAAGATTGGAATAGATTTCCTCATCTCTGCCCCTCAGAATGCTTGCCTTTCTTCTTGTCTCAGGTATCTGTAAAGTCTTTTCTGATCTACCTAGTCAGGGTTTTTTTTTTTTTTGCTTTTTTGCTGAGGCAGTTGGGGTTAAGTGACTTGCCCAGGGTCACACAGCTAGGAGGTGTCTGAGACCAGATTTGAACTCGGGTCCTCCTGACTTCAGGGCTGGTGCTCTAACCACTGCTCCACCTAGCTGCCCCTTACCTAGTCAGTTTTCTAGTACTATACTTGTTTGTATTTTATACCTTGGCCTGTACAGAGGCAGAGACGGTTTCATTTATGACTTTGTATCTCCAGAATTTAGCATTATTTCCTGTACATGGTAGAGAATTGAAATTTTTTTTTTTTGAATTTTAATTGAAGAATTAGATTGATTTTTGATTCTGTCAAAATGATCAGTAAACATTTATATTGTGTTTGGAAAAGAAGGTGGGGCTGGTCATGTTGCAAGGATGACAACAGGATAGTCAGAATGCCCTACTGGTAACCACAAAATATAAAAAGATGTAAAGCAGGACTTCTTCATTTTTTTTGCATCATGGGTAGTCTGGTGAAACTTAGGAGTCCTTTTTCAGAATCATGTTTTTAAATGCATAAAATAAAATATATTAGATTAAAAAGAAAAACAATCATACTGAAATAGTTATTAAAATATTTAAAAAAAAACAGTTTCCAGATTTCAGGCTAAGAACTGTTGATCTAAAGGAAGATCTCGACTCAAGCATATTGGGTCAGACCTCTGTAAGAAGTCATGGCTTTAAAAAAAAAAAGTCATGAGTAGATTGCCATCTTTACTGATGGAGAGATTTTCACATTGATGAGATCTCAGAGTCATTGACTCATTGGTGTGCTGAAGAAGTGTACTGTGTGACAATCCAGACCACTGAAAGTTACATTGAATTTAATATGTATTTAATTGCATAATTGATATCAAATTGCTTGGTTTCCAAAGGAGGGAACAGAGAATTTGGAACTCAAACTTTAAAAAAAGGAAAATTAAAAATTTTTTATATGTAAGTAGGAAAATTTAAAGAAATTTATTTTTTAAAAAATTAATATGTATTTAAGAAGAAAAGGAAGCTGCATATAATAAAAATTTGTAGTTTCATGTATCTTTTTTTTTTTTTCTTTTTCTGTTCTATGTATATTGTAAATGCCCCTTTTAATTGGTGTTTTGTTAAACTCAGAATAAAAAAAAAATGCACTATGTGCCTAGAGCCTGTGCTCTGGTCTAATTGAGCAAACAGTACATAAGGTCACTAGGACTTAGAGTTACATACATGTAAGGCTGGAAGAAACCTTAGTGATCATTTAGTTCAATTACCTCTTGTTAGAATGGAAGGAGCTAAGACCCAGATAGCTTAAGTGACTTCACTAGGGTCTCACAGGTAGCAGAGCAGAGTTTCAAGCCCGTGGCTTCTCACTGCAAATTCAAGACTCAAGTCTTTTATAAAATTCTTTGGGACATGCCGCTTCTCAAGGTTTTAAGAGTTAAAACCCCAGATACTCTCATTTTAACAAGAATGCAGAAATCATGGTATATATTTTTTCAAAATTATGATCTTATTTCTTATTGAAGGAGCCTTAAGATTTTGGTGAATCAAAAAATTTTAAAACAGCTGCCACATAGACAACAAGCAGATCCAAGTTTTCTATTCGTGTGGAAGCTTGAATAGCAGCATAAATACTTTCATTTTCTTCTTCAGGAGCAATTGCCTGTGGTTCTGAAATTTAAATAAAAGTAGTTCCCTATATCAGTAAAGTCACAGGTCTAGAACCCCAACCTCCTCTCCTGCCATGGCTAACTATGTGCCTTGAACATTCTAGGTGCTCAATAAATGATTGTTGGATTGAAATTACAGATGGGGTACAGTGGAAAGCTCTGACCTTGGAGTTATACAACTGGAGTTCAAATTTCAGCTCAGCAATTTATTTTACTACCTGTGTGATTCTGGCCAAAGTTGTTTAACCTCTCTGGCCCTCAGTTTCTTCAGCTGTAAAATGAAGGGATTGGAATACATGATAAATCTGTGAACCTATGAAAAATTGTCTTTCCCCTTTGGAGAGCTATCTGTTGGTTATTATTCAGAATAATCCCTCCCTGGACCTTGTTCTATATTTTCTTTGATCACAACATTGTTGTATAACAATCATTTATTTTAGTTACAATTTAGTCTTATTTGGGAGTTATTTCAGTCACAAAATCACATTTACAGATTATTTCACAGATTGTCTCACACAGTGTCTTCTAAAAATTTTTGTTCCCAAATTTTGGAACTCCTACTTCTTGAATACACTGCCCTTATTTTCATATACAAAGTGATCATTATGTAGGATTCAGTTCAGAAAATCTTTGTTAAGTACTTACTCTGTACAAAGTACTATGCTTAGAGCTTTGGAAGATGCAAAAGAAACCCCAAGGATTCCTATGCTTAAGAAACATAATCCAGTAGGGGTGATATATATGTACAAGTCATTAAATAGAAGATAGAGTAATAAACATGACAAACCAGGTGTCAAGCTTTCTAGTCCTGCTCATAGCCTTCTCTTTTATTTCCCATTCTTTTTTTTTTTTTTTTTTTTGCTGAGGCAATTGGGGTTAAGTGACTTGCCCAGGGTCCCACAGCTAGGGAATGTTAAGTGTCTGAGACCAGATTTGAACTCAGGTCATCCTGACTTCAGGGCTGGTGCTCTATCCACTCCACCACCTAGCTGCCCCCTTATTTCCCATTCAAACCTATTATAGTACTCAGGATAAAAAGATCCCGAATAAACTGCATTTTCAAAAAACAGATTTTACTGATATCTTTTGTTTTTACGTTTCCTAGATTTCACCTTGTATTCCTTTTCCTTTGCCAACTGTTAGAATTTTTTAAAGAAAAAGAAAAAAAATCAGTAAAATCAATCAATGCACATTAGGAAAAAAATTTTGTTATATGCAATGATTCACATCTGGTAGACCCAAATCTCCGCAAGTGGATGTGGAAAGGTGTCTTTCAGTTTTGGTCCTTTTGTGGTGGTGGCTGTTTCCATTTATATTATTGGAGTCATTGTGTGTCTGGTTTTCCTGGCTTTGCTTAGTCACTCTCCATCATATATGTCTTTCCATGCTTCTCTGTATTCATCATGCTCATCATTTCTTATAGCACAGTAATATTCCATTACATTCATCTAGTACAGTTTATTTAGATGGTTATCTACTTTGCTTCTGCAATAAGTACCATTATAAATATTTTTGTGTATATGGAGTCTTTCATTTGTCAATGACCTCTTTGTGGTAAATGCGTAGCAGTGGAGTCTTGGGATCATTGTGTGGACATTTTAATTCCTTTCTTTGCATGCTTCAAAATTGTTTTCCAGAATTATTGAACCAGTTGGCAGTTCTATCAGAAACACGTTATTGTGCCTCTTTCCCCAATCCTTAGAACGTTGACTAGTTCTGTCTTTTGTCACATTTGTGAATTTGCCGGGTTTAGGTTGGAACCTCAGGGTTGTTTTGCTTTATCAAATGAAGTGATATTTATGAAGTGCTTGGTACAGAGTAGATGCTATGTAAATGTTAGCCATTGTTTATGTTATTATTAGTGATTTGGAGTATTCAACTTCATTTTATGGAGCTCTAGTCACTTAATATTTACAGAAAAATTCTGAAATTTGTCTAAAATTTAGCTATCAAAAGCTTATTAATAAATGGAAATGTTTCAAGAGGAATATTTTATTTTTAAGGTCAACTTTTTTTAGCTTTTCAACATGGGATGATTTTTAATTGCTAATAATTGCCAGTCCAGTGCTCTTTCCACTAGATTAGTCTCTGTTTACAGTGAATCATGATCCTGAAAAGTGCTTTTTAAAAATTGGATTTATTTTTGTCAACATTTAAATTATAGGTTTATGAAAATGGACCACCAAATCCAATCTAACAAACATTTCTTTTTATTTTTTAAAAAGATTTATAAATGCTTTTTATTCAAAAGAGTATTTCTAGGTGCATAAAGAGAAATTGCAAGTTAATCAGGTTAAAAAAGAAACACTTAACCTTTATATGTTGCTGTACTTTCACCATTTGAACAGAAATCATATATTTGTTCAGTAAATGCTGCCCAAGACAAAGGGCAAAATTAAAGCAATATTTCAGCAACCACTGAGACTAATGTCCATTCATTTAGCAACAGGGTTCTTTGGTTGAAGGAGATGGAGGCCAATTGGAGAACAATGGACGATGTAAGAACAGGGGACCAGGCAAGGTTTTGTGGCCAGGTAATCACACCAGATATTAGACAGAAGTGTTATTCACAATGATGCACTTAAGGTTGAAAGCTTAGAGATTAACTGTGCCTCTAGTACTATTAGAGCTTGAAATTGCACCCTATAACTCAATGCTATATTCTTGGAGATCTCAAAGCAACCTTTTCCTTAGGTTATCCTTGGCCACTTCTCAGGCTAGCTGCAGAGGATAGTGAATGAAGACAGTTCCTTAGGCTCAATTTTTCCTTATCTTGTGAAGTATAATGTATAGCTGTAGTGACTTTTGATCTGGCATATAACTATATGAAATAATAGTGGGAAAGAATGGCTAACTTTGCTTCACCCTTATGTTTATTGGAAATAATGAATTCCTATTCTTTGTGATACATGCTTTAATTTTATACAGATGTTTTTCATATTATAAAAAGGGCTTTCTATGTCTATACCTTGTAAGGTTTTTAGCATAAAAGAGTTTTGTCTTCTGTCAGTAGACTTTTCTGCATGCAGTTATTGAGATGATCATGTGGCTTTGACTGTTTAGATTTTTAACATGATTAATTATATTGATTCTTTTCCTAATATTGAACCATCCTTGGATCCCTGATATAAATCCCACTTGGTCATAATAAATGATTTCATAAATTGTATTTCATTGTAGTCTGGCTTTTCTTTTTTTTAAAAAAAATTTTATTTTATTTTATTTCTAAAACATATATATAAGGGTAATTCTTCAACATTAACCCTTACATAGCTTTCTATTACAAATTTTCCCTCCTACTCCCCACGCCTCCCCTAGATGGCAGGATATCCACTACATGTTAATTATGTTAAAATACTTGACAAATCGAATATATGAATACATATTTCCACACTTATCATTGTTGTGCAAGAAAAAACATATTTACATGAAAGACATATCAGATAAAGGAAACATAATGTAAGCAAACATCAATCGAGAGTATGAGAATGTTATGTTGTGGTCCACATTTCATATCCCTCTCTCTGGGTGTATATGGCTTTCTTCACTGAACAATTGGAACTGGTTTGAAACATTTCATTGTTGAAGAGAACCATGTCCATCAGAATTGATCATCATATAGTATTGTTGTTGCCATATATAATGATCTCCTGGTTCTGCTCGTTTCACTCAGCGTCAGTTCATGCAAGTCTCTCCAGGCCTCTCTGAAATTCTCCTGCTGGTCGTTTCTTACGGAACAATAATATTCCATAATATTCATATACCATAATTTATTCAGCCATTCTCCAATTGAAGGGCATCTATTCAGTTTCCAGTTTCTAGCCACTACAAAAAGGGCTGCCACAAACATTCTTGCACATGTGGGGCCCTTTCCTTCCTTTATGATTTCTTTGGGATATAACTGGCTTTCCTTTTTTTGCTTAGGGAAAGGCTCATCTTTGGATGAGCCTTCTAACATGTGTTAGAGATATTCCTTCCCTTATTGAGGGTTTAGGATAGGATAGTGATTGGTCAGGAGCAAAGTATTATGCTCAGCTACTACTTGTAGGTTTATGCTTGGGGATCTTTGAACAAAGTAATTGATTAAGGGGAGGTGAAAGTATGGGAATGGGCTATTTCCCAATTTATTCGAGGGTAGTTAAGGAGGGAGAATGTTTAAGTTCTTAAGAATGATTCCAGGTGCTGTAGGGCCAAGAGGGGGAGACTGTGGTTGGTTTTAGAGGTGAAAGAAAATTCCAGAAGTATTTGACACCTATAGGATGTGTGTCAGTTATTTGGCAAATGCCAGGAGATTCTTTTGGGTTATTCTCAGGTTGCTAGGTGGCATTGTGGGTAGAGTGCTGGGGCTGGAGTCAAATCTGACCTTAGATACTTAGTAGCTTTGTGATCCTAGGCAAGTAACTTTATTCTGTTTGTCTTAGTTTCCTCATCTGTAAAGAACTGTAGAAGGAAATGGCATACTATTGCACCATCTTTGCTAAGAATACCCTAAATGGGGTCACAGAGTCAGACACAACTGAAAAATGAAAGATAACAAAAGTGTTTTACAGAACTTTTTTTTTTTTTTTTTACAAAAACCCAAGGGCTGTATAAATGCTAATAATTAGCTTCTATTATTCTTTAAAGGTCATACATTTTATTGAGGTGTTTATGGGGGTTTTTTCCTTGGAATTCTGGAATAGCATTTGAAATGCCAACTCAGATTCCTTGGGTACAGGGGGAATTAACTTACAATGTACTAAGTTCTTGTCAAGGGGATAAAGACCTTACTTAATAATATAATTATGTATAAATACTTGATGGCAATCAGCATTGATTCATTTACATTCTTTCAAGTGAGGAAGAATAGCCCTTGCAAATACAGAGTTCTGAGAAGCAAAGTCATATCCTTATACATATAATAAGAAAACATGCAGACACCAGACATTATGGAAATCATTACAGCAATTAGGGAAGTTTTGTTGGCTACCAGACTGACCTTTAAGGAGCTTATTTACATCATATACTCTCTTTATAGCATCTTGACTATAGTTCAAGAAATCTTTGATGGCATATTTGATAGTCAGTTTAAAGTTTCCTTCAATAGAAATTAAAGAGAACCTCCTGCATGTTCAATTCCCCCATCCCCCCTGTGCTGAGCCATATAAAATGGGCAGGGAGAGCCATCTCCATCATCATTTGGAAAAACTTCTGAATTGATGAGATGGAAGAGCCAATTGAGTTTAAATTTTCTTCATTTGCTTTTGATTGACATTCAGCCTT
This sequence comes from Myrmecobius fasciatus, assembly GCA_023553655.1. Classification (NCBI taxonomy): domain Eukaryota; kingdom Metazoa; phylum Chordata; class Mammalia; order Dasyuromorphia; family Myrmecobiidae; genus Myrmecobius; species Myrmecobius fasciatus. Next base: position 226,900 of record JAJPUD010000932.1, read on the forward strand.
TTTGCTTCTGGAGTAAGGATTCTGTCACTACCCTGAGTTGTATAAGTTATTTACCTTTTTAAAGGATTCTTACCCTAGATTTATTCTGCTATTAAGAGTATTGTAACATTATAAATGACCAGCTTTGCAATATAATGATAATTATAAAATGCCAGAGTTGGAAGAGACCCTAATTAGGGATCATCTAGTTTTGTGCTGTCATTTTCCAGGTAAGGAAAATCAAGTTCAGTGAGGTCAAATCATCACCCAAGTTAGTAGTTAGTAGCAGAGTTGGGAATCTAGAGACCTGACTCCAAATCCATTGCTGGCTTAATTTTTTTTTAAAGTGCTTAAAAAAACAAAAAAAAAAAACCCCTAAAACCCCAACAACTTTATTTTTATTTTTATTTCAAGTTTTTGTTTTTATATCATAGTCACTTCTCAAATTAACTCCACTTCAGATTAAATCTTCCCATGTATCCATACAAATAAATTAGCAAAAACCCAGTGCAAGTAGCATGAGTCTGACAATGTTATATAGCACTTAATGAATGTTATTTCACTTGAACCTCAAAACAACCCTGAGAAATCCATTGCTTCTGCTATAATCCTAGTTACATTTTAGCCACAATGTTGATGTTTGTTGTGACTTTGTGGACAGGGATAGGATCTTTAATTGGTTCAAGAGGGAGTTCTTTTCCACTAGCTGCTGATGGATGAAGGTTAAAAGGAATTATTTTCAGTCTGATCCTCACATTAGATGAAGTAGAGAACAAGTCATGGATTCCCGCAGAGAACACTAAACTATGAGTTGTTCAAGTCCTAGTTCTGCCATTTCCTGGCTACATGACCTTTGGGAAAAGCAAGTTTTCTCCCTGGGTCTCAGTTTCTTCATCTGTAAAATGATGAGTTTGAACTCTATAATCCTTAAGGCTTCTTTCATTACTATGATTCTATGTCAGAACCGTGTAAGTGAAATCACCTATTGTATCCGTGATTGGTGAGGCTGTTAAGTGGGGTATCTGGAAGCTACTGGGACTATTGAGAAGTCCAAAAGATAAATCATTTATGTCCCTGTCCATGTATTTTAAATTGAAAGTATGCTTTAGGTTAAAAGTGTGTTTCAATGAACCTGTAGTCAGATTATGTTGCCCCAAACTTTGGATAGCTTTTCAAGTTGTGCCATCGTTAATTTTTTTTTGTCTGTATTTGTCAGTAGATATTGGGCCATGTTACAGTCCCCCAGTGGCTTAGTGCCATTGAATGGCACTTTTTAGCGTAGTCAAAACACACACACTTTTCTTGTCTTAAAAACTTTGAGTCACTTCATTAATACTGTGTCTTTTGAGGGGAAAATTAACTTATAATGACAGAGTCCTTGAGGAATTAGATATTAAAATTTAAGATTTATAGTAATGCCATGGCTACAGGTTGTATTGAGTTATGCATCAATATCTTTATTTTGGGGAAAGGGACCAACTCTGTTCTCATGGTTGAGTTCTCTTTGAGAAGTATTTGCTTTGACAGTTTTATTTGTTTGGACCCATGATTTCATCTGTGAGGATAGGTAACTTAGCTGTAATTTCTAGCCTTGCAGAGTTGTCTAGGGCACTGAGAAGATGAAGTTATTTATCTCCAATCACATAGGATGTCAGAAGTAGCCTGTGAACTGACGCCTTCTCTGTTCTTAAAGGTCTGCCCACTTTCCACTTCATCACTTATACCAGTAATAGCTTTTTAACACTCTTTTATGGTATTTACAAGTCATACAGCCTTTTTTTTTTTTTTTTTTTAATATTTGAGGAACTTTTGCAAACAGTATTCTTGCATACTGTCCTGTGTTCTCCTTTTCCACCATTGGCTCTGCACCTGCAACCCATAAGTGTCAAGAATTGCTATGTTGAGACTGCAAAGTTGTTTTTTTTTTTTAAATAGTATTTTATTTTTCCAAATACACACAAAGATAGTTTTCAACATTATCTTTGTAAAACCTTGTGTTCCAAATTTTTCTCTCCCACCCCATGTTTTTTTTTTTAATTTTTTTAAGACAATTTAGAGTTTATTGGTTTGTAGTATATTTTGGGCTAGAAAATATTGTACTAGGTGAACTTTGAGGTCCTGATACTTTGACAAAGCCCAATTGCATGAATATTCTTTTCTTTGGTGCAGACACAACCAAAATCCTAAGGCAGCACAAGTATCATCCCCATTTTGCAGATTTTCACATTGTGTGATTTCTTGTCTATTTTCCCATAAATTTTCCATTGAGAATCTGCCCAGTACTTTGCATATCTTTCCTCGGGTACCAATGTTCTACCTGGTGTGTCAGTCTCTTTATTTTGCTTCATGATTGGCCCATCTTTTTTGGTCACACCTGTCCTTTATAATATTCATACTTTTCTTGGCATGTGGGATTTCAAAGTGGAATGGACATTAGACATCATCCAGTCTAGACCTCATGCCATTGTAGTGCCATTGGTGGAGAAGGAGAAATGAGCTTAGAAGTCATCTGGTTCAGTACCCTCATTCTACCGTAGTGGTAATTGAGGCCCAGAGAGGTTAAAACAATTTGTACAAAGCACATGGGTAAACGCCAATTGGGATTCAAACCCAGGCCTTCTGAATGCCTATGCAGTGAGCTTTCCACTTGACCATGCTGTCTTGTCTTGTTAAGATGACGAATCATAGTGAGATGGGGCTAAGATCTTCTTGCAGTATTCCAGAAAACTCAATCCTCTGCCTTCAAAGTCGGTGTTATTAATACTCATGCTAGGCTGACTTTCAGTTTTTGAAAAGTGATTAATGAAACTAAACTGGGAGACTCTGCAAATGAATCTAACCAATGTGGACAACCAAAAAAGCAGCTCCAATTAAAGAAAAAAAAATAAAACATCACATCAATTCATAAAAATAAAGTTTACTGTTCATTCTACTTTAGAGAATTTCAAACATGTTTAAAAAAACCCAAAAAAACAACAAAAAAAAAGCATTTGAGTCAGCCAGGAACAGTGTATCGGCTCTACAGCAGGCTCAATATCAGAAATATTAGGTTTTAAATCTGTCTAACTTCAAAACCTTTGGGTCTGTTTTTTAAAAATTCAGGTATTCTTAATTCGATCTAACTCAGTCCCTAAATAGACTTGTCAAAATGCATAAAATGTAGTTGCTAGAACATACTGATTAAATTAAGAGGTACTTAATTAAGGTATTGAACTCAAACCAAGGGGGGAGGAGGAAGTTACAAAGATCTCAAGAATTTTGTTATTTTCATAACTCAAATGAGAGGCTTTGTGCAATTTAGAAGATTAAAAAAAAGAGGAAAACCAAATTGTGAAAGGCTTTGGGTTCTTTAAGCAAGTATTATGGAGGGGCAGGGATGGGGAGGCAAGAAGAAAAGAAGAGTGGAAAGTTCTTTTTTTTTTTTTTTTTTTTTTTCTCTCTTGCCAGTATTATAGCCTCTGGTTAATTACTGGAAAAAGGGGAGAATTGGCAGACATGTAGTAGCTTGTAGGTTAGATGGCTTCAGTCTACTTCCTTGTTCCTCAGAAAGATTTCTACCAACTCAAAGTCTTGTGCATATCCTTAGAGGACAATAGTTTGAAATGTATTTCCCTCCCTCCCTACATATTTAATTGGAGTGTGATTTGAAGTAGTCACTATATAAATACATTTATATTTATATATGTATGTGATATATAAACACATAAAGTGCTAGAGAAATGTTAGCTATTAATAATGGCTGCTGCTGTTAAGCATTTTACAATCTATCTGGGCAGTTAACAGCCCAAGCTAGGAGATGAAATCTGAATATCAGACAAAGGTCTTCAGAGCAGGGAGAGATGAGCAGTGGGCTTTGGAAGTCAGTGAATTCAGTTACATAGTTATTGGTCAAACCTGGAAAATGGATGTGACCACCTGTTTATAGAATTTCAGGAAGGGAAGAGGGAAGTTGTGAAGAACCTCAGTGATTTTAGAGAAATTGATTTCATAACTAGAAAGAAAATCCACAAAGACTCGACCCTAAATAAATTACTTCTTCAATGCTTTAGAAAGCTCCCAGATACAAGCTAGTGTTTGTATCATAGAAGCCCTGCCTTCCAAATCGTGTAAAGGAGCAAGGGAGAGAGGCAGACAGAGACAAAAGGAGAACATTAGGTTGAGAGTCAGAGGAACCAACGTTTTCTTTTTGACTGTTACTTGAAAGTCACTTAACCTCACTGGGCTTCCATTTCCTCATTTGTAAAATGAGGCATTGGAGTGGGTGGCCTCTGAAAACCTTTCTTAACTCTACCTGCCTCATTCTCAATATCAGTCCTAGATGAACTAGATTGCCTTTGTCCCTTAGAAGCTTATAGAATTAAGAGTGAATTTTTTTTAATGTGTACATTTCATTTAATGTTAGCAGTTCAAGACTGCATATTAGTTTTAGAAAGTAATTTTTTATAAATGTTTATAAAACATTTCTTAAAGTCAAGTATCATCACCTATTAGGTCTTTTGAATTGGTTATCCAGTAAACATTTCAAACTCAACATGTCCAAAACACAACTCGTTATTCTTTCAACTCTCCCTATCCTTGCCACAAGCTTCCCTTTTCTTAGCTTTTCTATTGTTGTTGAGGATATCATCATCTTCCCATTACCCTAGGCTCACAATGTCACTGTTATCCTTGACTTTTTGCCCTTCCTTGCCCAAGGATGTGTTGAAACCAGTTTATCTATTCCCCATGTCTTCTAGTTTCATTGGCTTTGTACAAGATCCTCCTCAAGGTCTGCCTTCTGTCAAAGGCCTTTTCTAGCCCCCTACGTGCTAGTGACTTCCTCATGGAGACCTCTCACTGACCATGTATTTACCACTTATTTGCCTCCCTCCTTGACATTAGAATATCCGCTCCTGGAAGACAGGAACAATTTTTTTCCCCCTTTCTTTGTAATATCCAGCACTTAGCACAGTGTCTGGCATATAGTATGAACATAGTAAATGCTTTTTTGATTAATTTATTAAATTCTTCTCAAATCATTTCAAATTCACTTAGAAAAATAGATCTTTTCCTTCTGACATTAGCTTTCTAGGGCTTAACATCCCCTAACCTAATTTTGATATTATCTACTATGTCACTTTAATATTTTTCTGTCAGCGCACAATTTTTAACCTTAATTCAATACATATTCATTGAACACTTGCATGCAAAATATTATATTTCAGGCAGGGGGTACTTAGGAGTCATCTCAAACCAGCTTGTGAGAATTGATAAATTTTTGGCACGAACATTTACATTACAGAAATGAGCAAACATTACAAATCATGTCATGATTTGTTGTTTTGTTGGCTGTCTAAGGTAAAGAAAGTGATGGAGAAAATATTACTGTATATTAAACTTAAAAGTTGTGGTGTGCATATGTTTTGTTTTAGAGAGCTGGTTATTAAACATTTACCAGCACACTGCTACTTTTAAGTGTCTTTGATAATCATAAAAGTGGGAGTGAAAAGTGCATCTTTTTAGACTCACAACAAATATGTAGCACATTATAGATGCCCAGGGGTCTAAAGATGTTTTCTTTTTTTTTTTATTAATACTTTTTATTTGTAAAACATATGTATGGGTAATTCCTAAACATTAACCCTTACAAAGCTTTCTGTTACAAATTTTTCCCCCCTACTGCCCACCCCTCCCCTAGATGGCAGGATATCCACTATATGATAATTGTTAGAATACTTAAGAAATCGAATATATGTACAGTTATTGCCACACATCATTTTTTGTGCAGGAGAAATCATATCTACAAGAAATAATAATCCGATAAAGGAAATACAATGCAAGCAAACCTCAATAGAGAACATGAAAATGTTATGTTGTGGTCCACATTTCACATCCCTCTCTCTGGGTGTATATGGCTTTCTTCACTGAACAATTGGAATTGGTTTGAAGCATTTCATTGTTGAAGAGAGTCATGTCCCTTAGAACTGATCCTCATATAGTATTGTTGTTGCCGTGTGTAATGATCTCCTGGCTCTGCTCATTTCACTCAGCATCAGTTCATGCAAGTCTCTCCAGGCCTCTCTGAAATCGTCCTGCTGGTCGTTTCTTACAGAGCAATCATATTCCATAACATTCATATACCATAATTTATTCAGCCACTCTCCAATTGAAGGGCATCCATTCAGTTTCCAGTTTCTAGCCACTACAAAAAGAGCTGCCACAAACATTCTTGCACATGTGGGGCCCTTTCCTTCTTTTATGATTTCTTTGGGATATAAGCCCAATAGAAACACTGCTGGGTCAAAGGGTATGCATAGTTTGATAATTTTTTGAGCATAGCTCCAAACTGCTCTCCAGAATGGTTGGATCCGTTCACAGCTCCACCAACAATGTATCAGTGTCCCAGTCTTCCCACATCCCCTCCAACATTCATCGTTATCTTTTCCTGTCATTTTAGCCAATCTGACAGGTGTGTAGTGGTACCTCAGAGTTGTCTTAATTTGCATTTCTCTGATCAATAGTGATTTGGAGCAAGATGTTTTCTTTTTACGGTTTGAAGATATGTTGAATTATAACAACCAGGAGTAGTGTTCAGTATAATTTGGTACTTTCATGTGCAATCCTTAAAATTCTGTGCTCGATAATAAAGGAGAATAAGTTTAATTAAGGGAACTGATCTATTTGACCACATTTCTGTAAATGGTCAAACTAATACAAAATTCAATTTGTCACTGTAAGTTGTTAGAAAATTTATTTGCAAGAAGTAAGGCTGTATATAATGGAAAGATCAGTGGTCTGGGAGTCAGGAGACCTTTTTCCCTAGATAGCCTTTGTGATCTTTGGGCAAGTTATTTATCATACTGGGCCTTGGTTTCCTCTTCTGGAAAATGAGGGAATTTGAAGTTTCTTCTAGATCTAACAATTAGTTACTTTGTAATTAGGTTTAATTTCTAAGACCCTTTCCGACTCAGACATTCTCTGATCTGATGAAGCTTTTTTTTTTTTTTTTTAAGTTAAAGCTTTTTATTTGCAAAACATATGTATGGGTAATTTTTCAACATTGGCCCTTGGCAAAGCTTTCTGTTACAGATATTTCCCTCCTAGTCCCCACCCCTCCCCCAGATGGCAGGAAGTCTACACATGTTAATTATGTTAAAATACTTGACAAATCGAATATGTGTATACATATTTTTACAGTTATCTTGCTGTGCAAGAAAAGTCGGCTGATGAAGCTTCTTTTAGAAGAAGCAGAGACAGATAATAATGATTGGGGCATCAGGTGAGTACATATACTTGGCTGATGTACCTTCCATTACACACCTAGTGGCCAAGACTATTTAATAATTAGGAGTCACTGTTGATTTTCTATGTTGTTTTATCTTTATCTGTTTAAAAACTGTTAAGTGAGTATGTAGAAGGTGACAAGGAGTATAAATGAGACATTTGTTCATTGTATAGTATGTTGAATGTAAGCAGACTTTACCTGTTATCAGGTATCCTTCATATGAGAAGCAGAGTAGTGTAGTAGATAAAGCATGGAGCTTGAATTCAGGAGGCCTGGGTTCTTATTCCACCTCTTCTACTCACTAGCTGTTGGGCTCCAAGAAAGTACCTTTAGATCTTAGTTTTCTCATTTGTGAAACAGAGGGCTGCTAATACTTGTACTAGTGTCCTTTCCACCTGGGGTTTATAACTTTGAAATCATCTTCAACTCTTTACTCTTCTTCGACATATCTATTCACTTGCCAGATGAGGGGAAAAGGAGGGTAGGAAAGTCCTTGCGTGAATGTGTGTGTGTGTGTGTGTGTGTGTGTGTATCTATATATGATGAATGCTTTGTGAATCTTATCATTCTATAGACATGTGAACCACTGATATTTTTGTGACAAATATTATTGCAGGTAATCATTGTCATATACATTAGAATTATAAATGGTTTATATGGATCTCTGATCTAATTTATGTGGTAGTCCTACAAGTGGTATAGATTGCAGCCTTTCCAGACCTTCTCATCTGGTATTGCTCTTGGAATTCTCCATAGGGGTCTTTCTGCTTGTTGTGCTGGAGCCTTCCTTTAGGTCAATTAATTTTTGATCTCATGTGATTGACCCATCTTCTTTTCTCCTCAAATCTCTTTGATATTTCTTTTAGATTGCTTCTTGTGTTGTCGGAAATATGCTTTAGCCCATTTACACCTACCATTTGTTTCTCTGTTGCCCTTTGGGTGACCTGCCATTTTGATACCTTGGCAATTGTGGTATTCTATGATTCATAACTATATGGCATCATGGTGAGAATATCATTGTTAAAACGATGAGGTTTTGTTTCAGGGGCAGCTCGAGGTCATTAAAGTGCTTCACAATTTCCCAAATGCTGTCCATCCTTTTCTTTTTATCCGATTCATTTCTGGGCCCGACTCATTGTCCATCTTCAGTACATACATACATAGGCCAGTTTAATGGACTCAATGCAGTTGTATATCATAGTCAGGACCATTGGTATTCTTCAGCTATGTTTGCTTTTTACAGTATGGATTGTTAGGCAGAAGTAGTTTTTCTTTAAACTGCTTATGATTTTCATTTAGGAGGCTCTGTTGGGTTCTAGGCTTGATGTAATCATCGCAATGCCATCTGCAAACAGGAACATCTAGAGGACATCACTATAATGAATCCTTCTATTTGGTTTCTGTACTGGACATCTTCCATGACAGTGGCAGACATTTGCAGTGAGCATGCAATCCAAAGGGAGCAGGAAACTCTTTATATTTTGTTAATGATCTGTACCTCTAATAGCTACTTATTTAAATAATGCTCTAAGGTTTACAAAACAGTTGTCTTAAAAATTCCTATAATGTGTAGAAGGCAAGTGTCCCCCTTTTACAGATAAGGAAATGGCCTTAGAGAGGTAAGCTGATTTGCCCAGGGTTAAAGAGCTGGTAGATTGCAGAGTGGGATGAAAATCAAGCTTTTCTGATTTCCAGCCCACTGCTCAGCTTATTCACTTACACTATAAAGAGCTACTTGTAATGCTTTTTTTTATGTGATTAGGCTGATACTTGGGTTTCAGGACTAGGACTTGTACCATTTTAGCTACATTTTCAGTTACTTGAGTTTAGAGGGCTACGCTCAGGAGCTCAGCATCATCCATAATTTCAATATCTTTGGAAAAGAGGTAGTATGGTATAATGAATAGAGATCTAGTTTAGGGGTCAAGAAAATTCTGACACTTAGCCCTCAGTGTTGTAGACAAACTTCTAGGATCTGGCTTCTGACCCCTTTCTGTTTCATGAACCTTTTATTTCTAGCAGTTTGGTGGAATCTGTAGACCTGTTCTCAGAATAATGCTTTGTTTTGTTTTTTTAGCTTTTCCCCTTTGAATTCCTAATAGTGAAAATTGGCTAAATTTCTTTTGGTGGTTAGTGAAAATAAAGTTGTAATTTTCTTTTTCCTTCTAAAGTCACAGACCACCTGAAATCTATCCACAGATCCTTTGTCTTTAAATGGCCCCCTAACCCTAATTCCCCCCACCCCCCAATTCCTGTTATAAGACCATGAGTTGCAGATCATCAGTGGTAGACAGTTTCCACTCTGGCAGTTGTTTCACTTATGAAGTCACTATCCCTCCCTCACACTTATGGAAAAATATTCTGAATGTCAAAAAAAGGCTTACAATTGAATTTTAAAAAATATAACTTGTTTGTAAGTTGGGGACTGTCTGCATTTCACAAATAAGAATATTTTCTGGCTTATTAAATTTGCTCAAGCCTAACATTTAGTCGTACTGTGCAGGAATTTCACATAAGAGAAGTGTAAACATTTACCTTGAGTAGTATGTGAATATCACCTTTTAAAATATAAACATTCTATTAAAAAAATAAAATATGAACATTCACTTTGGAAATATTGAATATTATTTTAGTTTGATCATTTAAGATCTGTACTTTCAGAAGTAGTAAATTATTTATAGTTAGCTTTTCATTTAGTGCTTCTGATTAAATGCCTTGATAGATATAATTTTGTCATAGTCTAGAATAAAGTAGCTATTATTGTGCAAATGGATACATGAATAGCATCAAACTGAATTAAATGACAAAACTAGGTTCAAATAATATTAGGGGTTTGATTTAGGCCTCTTGAAAGCCATGAAAACAGAGCTATGGCTGAACCTAATTATTGATTTACTTGTCTGTGCCTAAGTAGTTTATTTGTGATATTTAAACTCATCTGATTTTCTCAATTTCCACCCAAGTTAAAGGTTGTTAACTAAAGGTCTATAGATAGATTTCAGGTAGTCTGTGAAATTTGGGTGGAAAAAAAATTGCTTCTTTTTTCCCCATTACGTACTAAATGAAATTTAGCATATCTTTTGATTAGAAACTTTAAAAAAAAAAATCTGAGAATTGTCCATAGGTTTCATTGGGTTGCCAAAGAGTGCATGACAGAAAAAGAACCCCTTACCTAAGTCCCACATGCCATATTATGCCATGGAAGTAACCTAGGGTTTTGTAAATATGCCAAAGGAACACAGATCTGGTAGTTAATCTTAGGGCTAGACTAGTTAAGTTTGGAGACACTTCACAAGAGGGTTGTCTATTAGATGATGAATTTTTTTTTTCTTTTAGGCAATGAATTTTTTTGACTATAAATTATGAATACTACCTGCTTAAGGTGTGGAAGGGCTATAATCTGTATTGGTGTAGTGCAGTATTAAAGTATTTCCCAGTTCATTGTACAATCCTTGTATAGCTGTTAGATTTGAGTGGCTTGGTTTGTAAGTATGTAAACTACAAATGGAATTTAAAGGCAAATTGAATTTTTACCCTGTTCATCTGGACTCCAATTTCACCAGGGTTTACTTTCTCATCTTTGGTAGCCATTTTTTATTTATAACATTAGAAATATACATAGTGTTTGGTTGTATGATGTGGTTGTCCAGAGCTTTAATAAATTTGCTTTCAAATACGATTTATAGAATGGAGAAACAATAGAAACAATGTTTAAAGTTTTGAAGTGCATTAAAAATTTTTGACAGCTTTGTACTGTAACAAGATTGGAGTGTCTAGAACAAATGAAAAATTCAGATAGTAAGGCAGGATACATTTACTGTGCATTTCATTTATAGTGACATTCCTTTTTTAAAAACAATCTTAAATTTTACTTTAATATATGTTATTTTTCCAATTACATGTAAAGATGGTTTTTAGCATGTATTTTTTGTAAGATTTTTAAGTTCCAAAATTTTTTTTCTCCCTCCCGTGCCCCCCTCCCCAAGACAGCAAGCAATCTGGTATAGGTTTATACACACACACATACACATACACACACACACACACACACACACACACACACACACAGAACATCCGTTCATGTAGGTCTCTCTAGGCCTCTCTGAAATCATCCTGTTGGTCATTTCTTACAGAACAATAATATTCCATGACATTCATATACCATAACTTATTCAGCCATTCTCCAACTGATAGGCATCCACTCAGCTTCTAGTTCTTTGCCACTATACAAAGGACTGCCACAAACATTTTTGCACATGTGGGTCCTTTTCTCTCTTTTATAATCTCTTTGGGATACTGACCCAGTAGTGACACTGTTGAATCAAAGAGTATGCACAGTTTTATAGCCTAAAGATGCTATTTTAACTTGGTTAATTCTTTTTTTTTTTTTTCATTAAAGCTTTTTATTTTCAAAACATGCATGGATAATTTTTAACATTCACCTTTGCAAAACCTTGTGTTCCAAATTTTTTCCCTCTCTTCCTCTTCCCCCCTTCCCTCGATGGCAAGTAATCGACATATATATATATATATATATATAACATGTTCAACTCTTCTGTACGTATTGCCACAATTACCATACAGCACAAGAAAAAATCAGATCAAAAAGGAAAAAAAAATGAGAAAGAAAACAAAATGCAAGGAAAAAACACCAAAAAAGGTGAAAATGCTATATTGTGATCCATATTCAGTCCCCACAGTCTTCTCTTTGGATGCAGATGGCTCTCTTCATGACAAGACCATTGGAACTGGCCTGAATCACCTAGCAGTTGAAAAGAGCCATGTTAAGGTAGCTTGTTTTCACAAAATTGAATAATCATGTGAATAATAGAATGTCAGAATTGGAATGGACATTTGAGATCATATCTCTTCCAAAGAACCATGTATTGAACTACTTGGTATTTATTTTCCTTATATGTATTTATATATGTACACCTATACATACATAGACATATAGGCTTGTCTCCTCCACTAGAATGTAGTTCCTTGAGATTAATGACTGTTTCCTTTTTTGTCTTGGTATATCCACAGGATTTTTCAGTCTTTAAATCACCACTAAAGTGCAAAATTGTATGGTCAAAGGATATGAAGAGATACTTTTCAGATGAAGAAATTAAAACCATTTCTAGTCATATGAAAAAATGCTCTCAATTAGTATTGTTCAGAGAAATGAAACTCTGAGATACCACTATACACCCCTCAGACTGGTTAAGTTGACAGGAAAAGATAATGTTAAATTTCTTTTCTCTTTCTTCTGTTTCTCCCCTCTTTTGCTTTTCTTTTCCTACTTGTTCTTATGTATATAATTCCAATTTTGCATTTTTTTAAACATCAAAATATTTTTTGACTTTATTATGTTCATATACTTTCTATATCTTCACCATTACCAGTAGATGCCAAAAGTGTTTATAAATATGTTTTGTTCCTGGTTTTAGATTTTTTTTTAATAATAAATTTTTATCTTAAAAATATATGCAAATACCCTTTGACCCAGCAGTGTTTCTATTGGGCTTATATCCCAAAGAAATCATAAAGAAAGGAAAGGGACCCACATGTGCAAGAATGTTTGTGGAAGCCCTTTTTGTAGTGTCTAGAAACTGGAAACTGAATAGATGCCCTTCAATTGGAGAATGGCTAAATAAATTATGGTATATGAATGTCATGGAATATTATTGCTCTGTAAGAAACGACCAGCAGAACGATTTCAGAGAGGTCTAGAGAGACTTGCATGAACTGATGCTGAGTGAAATGAGCAGAACCAGGAGGTCATTATACATGTCAACAACAAGACTATATGATGATCAATTCTGATGGACATGGCTCTCTTCAACAATGAAATATTTCAAACCAGTTCCAATTGTTCAGTGAAGAAAGCCATATACACCCAGAGAGAGGGATCTGAAATGTGGACCACAACATAGCATTTTCTTGCTCTCTGTTGATGTTTGCTTGCATTGTGTTTCCTTTCTCTGATTTTTTTTTCTTGTAGATAAGATCTTTCTTGCACAACAATGATAAGTGTGAAAATATGTATACATATATTCGATTTGTCAAGTATTTTAATATAATTAACATGTAGTGGATTTCCTGCCATCTAGGGGAGGGGTGGGGAGTAGGGGGGAAAAATTTGTAACAGAAAGCTTTGTAAGGGTTAATGTTGAAGAATTACCCGTACATATGTTTTGCAAATAAAAAGTTTTAATAAAAAAAATATGCAAAGATGATTTTCAACATTCACCCTTCCAAAACCTTGTGTTACAAATTTTTCTCCCTCCTTTCCCTCTGCCCCCTCCCCTAGACAGCAAGCAATCCAATATTATGTTAAACATGTGCAGTTCTTCTATACATATTTCTACATTTATTACACTGCACAAGAAAAATCAGATTTTTTTCCTTTGTCAAAGATAAAAATGAGAAAGAAAAATAGCAAACAACAAAAAAGGGAAAAAAAATGAGAAAGAAAATAAAATGCAAGGAAACAACACCAAAAAAAGGTGAAAATGCTATGTTGTGATCCACATTCAGTCCCCATAATCCTCTTTCTGGATGCAGATGGTTCTCTCCATCTCAAGTCTATTGGAATTGGCCTGAATCACCTCCTTGTTGAAAAGAGCCAAGTCCATCATAATCTTCTTGTTGCCTTGTACAATGATCTCCTGGTTCTACTTACTTCACTCAGCATCAGTTCATGTAAGTCTCTCCAGGCCTTTCTGAAATCATTTCTTATAGAACAATAATATTCCATTACATTCATATGCCATAACTTATTCAGCAATTCCCCAACTGATAGGTATCCCCTCAATTTCCAATTCCTTGTCACTACAAAAAGAGTTGCAACAAACATTTTTGCACATGGGGGTCTTTTTCCCTTTTTTATAATTTCTTTGGAATGCAGGCCCAGTGAAGACATTGCTGAATCAAAAAGTAGCATAGTTTGATAGCCCTTTGGGCATAGTTCCATATTACTGTCCAGAATGGTTGGATCAGCTCACAACTCCACCAGCAATGTCTTAGTGTCCCAGTTTTCCCACATCCCCTCCAACATTTATCATTATCTTTTCCTGTCATCTTAGCCATTCTGAGGGGTGTATAGTGGTACCTCAGAGTTGTCCTAATTTGCGTTTCTCTGATCAATAGTGATTGAGCATTTTTTCCTATGGTTTTATTTTCTTTGTCTGAAAATAGTCAGTTCTTATCCTTTGACAATATAATTTCACACTTTTGTGGTGATTTACAGAGTGAAAAAGGTTGGCAAATATCCTGTGGGTATACCAAGAGATAATTAAGAAACAGATTTGCATGCCTACTATGTGTATACCAAAATTGTTAAGTGCTTATTTTTCCCATTACTGTTCATAAATATACTGAAACTAATTAAAACAGACCACATGGATACATAACCTTTCATTTTGTTATATTTTTTAACATAAGACTTATGCTCTTGAAAAGAAATGTCACCATTTGTGCAGCATTGTATTGTTCATCTTGTTTTTAAATAGACAAAAATGTTCGACTTCCAAGATCATCAGTCAAGAGGGTAATGGGTTTTTGGGTTCAGCAAGATTGTGATATTACCACTTTATCTGTATTGATGGCATTTGTCAGGGGATGTTTACCATACTAGGTGTATAAAATCTTTGTGATTCATAAGATTATATATTTTGAGTTGGAGGGAGGCTTCCAGATCATTTAGTAGCATCCCTTCATTCTACAAAGGAGAAAAATAAAACCTAGAAAAAGGAAGGCAGTAGTTTTAAAGTAGCAAGCTCAGAGTGAAAATGTTAAGAGTAAAGTTGGCATAGATAATGGCCACTTAGGCTCAGCTTCTATTCTTAACGTTTCTGATTTCAGTCTTTTTTTTTTTTTTTTTTTTAAAGCATATGCATTCTTTAGAGGCTTAAAAGGATATATTGGTCTTGGGAACAACAAGGAAAGGAGAGGAGGATTTATAGTGAAAAGAATGTTGGACTTGGAGTTGCATGTGACTTCTGGGTTACTCAGATCTCCCTGAGCCTTAATTTATTCATCTGGAAAATGGGAATATTAATATTAACAATACCTACCTCACAAGGTTGTTGTAAGGAAAATACTTTGTAATCCTTCAAATGCTAAATATGTGAACTGATGGCATCTGTAATAACAATAATTTAATTTTACATTTTCTGTTACCTATTTGCTCCAAGACCCAGGCTTCTGGGTCCTTCTTAATCTCCCTAATCTCATAGTACTATGTATTCTTTTTATATACTTTGATACATTAATGGAGCTACAGTTTTATTGACATGTGTACTCCTTTCGTATATGCACATAGCAACTCATTTATGCCCTTTCATTTTGTGTAATTCTTGTCTGCAGCTTTTCAGGAATCCTTCAGAAAGGATCAACCTTATAATTAGCATTTTTCTAGAATCTACTATGTGCCAGACTCTGTGCTTTATAAATATCTCATTTGATCCTCACAACAATCCTGGGAGGTAAGTGCTTTGATTATCCCTATTTTACAGATGAGGAATCTTAGACAGCTAGAGGTAAAGTGACTTGCCCAGAGTCATACAGCTAGTATGTGCCTGAGGCCAGATGACTCCAGGCTACTTGCAGCCTATCTGCCTTATGTGCCAGGTACTGAAATTTAGCATTTCCTTCCATTATTTAAAGATATTTTGAGAAGGGGTTCATAGTATTCACCAGCCTGCCAAAGGAACACAGAAAAGCTAAGAACTGATCTGGAGCTTAAAGGGATTCCAGAGGTTATTTAGTTCAACCCATTCATTTTACAGATGAACAAACTAAGATCTCATAGGGCAGTAGACTTGGTCAAGGTTACACCCAGCTAAAAAGTTAGCAAAGTTAGTAACTAAACTGAGGTCTGAAGACTCCAAATCAAACTTTCTTTCTACTACATCTCATTGACCTATTTATTATATACCAAGCTGACCTGTAAATATCATCTTGCTGGGATTCTTGTATGTATGTCCATTTCAGATTGACACCTCCTAGCAGGGCAGAGATCCAGGAGTCATCATACATGGAAAACATTTGTGTATAGATAACTTACTAAAGTTTTGGAGTAGTGACAGTGAGGGCAATTCAAGAAGGGTTAGTGGAACACGGTTTAGAGAAGAAAGTGGTTTAGGTTTCAAACCTTGTAGAGAAAATAGCTTTTCTTGTAGATATCTTTTAGAATGTTTCCAGAATACTTAGGGTGAAATTACTTGAAAACAATGATTTTAACCAGTGTGTGAACTAAAGTAATGGTCAGTTTTTGTGTTTTTAGAAGTCTAACTGGAAAGAATATTGAGAAAGACCTGGCAGATCTTTAGACCTCAAGGTGACTTGGGATAAATGAGAGGCTACAGAATGAAGACATAAAGATAAAAGACCCAATGTCACTTCTGAGAGAACTAATTTTATAAATTTTTGGATATAATATTATTAATAAGTATACAGTTCTGTTCGTTATCCTGTTGGATATATGGTCAGGTGTTTCTTGCTTTATTCAGCATGCTCAAAGCATCAGAGAATTTAGGATTGAAAGAGACCTTAGAGAGAAGCTAGTTCAGCCTTTTCAGTTTACAGGTAAAGAAACTGAGGATTCAAAGTTAAATGACTTGGCCAAATCCTATCAGGTAGCAAGTAGTGGAACTGGGATTGAAATACATTTTTTTCTAAACTCTCTGATTATGGAAAAGCAACACATCTGTAACTATCTCAGGAGAAGGAAACTAGAACGTGAAGAATCAACACGTTTGGACTGAGCAGACTTGGATTTTCAGTCTAGCCATGTGAATGGCACCCAAGTCATTCTGTAGCTCAATTTTCTCATGGGTCAAAAATGGGTAATAATTCTTTCCACTTCAACCAGCTAAGATGGTTGTGAGTTAAGTGTTATAGGATCCTAGGATCTAGAGCTGGAAGTGGTTTAGTGATGCCCCTTTATTTTACTGATGAGGAAACTGAGGTCCAGTGATTAGCAAAAGCTCACACATGTAAATGAATAGAAGAACTGGGATCTGAATCCTTTGCATTCACCCACAATGCACCATACATAGTAGTGATTTTTTTTTTGGGGGGGGAAGGGGATGGTAGTTGTAAAGTTGTGTATTTTTTTAAAAAAATTATTTTTTTCATTTCTGGTATGTCCCTCTTTCTACCTTCTGTCCAGTGAGCCATCCCTTGTGATAGAAACTAAAGGAAAGAAAAGGGAAAAAGAAACAGGACAGTAAAACTAACTGACACACATTAATATCATCTTGACCCTCATCTCTTTGTGGTGATAAGCTTGACCAATTTCTGTTGTTTTTATTTTTCCTATTCCTATCATTGAATGCTATGTGCAGAACTGAGATTGTGTATATAAGTGGTACTACTCTCCACCTTGAGCGTGTAAAGAGGAGTAGCCTCCAAAGTTGCTTAGATGGGAGAGAGACTAAAAAGGCTGGAGGCTGCTGGAACACTCCCAAATTTTGCGCAGAATGACACCGGTGGCCTTTACCTGTAATAGAGGTTGACTTTGGGCATATTACAATTAGTGTCATGCTAAGTCACAGTTTGTTTGATTTTAAAATGAAAATGGTTTCTCAAAATCTCCTTTTTCCATCTTCAGTAAAATAAGAAGGCCCTGTAGTACTTGCTGTGAGTGCTGCTTTGTTGCTTATAAAGAAAATCAAGGTGTATTGACTATGACCTGCCTAGTGAGCTTTGCAGCTTGACCCAAGAAGATGGACATGCTATCTTCTATGAGTTTAGAGTAATTGTTGAGGTAATTTACTTAGCAGAGGCAGCCTGACAAATCCATAAAAAGGAACAAACTTAAATGAGACTATTACACAAAAACAGAACTAAATAAGTGGCAGACCTGTTCCCAATGTGAATGGGCTCAAAGTGGAACTGAGTTCAGAAATGTGCTTGGGTTTCTTCAGTCTACATTAGTAAACTGTAAAGAGCAAGACTGTCTAAATTACTGGAAATTGAAACTGTAAAGTAGCAGAAAATAGGTCCAATTCCACTTTCTCAACTTCTTTTCCCATTATCTCAGCATTCCAGATGCAGTGTGAAATGTGCGATAACGTCTCTGTTCATTGCACAAACACAACAGGGCCAGCCATGGCACTACTAGTTTTCTAAAGTTCTGGAGTTCCAGTAAGCCCCCACAGTGGGAGAAAAATCTAATTTACTAGAAAAGTTGTTCTCACGAAATTACTCTTAATATGATAAAATTCTCTCTGTGCTATTCATTGTCCTCTTAATGTAATATTTAAAACTAGTTGCTTCCAAAGTTTCTTTTCTCTCTCCTTTTAATATCCAGAGTCCTTGTTCTGTTGCCCTCCATTTGGCAGGCTCCTTGTGTCTTGTGTTTCAGAGTAACATAGAGTGTTGGCCAAAAGGGATCTTAGATCAGTCTCCCATTTTACAGGTGAAAACAGGCTCAGAGAGAAGTGATTTTAAAAATTGTTTTCCTTTCAAAGAAATTAGAAATTTGCACATCGACAGTAACTTAAGTTTTTATTAAGTGCTCACCATGTTCCAGGCATTGTGCTAAGTGAAAGAGGATTCTACAGGAAACTAAATGTCTTATTTTCTGGGATTGTCTCATTTGGTTAGTTAGAAACTCTTCTCCTATGCATAGATCTGAAAAATAATTTCTTCCCTTGTTCCTCTAAATTGCTTATAATGCCATCTTTCATTTCTAAATCATATATCCGTTTTAGAGTTTTTACAGAGAGATGTTGGTCTGTACCCTATTTCTGCCAAACTGCTTTCCAATTTTCTTATGGCACAGTACTATTACGTTACATTCATGTAGCATAATCTGTTCAGCCATTCCTCAATTGATGGGCAACTCCTTAGTTTTTAGTTCTTTGTCCCTACAAAAAGAACTGCTATAAATATTTTTTATACATACATATGATAACTTTTTGTCTTCCTTTGAACTTGTTGTGGTATAGACTAAATAGTGGTAACACTAGATCAAAGGATATGCAGTTTTTAGTAACTTTTGGCATGGTTCTAAATTGCTTTTTGGAATGCCTGAGCCTTATTACATCAGCACTAGTAGGACCTTAGTATGTCCATATTTCCCCAGCTCCTTCAATGTTTTGTCATTTTCCTCTTCTGTCACCTTTGTTAGTCTTATTAAGTGTAAAGTGGAACTTCAGAGTTGCTTTGATTGATACCTTACATTTCTTCCTTGAGAACTAGAGGCAGTAATTTTCCTATAATCAATTCAGCTAGTAAGTAGCAGAGAACAGAATTCGCTCAGGTATTTTGAGTCAGGTTACAATGTTCTTTCCCTTCCACATTACTTGTGTTCCCCTTGCAAGATGGAATTGTTGACTTTTTCCAAGTTAAAAGTCTTTAAAAAAAAAAGTGCAGGTTTTCATGAAAGCAGAAAAAAAAAAAAGATATGCACAAAGTTTCCATTAAGGCTTTTGAATCACCAAGATTTTTATCTGCCTGTGATTAAAACACTAAGGGGGATATGTGTGGAGGTGGGGGGTTACATATTTTCAACAAAGGGATTTCTTTTATCCTTCAGTAATGGCAATTGCCAGAAATTTCGGTAAACTAGTAAAAATCTCTTATTAGACTTGCGGGAATACAGAAATAAAGGAAAAAAGTCTTGCTTTTTAATAGGAATGGCTTCTGCTGGCATAGAAGTAATGTTAAATTCCCCTTTAATTAGTAAGTCAACAAGCATTTACTAGATACAAAAAACAAAACAAAACAAAAAACCCAAACAGATTTCTTAAGTGCCTGGTATGGGCTCGGCACTATACTAAGCACTGGGTATGTGGAGAAAGACAAAGGATATGGTGTGCTCTCAAGGAATTCACATTCTAATGGGACAGAAAACACGTACATAATTGTGTACGTGCTGTGTGTGTGTGTGTGTGTGTGTGTGTGTGTTTTGTTTAAATGCAAAGTAACCTTAGAGTAGAATTTAACCTGGAATCCATGGACCAATTTAAGAAGTCTGTGAACTTGGGTGGGGAAAAAAATTACATCTTTCTTTTTACTAAACTATTTTCTTTTATAATCCTGTATATGTTATTTTATGCATTTTAAAAACATTTTGAGGAGTCCCTAAGCTTTACCAGATTGCTGATAAGATCCTTAACACACAGAAGGTTAAAAACTCCTGTCTCAGAGAAAAAGAACTGGAGGGTAAAGGGGAGGGGACCAGTAAAAGCTTCATGTAGAAGGTGAGATTTGTGCTGAGTCTTGAAGGGATCTAGGAGTCAGAGGTGACGAAGATGAACATTCTAGGCATGCAGGGGTGAGTCAGTGCAAAGGCAGAGAAAACAGACTAACATGTGAGAAACAATAAGGAGAGGCTAGTTTAGTTGCATTATGGAGTGTGTGGAAAGGGAGTAAAGTGTGAGAAGTTGGAAGGAGTGAAAGGATCAGGTTGTGTGGGGCTTTAACTTTCAAATTAAGTTTTTCTTTGATCCTGGAGGTAATAGGGAGCTGCTGGAATTTATTGCGTATGAGACATGGTGAGACCGGAGCTTTGTGAATATCACATTGGCAGGTTGGTGGAGAATAGATTTGAGTGGGGAAAGAAGTAGGAAGAGCAATTAGAAATCTGCCGAAATAGTCTAAGCAAGAAGTTAGGACTAGGTTGGACAGAGGTAGTGGGACACACACAGAAGAGGTGGTGAAAGTAAAAAGATTGGAAAACAGATTGACTATGTGGGGTGAATGCTAATGCGGAGTCAGGATGACATTGACCTGGTGTGTCTGGCACACAGGGGAGATGGTGATGCTCCTGAGAGTAGTAATAGGGAAGTTGTAAAGAGGTGAGAGTTTTGGGGGAGAGTTCTGTTTTGTACTTGGTAAGTTTGAGATATATGTTTCTTATGTAACATCCATCTGAGATGTCTAGTAAGATAGTTGGTAATATTGGAATGGAGTTTAGTAAAGTTTAGAATTCTCCCTCCCTCTCCACTCCTCCCCTCCCGCTCTCTCTGCCTCCTTCCATAATCATTCAATTTGAACCCATGGGAGAAGATGAGGACACCAAAGGAGATAGCATAAAGGGAGGGGGGGGGGGAAGAGGGTCCCACAGCAGTAAGCCTTAAAATGCTTACAGTGTTCATAACATGAATAAAGAACCTTGCTCTAGAGCAAGGAAGACTGAGAAAGAGTGGTAAGATAGGTAGAAAGAGAATGAGGAGAAACTAATCTTCTGGATAGTAGTAAGGGTGTCAAAAAAAAAAAACTCGAGAGGTTAAGAAAGATGCAATCAAGAAAAAGACCATTAAATTTGGCTTATGACACATCATTGAGAACTTTGGAGAGAGTAGTTTCAGTTGATTGATAAAGTCAGAAGCCCAGATTGCACAGAGTTGAGAGAGAAAAGCAAAAGGAGGCACAAATAATCGAAAGCTTTCTCAAAGATTTTAACCACAAAAAAGCCGAGGAGATTTAGACTAATAGCTAGCAGGGATGAATAGATTAAGTGGAGGTGTTTTAAGCATGAAAGAGACATGACCTTGTTTGTAGGGAGCAGGAAAGGCACCAATAAGAAGTGATTGGAGATTAGAATGGGGCAATCTGCTAAAGCCAGTACGAGGCGATAGGCTGAAGGATGTATATTTAGAGACATTTGCTTTGTCAGGGAGATGGGCCCATCTCTTCATGTGAGACAGAAGTGAAGGGGATAGTGGGCTTTTTCAGTTATCTGAGAAGAGGGGAGAGAAAAGGGAGTTCTCAGTTAAAGGCTTGAGTTTTTTTGGTTTCTCAACTGAGAGAGTAAGAACATTGGGAAGCCTGAGGATGTGGGAATCGGTTTAAAATAGCCACTGTGTTGAGTGGAAGAGTGGATGTCTTAGGGAAATGTAAAAGGATTGCCTTGCTGTAATGAGGGCTCACTTAAGATTATGTAATATAAATTTGTAGTATCCTCAGTTCTCTGGGTTTCATGGCTTTCTTAAGTTCACTCAGCATCACATGAATAGGAGTGAAGGTGGCAGATGGTCAGAGGAATACAAGACTGAATCCCAGAAAGGCACAATCGGCAGTAGGACAAGGGGAAGAGGGATTTGAGTGTAGAGGCTGGTACATAGTGAAACTGTTTTACCAACAGGTGGGGATAGGCAAAGGGGGAGAGTGTACTTTGCAGGGTGATGGCCTGGGAATAAATTGAGATATTGGAGATCACAGTGAAGATAACAGAATATTTGTGAGTTATAAGGAAAGATGAAATAACAAAAGCTTTTGACCTAATAAAGGAATTTCAGAGTTTGTGGATTTTAAAATGGAATATTTGGGTCACAGCAAGATCATTGTTATGAGAATAGAGTACAATGAGAAGTTAGAAAGTTAGGGTGGTTGAGGGAAGTGTCTTTATGTGTGCTGAAATGTCCTAATATGAGGGCAGGAGCTGTGGTGTAGGGAAAGACTGTGAGCTCATTGAGAAAGGAAAGAGAATGTCCTGGGGTGGATAGGTAGTGGCTACTACTATCAGGATCCAGATCGAGTAGTAAGTATGAATAATGTGAACTCCAAAGGAGGAGAAGTTGCAACAGAATTTACCCACCATAGTTAGGGAGAATTGGCAAATGGAAAAGGAATGCCAGGGCAGCTAGTTGGCACAGTGAATAGGATGCCAGGACTGGAGTCAGAGAGATTCATCTTCATGAGTTCAAATCTGGCTTCAGATACTTGCTAAGCTGTGTGATTCTGGGCAAGTCACTTAACCCACTTTGTCTCAGTTTCCTCATCTGTAAAATGATCTGGAGGAGATACAGATCACTCCAGGATCTTTGTAGAAAACCTCAGTCAGTCACTGACTGATTGAACCAAAAAAAGGAGGGGGGGTATGTGGGGGGAATGGAACAAGGAATATTCCTATCATTTGCAGTCAATTAATTAACTGAAAGAAGACAATGTTTGAATTAGCTACATAAACTAATATTCCAATTTTTATGTAGATCTTACTGGAATTATTTTATACGTAGCCTTGGTGCTCTCCAACCTTCCCACTCCCATGACATTTATCTTCAATTTTTTTTTTTTACTTTTCTTTAATTAAATCTGTTAAGGTTTAATCAGATTATCAGAGTGGTAGGATTTTCTTTCGTGGGAAACAATAATTAAATGAAGCCTTCTTTAGTAGTGATGTAATCTCTCTCTCTCTTTGTGTGTGTGTGTGCGCGCATGTCTATATATGTAATAGGGAGGAGAAGGAATATTAGGCTCCTGATCTTCAAAGGAGGTTTTCCTCTTAGGACCAGTTTAATGATGATGATGATGATATTAAAAATAATATTTATGTAGTTCTTTAAGGTTTATAAATATTATCTCATTTTATTCTTAGTACAACTCTGAGAAGTAGATGCTATTATTATTTTTTTTGTCAAGGGGAGAAAAGTCTTTTATTAGAGGTATAGTATACATAAATTTGTTTATGCAGATACATAATCTATAATAAAGAATAACAATTCATTTATATTCCCCAGCATGAGAAAGGATTACATTACAGTTAAACAAATTTTTTTTATCCAAGTCATTGATTTAAAAAAAATTTAGTAATAGCTTTTTATTTTCAAAATACATGCAAAGATTGTTTTCAGCATTCATCCTTGCATAACCTTGTGTTCTCCTTCCCTTTCCCCTACCTCCCTCTCCTAGAGAGCAAATAATTCTATGTAAGTTAAACATGTGCAATTCTTCTAAACATATTCCCACCTTTATCATGCTGCACAAGAAAAATCAAATCAAAAAGGGGGGAAAAATGAGGGGAAAAAAAGCAAACAGCAACAAAACCAAGTCTATCACAGTTGATCATCACATAATCTTCTTCTTGTAAAATGCTCTTTTGGTTCTACTTACTTCACTTTGCATCAGATCATGTAAGTCTCTCCAGGCTTTTCTGAAATCGTTCTGCTGATCGTTTCTTATAGAACAATAATATTCCATTACATTCATATACTATAACTTATCCAGCCATTCTCCAACTGATGGGCATCTTATTATTCTTATTTTATAGATGAAGACTGAGGTAGAGGGGAAATGACTTAATCATGGTCACATAGCTACTTTCTGAGATTAAACTCGGGTCTTCCTGATTTCAAGGCCAATACTCCAACTCCTCTACCACTATATGCCTCCCATATAATTCCAAAATATTGTAATTTTAGGGTGAAGTGTTAGGAAAGTAATTGGGTCAACAGAGTACAGTATATGATGTCTTTTATAAGCCCAAGATTCCTGACAGACAACACCAACAGTACTAAAATGAGATGATGATGCCCCTTAGAAACTGGATCATTAGAATTGGTAAATGTTCTAATTGGAAAGATGTTGAAGGAGTTATTAGAATAGTTCCATTTGAGCCATATGTAGAAGCAGCTATTAGAAATGTTTGAATTGCGTCTTATTTGGAAAGAGGTATTCCAATGGAAACAGTTATTAGAACTATTACAGTGGTACCAGGTGTGGAAGCAGGTATTAAAACTATTTCTTTTGTGTTATTTGAACTTTTTCATAAAGGCCATGCTTGGAAGCAAGTAAAATAAAAGTTCCAATTGAACTCTTGTAGAAGAACATATTAGAACAGTTTCATTTTGATGATGTGCATGCACATGTATGTGTAAGCAGATATTTTTAATTGTACCAATTGGATCGTATATAAGAACTCTTTCATTTGAGATGCCTGGAAACAGGTGTCACACTTCTTCCAATTGTGTTATATGTTGAAGTGAGTATTAGAATAGTTCCACCTGGGCCATGCCTAGAAGCATTTATTAGAACCCATCCAATTGGACCACATGTGAAAGCAAATATTAGAAGTCATCCACTTGGCCGTTTTTGTGGAAGAACATATTAGAACAGTACTGGGTTTTTTTGGGTTTTTTTGGTTTTTTGCTGAGGCAATTGAGGTTAAGTGACTTGCCAGGGTCACGTACCTAGGAAGTGTTAAATGTCTGAGACTAGATTTGAACTCGGGTCCTCCTGACTTCAGGGCTGGTGCTCTATCCACTGTGCCACCTAGCTGTCCCAGAACAATACTGTTTTTGACATGATGAAACAGGTATTGCGCTGTACCATTTGTGATATGTGTACAAGTAGGTGTTGGGGTTCTTTTAATTGCCATATTTGGAAGCAGATATTGGGAACAGTTCCAGTTGGGCCCTGTTTAGAAACTGATATTAGAAATGTTTCATTTGGTTCTTTTGTGGAAGAATATATTAGATCAATTCCATTTGGGCAATATGTGGAAACCAAATTAGGACTGTTCCATTTGGGCCATATCTGAAAACAGGTATTGGAATTGTTACCATTTGATGATGTGTTTCCAATTACATAGACAAATTTTAACATTAATTTTGCCAAATTAAGTTTTGAATTCCCCTCCCAAAGAAAGTGCAATGTATGTATACTCATGTAAAACATAATTCCATAGTCATATTGTGAGAGAAGAAACAGACCATAAGGAAAAAAGCCATGTAAAAAAATAAAGTGAAAATATTATTCCTCTATCTGCATTCAAACTCTTTCAGTTCTTTGGATGTGAATGGCATTTTTCCTCATGAGACCTTTGGAATTGTCTTGAATCATTGTATTGCCCAGAAGAGCTAAGTCATTAATAATTGATCTTTATACAATGTTGCTATTACTTTGACAGTGTTACTTTGCACAGTGTTTTTTCTGGTGCTGTTCGCTTCACTTTGCATCAGTTCATGTAAGACTTTTCAGGCTTTTCTGAGAGCATCTTGCTTGTTATTTCTTATAGCACAGTAATTTTCTATCTCAGTTGAAGGGCATCCTCTTAATTTCTAATTCTTTGCCGTCAAAAAAACTGTTAGAAATATTTTTGTACATATAGGTCCTTTTCCTTTTTTTTTTTCTATTTGGAATATAGATCTAGTAGTGAAATACATAAGTTTTATAGCTCTTTGGGCTATACAGTTGGAACAGTTCCATTTGGACCAGGTGTGGATAGAAATATTAGAACTGTTCCATTTCGGCAGGTATTTGAATTGTTGCAATTGGTTTTAATATGGAAGCAGATGTTGGAATAGTTTCATTTGGGACAAGTATAGAAGCAGGTATTAGATCTGTTCTGTTTGGACCATGAGTGGATGCAGGTATAGATACTGTTAGACTATATGTAAAAACAGTTACTAGAACGGTTCTGTTTAGACCATATGTGGATGCTGGTTTTGGAATTATTCTGTTTGGACTACATATGAAAGGTGTTAGGACTGCCCTTTTTCCCCCATGTGACGAATCATGTTTTAGAATTATTCTAATTGAATTATATGAGGAAGTAGGTATTAAAACTGTTCCATTTGTGACATATTTAGAATCTTATATTAGAACTGTTTCAGTAGAACCAAATGTAGAAGTGGGTCTTAGAAGTATTTTTAATTGGGCCACATGTTGAAGCTGGTATTAGAACTTTTTCATTTGAGCTTTGTGTGGAACCATGCTTCTAATTGATTCAAATATAGAAGCAGATACTAGAAGTTTTCAGGTCATGACATATTCTGAAAAGCTGTATTAGAACAGTTCCATATGGGACATGTTTAGAAGTCTTGTGTTCAAACTATTACATTTGAGCGACGTATGCTGTCAAATGTTAGAACTCATTTGTTTCATGTTTGAAAGGAGATATTAGAAATGTTCCAGTTGGACCATTTGTTGAAGCAAACTGTTCCTTTTTTTTAAAATTCAAAACAATTATTAGACCTATTCCAATTGGGTCTTGTGTGGAAGAATGTATTAGCAATGTTCCTATTGACTGGCGTTTGCAATGAACTGTACCAGTTCATCCACTTTTAGGACCAGATATTTGAACTGTTACAATTGTGATTTATGTAGAAGCAGGTTTGAACTGTTACAATCTGGCCAGGGATGGAAGCAAGTATTGTATCAGTTCCAATGTAGCCAAGAGTTGAAGCAAATATAACTGTTTCAACTGGGCCCTCTGTTATCTGAGGAATTGGAATTGTTACATTTGGGCCATGTGTGAAATGAAGTATTAGAAAGTTAAAATTGGACTATATGTTGATGCTGGTATTAGAACTCTCTATTTGTGCCATTTTTGGAAGTAGTTAGAAGTGTTACATTTGAGTCACATGTGAAAGTAGATATTAGAACTGTTCCAATTGGGCTTTTTGTAGAAGCCAGGTATTCTGTGTTCCCCATATGGGGCAGCTAGGTCACATGTGGGCCTGGAGCTAGGAAGACCCATGTTCAAAATCAGCTTCAAACTTAATGTCTGTATGACCCTGGGCAAGACTTTTTTCTTTCTTTCTTTCTTTCTTTTTTTTTTTTTAAAGCTTTTTATTTACAAAACATATGCATGGGCAATTTTTCAACATTGACCCTTGCAGAATCTTCTGTTCCAAATTTTGCCCTTCTCCCTTAGATGGCAGGTAGTCTAGTACATATTAAATATGCTAAAATATATGTTAAATCCAATATATGTATGCATATTTATACAGTTATCTTGCTGCACAAGAAAAATCGAATCGAAGGGAAAAAAATTTGAGAAAGAAAACAAAATGCAAGCATGCAACAACAGAAAGAGTGAAAATGCTATGTTGTGAACCACACTCAGTTCCCACAGTCCTCTCTCTGGGTGTAGATGGCTCTCTTCATCACTGAACAGTTGGAACTGGTTTGAATCATCTCATTTTTGAAGAGAGCCATGTCCATGAGAATTAATCATCATATAGTCTTCTTGTTGCCGTGTACATTGATCTCCTGGTTCTGCTCATTTCACTTTGCATCAGTTCGTGCAGGTCTCTCCAGGCCTCTGAAATCATCCTGCTGGTTGTTTCTTATAGAACAATAATATTCTATAATATTAATATACCATAATTCATTCAACATTCTCCAATTGATGGGCACCCATTCAGTTTCCAGTTTCTTGCCACTACAAAAAGGGCTGCCACAAACATTCTTGCACATGTGGGTCCCTTTCCCTCCTTTAAGATCTCTTTGGGATATAAGCCAGGCAAGACTTTTTAGTCTCTGTTTGCCTCAGTTTTCTTCTCTGTAAAATGGGTATAATAATAACATTTACCTCCCAGGATTGATGTGGGGATCAGATGAGTTAATAGTTGGAAAGTGCTTAGCACAGTGTCTGAAACTTAGGAAGTGCTATACATATGTTAGTTCTTTTTGTTACAGTTACTACTAGGACAGTGATTACTAACCCTCTGCACTCTCACCACTACTGTAGAAATTTGGTGGCTTTGGGTTCACATCTCAATTCTGTCACTTACTACCTATGAGATCTAGGTTAAGTGATTTAACTTCCCAGGTTTTTTGTTTTTTTGTTTTTTTTCCCCTCCTTTGTAAAATGTGGGAGTTGGACTCTTTGACTCTAATATCCTGTCAGGTTCAATCTCTCTTTCCATGGTCCCTTGCTATTTAATTATGATGAAGCACAGTAATTATTTATATTTGTTAAATTAGCTTAACAGTTTTATTTTATTCTAACGTTAAACTGTATCTGTATGCTCAGTTTTTGTAGTTTGTTGCTCATGTAGCTTCAGTTTCTGAACCATACAAGAGACCTCTGAGATTATCTAGTTCTGCCTTCTCATTTTACACAAGAGGAATCTGAAGTCCTGTAATGTTTAGTGCCTTGAATAAGGTCACAGAAGCACAGCCTGAGCTGTCTGCTTACATCTTAAAAGATAGGAAACTGAGGAGAACATTGAGTTGAACATCTTTCTTTTTCAACTCTCTTATCAAGGCATGATAGATGATCTGGATTCCTTCAACCTTTGTCAGTTTTTGCCTTTTCTCTTCATGCTTTTCTAGTTTGCCTTTTGCTGCTATCAAAGTACTGAAATTGTGAAACCTAGATTAAGGTGACTTTGTTGTGCTATATCTACAAACACCTTTTTAAAAATCAAGCCAATGTCTAGAGAATTAGGATTTTGGATCCACAATATGTATCTCTTTTAGACTTTAGCAATTTGGAAGTAGGTTATATGATTGTGGGGTTTTTGTTTTGTTTCGAAATTTTCTTTAAGGTTTTAAATGTGGGGTTTGATATAGTAAAATATGTATTTTGACTCGGGTTTTCCAGAGAGATGATTTATACTCAACAATTGGTAATATTTGCCTGTGTCTAATAATCTTCAGAATTAAGTGTATTATAGATATTTGTAAACATCATTTTGCTCTTTCTACTTTAAATTAGAAACTCTGTAGTTGTCTTTTTGACCTCTGTTGTATTAAACAGTTTAGAATTTTTTGTAAACTACCAATAACTGTGACCTTGGTTTTTGAGTAGGTAACTTCATATATTCTATGACCAATAAGCTTAATGTGAAACCTGAAAACTCAAATTGTAAAGAGAATGGAAACATTTGTCTAATAACTACTATGGGAGTTTCTTTTCTTTTCTTTTTTTTTTAATTTGCAAAACATATGTATGGGTAATTCTTCAACATTAACCCTTACAAAGCTTTCTGTTACAAATTTTCCCCCCCTACTCCCTACCCTTCCTCTAGATGGCAGAATATCCACTACATATTAATTATGTTAAAATACTTGACAAGTCGAATATATGTATACATATTTCCACACTCATCATTTTTGTGCAAGAAAAATCGTATCTACAAGAAAGAGAAATCAGATAAAGGAAACACAATGCAAGCAAACATCAATAGAGAGCATGAAAATGTTATGTTGTGGTCCACATTTCATATCCCTCTCTCTGGGTGTATATGGCTTTCTTCAATGAACAATTGGAAGTGGTTTGGAACATTTCATTGTTGAAGAGAGCCATGTCCATCAGAATTGATCATCATATAGTCTTGTTGTTGCCGGGTATAATGATCTCCTGGTTCTGCTCATTTCACTCAGCATCAGTTCATGCAAGTCTCTCCAGGCCTCTCTGAAATTGTCCTGCTGGTCGTTTCTTATAGAACAATAATATTCCATAACATTCATATACCATAATTTATTCAGCCATTCTCCAATTGAAGGGCATCCATTCAGTTTACAGTTTCTACCCACTACAAAAAGGGCCACATGTAGGGCCCTTTCCTTCCTTTATGATTTCTTTGGGATATAAGCCCAATAGAAATGCTGCTGGGTCAAAGGGTATGCACAGTTTGATGACTTTTTGAGCATAGTTTATGGGAATTTCTTAATGAGATTTTTTACAATAGCTAAATTCAAATGGATTTTATTTCTTCAACTTAGAGTTTTCTTCCACAATACATCTTGCAACCCATTTATGCCTGCCTATATCATTGTTTTCTTTTGTATCTTCCTCTAACTTGGCCCAACCAACATTCTGAAGGCCTTCCTTGCTGTCCCTAACACTGTTCATTTATTGTTACTAGTCTTATATCAGCAACCTATTTTTATTTTTTCATCATGCATTTCCCTGATGAATCTTTTACTACTTTTCTGCAAAATTCTATTAGTTAGTTATATGCTACAGCTTGCTTATAACCATCACATTCATGCCCATTAATGTCTATAATAATATGTTTTCAAGGCTATTGTCCATGTTTTGCTGGTTGATAGCATCATTGATAGATAGCATAATACTATTAGAAATATGGGCCTTTCAAGATAGGAGCATTGTAAGATATAAAATGGATAATTTTGATTATTTTAAATTTAAAAGGTTTTACACAAACAAAAATAATGCATCCAAGATTAAAAGGAAAGCAGAAAGCTGGGAAGTTTTTGTTTTTGTTTTTGTTTTTTAACATAAATATCACGGATAAAGGTCACAATTCTCAAATAAATAGGGAGCTGATTTAGATTTATAAGAATACAAGTCATTCCCCAGTTGGTAAGTGGTTAAAGGATATTACCAGACAATTTTCAGATGAAGAAATCAGCTATTTATAATCATATGGAAAAATGCTCCAAATCACTATTGATTAGAGAAATGCTTACTAATACATCTCTGAGATACCACCATATATCTATAAGATGGGCTAATATGACAGAAAAGGAGAAAGACATATTGGGGGGGATCTGGAAAAAATGGGATACTAATACACTGTTGGTAGAGTTATAAATTGAATCAATCATTCTGAGGGAAGTTTGGAACTATGCTCAAACAGAAATCAAATTGCATACCTTTTTACCCAGCAGTACTACTACTAGGTCTTTATACCAAAGGGATTTTTCAAAGGGGGAAAGGGGAAGGACCTATTTGTACAAAAATATTTATAAGCAGCTCTTTTTGTGGTGTCTAAGAATTGGAAATTGAGGGGATGTTAATTGGAGAATGGCTAAATAAGTTATGGTATATGATTGTAATGGAATACTGTTCTTTTATAAGAAATAAGAAACTGGATGCTTTCAGAAAAAGCTGGACTTACATGAACTAATGTAGAATGAAGTGAGCAGAACCTGAAGAACATTGTACACTATGACAGTAATACATACAGTGATCAACTGTGAATGACTTAACTATATCATCAGCAATACAGTGAATGATCCAAGCTGATTCTTAAGGACTTATAATGAAAAATGCTGTCCATTTTCAGAGAAAGAACTCATAGAGTCTGAATACAGATCAAAGCATACTGTTTTTCACTTTTTAAATTTTTTCCTGGATTTTTTTTTCTCTTTTATTTTTTCATAGCATGACTAATATGAACATATGTTTTACATGATTGCACACATATAACCTATATCAAATTGCTTGCCTTCTCAATGAGCATAGAAGGGAGGAAGAGAGAGAGAGAATTTGGAACTTAAAATTTTAAAAAAGAAAGTTAAAATTGTTTTTATGTGTGAGATATATAAGAAAAAAATAAAATCGGAATAATTTTTTTTTTTAAAGTGGGCCTTTTTTTTTCCCCCGGGAGAGGTTTGGGTTTGTTGAAGAAGCTTTGTATTTTCCTGAGGGTGATCTAGCCAACTCTCCTCCTATTTAATTCTGATCTCTTGATAGTTATTTATGTGCACTCTCTGTCCCAGGTATACATATTGACGGACTGCCCTTTTAATTACATGTTGTAATCTGGGCAGTAGATGTTCTTTGTCTATAATGTTTTTTCAGAGTGGTTTTTAATGTGGCTTTGTGCAGGGAACAAGTTGTCATCCATGTACAAAGTATCTAGAGAACCTCATTATCCTCAAATCTTCAGTTTGAATCAGCACTACATCTCTGTCACAGTGGCAAACCCTTTTTTAAAAACTGGAAACGTTTTTGGCAAGCATATGTCCTTGTTTCATCCTGATGTGTATTACTGGTGGGTTATTGAACAAGTTTATTTCTATTGTTAATGGTTTCTTATATGATTTTGATGAATGGATTAGAAACACCTTTTTAGAAGTGAACCTTTAAAGAAGTTTTTTTGTTTTACTGAATCAAGTCCTTTTTCATAATCAACAAACAGCATAGTGCAGTTTTGTATTTTCAATCAAGTAACAAGCATTTATTAAGCACCTACAATGTGCCAGTCATTTTGATACAACTGGGGATGTAAAGTCTCTGCCCCCAAGGAGCTTATATTGCATCAGAATACATATACCAGAATAACTTAAATCTTTTAATTAGTTATATGGACCACCATAGCTATTGCTTATTAAAGCCTGCTTGTTTTGTCTTAATGGCCTCATTAAGGATGGTCCTCAGTGCATGAATGGTTCTTTTTTCATTCCATTATTTTATTTTAAAAATAATTATGCTTCATTTTATTTTTCTTATTTAATGTTTTTTTTTCTATACTTATTTTACCATTCTTTTTTTCAAAAATGCTTCTAACTCCTCCTTTACCCATTGAGAAGGCAAACAATTTAATATCAGTTATACATATGAAGTCATGCAAAACATATTTCCATATTAGCCATATTGTAAAAAAGAATATATAGTAAATGGAAAAAGCATGCTTTTCTTTTTTTAATTTTATTTTAAAGCTTTTTATTTGCAAAACATATGGGTAATTTTTCAACATTGACCCTTACAAAGCTTTCGTTACAAATTTTTCCCCCCTGGTCCCCACCCCTCCCCTTGATGGCAGGAAGTCTACTACATGTTAATTAATGTTAAAATAGTTGACAAATAGAATATGTGTATACATATTTTTTACAGTTATCTTGCTGTGCAAGAAAAGTCAGATCTACAAGAAAAAAAAAATCTGAGAAGAGAAACATAATGCAAGCAAACATCAATAGAGAGCATGAAAATGTTATATTGTGGCCCACATTTCATATCCTTCTCTCTGGGTGTATATGGCTTTCTTCACTGAACAATTGGAACTAGTTTGAGACATTTCATTGTTGAAGAGAGCCATGTCCATCAGAATTAATCATCATATAATCTTCTTGTTGCTGTGTACATTGATCTCCTGGTTCTGCTCATTTCGCTCAGCATCAGTCCATGCAAGTCTCTCCAGGCTTCTCTGAAATCATCCTGCTGGTTGTTTCTTATAGAACAACAATATTCCATAACATTCATATACCATAATTTATTTAGCCATTCTCCAATTGATGGACATTCATTCAGTTTCCAGTTTCTAGCCACTACAAAAAGGGCTGCCACAAACATTCTTGCACATGTGGGTCCCTTTCCTTCCTTTAAGATCTCTTTGGGATATAGGCCCAATAGAAACCCTGCTGCGTCAAAGGGTATGCACAGTTTGATAATTCTTTGAGCATAGTTCCAAATTCCTCCCCAGAATGGTTAGATCCGTTCACAGTTCCACCAACAATGTATCAGTGTCCTAGTTTTCCCACATCCCTTCCAACATTTGTCATTATCTTTTCCTGTCATTTTAGCCAATCTGACAGGTGTGTAGTGGTACCTCAGAGTTGTCTTATTTTCCGTTTCTCTGATCAGTAGTGATTTGTAGCACCTTTTCATATGACTAGAAATAGTTTTAATTTCATCATCTGGAAATTGTCTATTCATATCCTTTGACCATTTATTGATTGGAAAGTGGCTTGAATTCTTATAAATATGAGACAATTCTCTATATATTTTAGAAATGAGGCCTTTATCAGAACCCTTAAATGTAAAGATGATTTCCCAATTTATTGTTTCCCTCCTAATCTTGTCTGCATTAGTTTTGTTTGTACAAAAACTTTTTAACTTAATATAGTCAAAATTATCTATCTGGTGTTCAATTAAGAGTTCCAGTTCTTCTTTGGACACAAATTTATTCCTTCTCCATAGTTCTGAGAGGTAAACTATCCCATGTTCCTCTAATTTGCTTATAATATCACTCTTTATATCTAAATCATGAACCCATTTAGATCTTATCTCGGTATGTGGTGTTAAGTGTGGGTCAAGCCCTAATTTCTTCCATACTAGTTTCCAGTGTTCCCAGCAGTTTTTGTCAAAGAGTGAGTACTTATCCCAAGAGCTGGAGTCTTTGGGTTTATCAAACACTAAATTGCTTTAATTATTGCCTAGTTTGTCCAGTGATCCTATCCTATTCCACTGATCGACTACTCTATTTCTTACATGCTTTATTCTTTACTTAGAGTTCACCAGTTCCCTCTCTGAAGGTGAATGAATTTTTCATCATAGGTCTTTTGGAATTATATTAGATTATTGTATTGATTAAAGTAGCTAAGTCTCTTACAGTTGGTCATTGTTACAACAATGCTGTTTTATGTACATTGTTCTGAATCTGCTCACTTTGCTTGACATCAGCTTATATAAGTCTTCTTACCACATAGTAATGTTCCATCATAATCATGTGAGAACTTGTTCAGCCATTCCTTAATTGATGAGTATCTCCTCAATTTTTCATTCTTTGCCACCACAAAAAGAACTGCTGTAAATATTTTTATGTATAAATATAAGATTAATCTAGCTTCAGAATTTGTATTCAACAGGCATAGTCTTAAAGAGGGGGAATACAAGTTTATTAATGCTCAGGACATTGATTTAAATAAGATAGAAGAAGAAATTCATAGCATAAAAGCAATACACAATTAACAAACACAGTGGACCCTAACATACATTATCACCACTCTGAGGAAGCACTATCATCTGAATCCCTTGGCTGGGAGGACGGTCAGCCAGTTAGAGTCTTGAGTGGGAGCCATTACTTGGCAAGTTGTACCAGACTTCCTAGCTCAACTCCTCAAAGTCCCTTTTTACTAAGGAGTTTTTATAGACTGAGAACAAAGAAGACACTACATTAAGTATTCTCATTTGATATGTGACAAGTCTTAAGACATAGCAACTTTCCAGGTACAGGGTGCATCATCTTAGAGACCCTACCACAGAGAATTATTTGTTCATTCCTTTAGGAGGACTGTGTTTACTCAGAAATTGGCCAGGTTTCCAGGGTAAACATAGGCCTGCAATAAAGGCTTCTCATGATTAATGCATAAGAAAGGATGGCCTACTTTTCTTTATACTTTTCCTCTTATTCCATTAGATAACTATGGGCACGTTCTCATGTTCCCAGCAAAAAGTTACACAAAAGACATGGCTGAGACTTACTTAAAATTTCTTGCTCACTAGGATTCCTTATAATTCCTTTTCAGTTTCTTTGATATTTTTGGAATAGAGGCCTAGTAGTAGTATTCCACTAGTTCAAAGGGTATGTATATACCCTATTAATATAGTTCGAAATTTTTCCCCAGAATGATCGGTTCAGTTCACAACTCTATTAATAGTGCAGTAGTATCTCAATTTTTCCACATCCCCTTCTATATTTGTCATTTTCTTTTTCTGTCACATTAGCCAATCTGATAAGTGCTACCTTAGAGTTGTTTTAATTTAGTATATGAATCATACATAGTCCTCAATTATCCTTCGTAAGATTTTAGACATGAATTTTTATTTTAAAGCAGTATTTACTTTGGCTGCAGTAGCATCCAGTTTGTCAAGTATTTGCTGACTGAAATTCTTTTTAGGATTTTCTGATTTCCTTATGGCAATTGACATTTCAGTTTCAGGATAAGGTTAGTGTAATTATCTAATATCAAGCCTACATTTGCCTCTTTTCAACTTAGGTATTGATGGTTTCTTGGTTTCCCTTTTTTGACTTTAACAAGATTCTCTTTGGGGGGAGGTTCTTGTCTCCTTCATATACTAATTGATTCATATTTCATTTTTTAATAAAAATGACATAATTAATGCCAGTGTAGTTTCTAATATCTATTATTCATTTTTCATTATCATTAATTTGTTTAATTGGGTTGTTTTGGCTTGTTTCAATTGCATGCTATATGTTTCTTTTAATTTTATAGTAATTTTGATTTAGGCCTTAAAAAATTGATCTGACTGCACACAGACAACTGATTCAGGGACTGCATCAATACCTTCTCTTTCTGTACATTAAAATACATTCAGTTTCATTTTTTATGATATTATTTGGTATTTACTATCCAATTTAGTTTTACCTTAAAGAAAATTATTTAAATATGTGATATTGGTAAAATGCAGTAGGACTGATATGAGAATGAGAGTTGTCTCTCACCCATAAAATTTGTTGTTGTTGGTTTTTTTTAAGAGGCTATGATATTGTATGAATTTTGTCCCTCTTGAATTGTGTCTTTAGTCTTATTTGCAGAAAAGAATTATTTGATGAGAGTTCACTCCAACAGAGTTTTATTAAACACCTTGTATAAGAAGGCTGGATGCTGGGAATCCTAGCTTCAAGGTACTTAATGTAGTAACCGGAAGAGGAGACATTTACACATATAATACAAGTTAGAATAATAGAATTTATAGCAGAAATTAAATATAGAGGTATAAAAGATTGATGAAGGAGGGAATCATCTCATGTGAACGAATTGGGAGTTAGCATTGGAGCTGTGTAGTTTATAAGAATAAATGACTTTTTTGCTGAGGCAATTGGGGTAAGTGACTTGCCTGGTCCACACAAGCAGGAAAGTGTTAAGTGTCTGAGATCACATTTGAACTCAAGACTGGTGCTCTATCCACTGTGCCATCTAGCTGCCCCTTATTATACATTTTTTAAAATGTCATGATAGCTCTCTTTTTAAAAAATCACTATTGCTAATGTCCTTTCTCATTCCATTCCCTCTAATTAAAAACTGAGAGAAAGAAAATCCCTTTTAATAAATAGTATAGTCAGACAAATCAAATCTGTACAGTGGCCATGTATATCCAGAATTCTATGTCTGAACCTTGTGGTCATCATTACTTCTTGGTAAGGAGGTAGGTAGTAATATGTTCTATAATGGAATAGATAAGATAGATTCTCTGGAGACAGCATTGATCTGGTATTGATTTGAGTTTTTGAATTTTTTTCTTTTTAAAAATTTAGTATTTTATTTTCACCTAGTTACCCATAGAAACAATTTTTAACATCCATTTTTAAAACTTTTGAGTTCCAAATTCTCTTCCTTACTTCCTCCCCACCTCTACCTCCTCATTGAAAAAGCAAACAATTTGATAGTATAGGTTATACATGTGTATGCATGTGTAGTCATACAAAACATTTCTATTATTAGTCATGTTATGAAAGAAAACACAGAAAACATCCTCCCCCGAACAACAAACCTCAAGAAAAATAAAGTTTTAAAAATATGCTTCAATATGTATTCAGATATCATTAATTCTTTCTCTGGGGATGGATAGCATTTTTCATCATAAGTCCTTCAGAGTAGTCTTGGATTATTGTATTGTTGGGAATAGCTAAGTCATTTACAGCTTATCATCTTGAAATATTGCTGTTACTTTGTACGTTTCTTGATATTTTATGAAGTTATGAGTTTCCACTTGGCCAATTCTAATTTTAAAGAAGTTATTTGCTTTGGTGAGGTTTTCTACCTCTTTTTACTATTTAGCCAGTTTTCATTTTAAGGAGTTATCTTCTTCATTATTTTTGTATTGCTTTTAAGCAACCTGTTAATTATATTTTTTATAATTTTTCTTGCCTAGCTCTCATTTCTTTTCCTAATTTCCTCTTCTGCGCTTATTTGATTTTTAAATGACATTTTTCCTCTTTTAAAAATTGCTTAACTATCCTAGGAATTCTTGTTAGTCTTATGTCCAAGATGCATTTTTTCTTTGAGCCTTTGCTTATAGATGTTTCTAAGCCATTATCTTCTTAGTTTGTGTTTTGATTTTCTAAATTAGCATAATAGATTCTTTTTGTTCGTTTGCTCATTTTTTCCAGCCTATTTCTTGACTTTGTACTTTGTTAGAGTAGGGCTCTGCCCACCTCTGGGTTGTTGATGGTTGTGCAGAATACCTGTCCTGAGTTCTATTTTCTGTGTCCTTTTGCCACTTTCATAGCTCTGTATGTGGGCCTGTAATTTTTTTGATGCTTCTAAAATGGTGCAATCCAGGAAGAGGTCTGTTTACTGTCTTCCTAGGCTGCAAATTCCTGCTCCAGTGGAGTCTGTTGTTTTTTTGTGTGCTTGAATTTCTGAGATTGCTACAAGGTACATTCACAGTTCCCTGCTGGGAGATTCTGCAGGTTTAGAGTGACCAAACTGCTGACTCTCTTGGTTTTGGTTTTTTGCCCAGGTTTATTCCACAGCAGGCTTGGGTGCAGGACTAAAGGTTAGATCTGACTTCCTCCCCTCTCTTAGTTGTAGAACCTCACAGTTATAGTTCTGGAAGTTGTTCCTTGTTCCTACACAGTTGGGGCCACAATTCTCTCATGGTCATGACTACTCCTTTCTGCCTTGAAACTATGACTTGGAACTGAGTAATGGACAATAGAGCTACAAAATGATAGCTGTTCCTGATACCAGTGCTAACACAGAGTTCCTCTGGGATCTCTTTGTTCCCCCCTGGAAAAATGACTCACTATGACTTTTTGTTGGTTTTCCTGATTAGATTTGATCTGGTATTTTATATTAGTGGCAGGGGAGAATGTGAAAGAGTTGACAAAACTATTACCTTTCATTCTGCCTTGTTAGCTTCACCTGCCATTGATATTTTTGAAACACTGACAATCTGGGTTTTGTTTATGGATGCGGAGTTAAGGTAGCAAGATGGCTCATGGATAGAGTCTCATACCTGGAGTCAAGAAGACCTGAGTTCAAATTTGGCCTTAAACACTTACTAGCTGTGTGACCCAGGGTAAATCATTTAATCTCTGATTGTCTTAATACTCTGGAAAAGAAAATGGCGAACCACTGCCATATTTTTGCCAAGAAAAGCCCATGGACAACACCGGTGTGCTGTGATCCATGGGATCATGAAGAATTGGACATTACTGAATGACATGAATGCTG
Organism: Myrmecobius fasciatus; assembly: GCA_023553655.1. NCBI lineage: Eukaryota > Metazoa > Chordata > Mammalia > Dasyuromorphia > Myrmecobiidae > Myrmecobius > Myrmecobius fasciatus. The sequence continues at coordinate 266,273 of JAJPUD010000932.1, forward strand.
ATCATCCTTTCTGCTACCTTAAGAGTTCAGTTTTGAAAAGCATATAAGACCAATGCATGATTTTCTCAGAAAATAATTTTTTGTTTTCCTGATTGAAATCTGTTGTTGTTGTTTGTTCTTTGTTTTTTAAGAGGATAAATGACATCATGAGGTGATGTCTTGACTTGCTCGTGACTTGATTTAAGTGAGGCAGAATTACGTAAAGTCCTCAGCCTCATTCTTTCTTCCAGAGTCTTCAAAGTCTAGTGGCAAGACAAAAGTCAAGACGGCTGACAATGGCCCAGGATGCAGTGGATGACCTTGGTGTCTTCAGTGCCTGACCAAGCTCTAAGAGCTCTACAGTGCCTGCTCCAGCTACCTTCATGGCTGTTGGAACAAATTTTTCTCATCCACCCATTCCGGGGGAAGTCTTCACAATGCTTGGGGAGATTGGAGGGGGGAAATTTTAAAACTTTACATTTGTCAGATTGAAACCAATCCAAGTGTAAGCTTTTGGGATAATAAGAATTTGCTGTTTGGTAAATATTGTTGGGAAAACTGGAAAGCAGCTTGGCAGAAATTGGGTATTGTCCATTATCTTACACCATTTACCATGGTGCAGTCAAAATGGACACATGTCCTAGATATGAAGAGAGATATAAGTAAATAAGCACAACTTGGAACATATTAATTATCAGACTTATGAATTAGAGAAGATTTTTGTGATGTAAAGTGGTAAATGTTGATTACATTAAATTAAAAACCAATGTTGTAGCCAAGATTAAAAAGGAAAGGAGAAAATTGGGAGAATTTGTTTCCAAAGGTGATCAGGGGAAAAATGACAAGAAACTATATGTTCTGAATATTTATAGCAGCTCTTTTTGTAGGGGCAAAAAACTGGAAGAGGATTCTCATCAGTTGGAGAATGGTTTCATAAGTTGTGCTATATGAGTATGATAGAATACTACTGCCATGTAAGAAAAGATGAGCAGGTTGATTTAGAAAAGCATGGAAAGACTTGCATGAAATAATGAAGATTGAAATGACCAGAACCAGGAGAATGTTGTATATAGTAACAGCAGTATTTTTTGAAGAATAAATTTGAATGGCTTAGTTATTATGAATATCATAACTACTCAAATGAACTACAAAGGATCTATGAAGGAAGATGTCATCCATCTTCAGAGAAGGAATTGATAAATAGAAATATTAATTTAAAAAAAAAACCATGGAGCTGCTCCCTGTCTAGAGTATTGGGAAGGAATATGTTTGGAAATGAATGTGATGTAATAACAAAAGCCATCAATAATTTTAAAAATCTATAAATAAAGTCTTGGCAATCCTTCAGCCCATTTTATAGGTGAAGAGACTGAGGCAACCAGAATGAAGTGACTTGCCCAGGGTCATACAGCTAGTTAAGTATTTGTGGACAGATATAAACTCACCAAGATGAGTCTTTCTAACTCCCAGCCCAGCATTCTATCCATTGTGCCATCTTAGTTGCCCCAGTAGTAATGGTAGCTAGCATTTACATAGTGCTTTAAAGTTTGTAAAGTGCTTTACAAATATTATCTTATTTGATCCTCAGAACAACCCTGGGAGGTAGGTGCTGTTGTTATCCCCATCATACAGATGAAACGGAGCCAAACAAGTTAAGTGACTTCCCCAGAGGCCTTGGTAGGTTTTGAATTCAGTTCTTCCTAACTCCAAGTGCAGCACTTTATCTACTGTACTACCTAGCTATCTATTACAATGAGAAATCATAACTTTTTTGGAATGCCATTATGTCCATTGTATAGATAAGCATTCAGATATTATGATTAAGAAAATATTTTTTAAAAAAGCAATAATGATGATACATTCTTTACAGACCATAACACAATAATAATAATAACATAAGCAAAAAAAGTAGACCTAAATGGAGACTTGATAGCCACATCCTGAATAACGAGTGAGTCAAAGACTAAATTACAGAAACAGCAATTGGAAAAGAAAATCATAATGAGACATCATGCCACAATTTCAGAGATGTGTAGCTAGAGAAAACTATCTCTAATATAAATTATCAAAATAGAAAAATAGAGAATTAATGTTGTGAATATACTTGTTGAAAATTAGATGTAACTGTGGAATGTTGAAGATAATGTTAAACTTTCTCAGTGTTCCTTAGTTTTACTAAACTTTTTTCTCCCCTCTTTTTTCCTCTTCTTTATAAGGAGTCACTCTCTGAGAAGGATGTAGGGATGGGATACACTGGGAAATGTTGGTGACTTAAAACCTTAATCAATAAAAATATACTTTAAGCAATTTTTAAAAATGAAGGATTGATAATACTAAAAGTAAGCTAAAAGCTGTTTCTTTGTAAAAGCTAACAGAGTTGATAAACATTTTGCTAACCTGATCATAAAGAAGTTGAAAGTAGAAATTGTGGTTACGGCCAGAGCAGACAGGAATGTAAAGGTAATAAACAGAACAACACAGTGTAAAGAAAGAAGCATAGAAGTACCCAGAAAAAGGGAAGATGACTTTGGGGCCTTGATGAGGAAAAACAAACCCAACCTGGAAACCCTCAAAAGCATATACTTTTGGGTACTTTTAATGAGTGAAGTCATTGTTTTACTCAAGACCAACTTTTTGGTTTTTTTACTCTGTTGGTCAGGTTACCAAAGTATTAGTAGGCTAAAATCATTTGTGACATTGATTTTATGTTGCTTTATGAAAAATAAAGGAAATCTTCTTTAAACATTGAATATTGATTAATTGTCCTGTTTTTTCCTCTGGAACAGATTTCAGATACATTCAGACAAGCCTCATGGAAGCATTTTGGGACACACTATTCAAGACCATTATTTGAGATTACAAAGGTAAGATTAAACAGTCTTTTCTATTCTTTTACAGGTGGGGGAAAAGTGCAAGCCCTTAGAGCATTTTCCAATTTATGCTACCTATTTTACATCTCTCATATAATTTCCCTTTTCATGTTTTCTGAGTACTTGTGAGATGAATAGGAAGTTATATTTCTGCCCCTGGGAATGGAGGGGAAAAAAATCTGCACTGAAATTGTGTGTGTGTGTGTGTGTGTGTGTGTGTGTGTGTGTGTGTGTGTGTGGGTGTGCGTGCATGCATGCGTGTGCATACCTTCCTCTCCCTTTAACCCCTTGAGAAATGTTGCTGAATTTCTCAAAATCAATGCCAACTAGAATAACATGTTCAGAAAGCTTTTATAAATGTAATGGCAGATTGTTGGCACTCAAATTTATCCTGATGGTTTATATGTGATATATGGAATGGAGTGAGTTTTTTAAGTGATTGATGCTTCTTTCAAAGATTCCTGGTAAGTAGAATGCCAGCGAGCTCTCAGTGTGTTAGAACCCAGACAGGTGAATGCTGACGAGTTTGCATCTTGGTTCCGTTTATTGGTGAAAGAAAGGTGATTTGAGACAATTGCCAGTACTTTTAAAAAGACTCAGGTGAATCTTCCTGATAGAAGGGGACCCCCATACTGCAAGCTAATCCAAATCCTTTGCTTTTTGAGCTGGTGTTTAAAGAGACTTCTTTTATGTCTGAGCTTTTTGAGGCCCTGCTGTGTTATTTCATTCCCTGCCCTTTGCCTTTTATGAAGGTCAAGTTGACTTTGCATGTTTATTTGAACCTATAACATCACTTGTTACCTCTGCCTTCAGGGGAAACTGGTTAGAAGGTGACTTTGTTGAGTTAAAAATCTTTTTTCTGTGTTTTCTGCTTCTAAGACACCCTCATTTTTACCCCCAGACCAGTAACTAATTTTGAGCAATAGCTTCTTTTTGGTTTAAACTCACGGCAGCGGAGAGGATCATCTCTCATAAATTGATTCAGAGCTGGTGCTATGGTTATCGTTATATGTATTTGTGTTTGCGGAGCACTTTACTTTGATTAATGAATTATTGGTAATTACGGCTACTGCATAGTTATAATGAATTTTATGCCTTTCATGAAGTGCTCTTGGTTGTGACAATCCTTTTCTTTTTAAACTTTTCGAAACAAGATGATTATTTTGGTTGTGTCTCATGTTTTCCCCCAATGCTTTATTTTTGTGTTTTTCTAATCAGAGAAACACTTTTATTGCACTGATGCTTGGCTCCACACACCCTCTTCCCCCTCACCTCCCTTGTGTGTTTTATAATAGGCAGGAAAGTGCCTTACTGATTCACAAGTGTTATTGGGAAATTTGTACATCTGGCTTCCTTTTTAGACTTAATGGTATTTGGTATATAGGCATGGATAATGGAAAGATCACTGAATTTGGAGCCCAAAGACTCGGTTTTGAATTTGAGCTCTACTAATTCTTAGTTTATTAGACCGTAGGCAAAGTCACTTCTCTGTGATTTCTGTCTTCCCAACCTCACAGGGATTTTATGGATTTGTTACGAGAAAAATCCTACAAAGCTCAGGGGCTATCATTTTTCTAAAGATGTTGTAATTTTAAATTTTAAATTCTTGGGCAAGGTGTTTGGGATCAATTAGAGAGCAGTAACATGGGAGCATGGCTTAGTGTAAAGCACACAAGATTTGCAATTGTAGTATCTGGATCTCCTACTTTCCATCTTTGTGACCTTGAGCAAGTCCCTACCTCCCCTGAGTCCCACTTTTATTGTCTTTAAATGGGATGTTTGGACTAGGTAGCCACTGGGTGTCCTTCCAATTTTAAAACTGATAATCCATCCTATCATAGGGAGAAATAATTAATGCTAAATCAGATATACTACTCACTGTAAAATAAGAAATGCATTTGAAGAATAGGATGGAGTCAATGGCCAGGTGTCTTATTAAAGCTTGCTTACCAGTTGGGACATGCTTTACTGTAGTGGTGAAAGGCTTTAGGAGAGACATTACAATCCACAAGGTATTAGCACATCTTAGTTTCTCAAAGGATTAGAGCTAGAAAGGACCTTCAAATTTATCTAAAAGAAGAGGAAAGTAAAGGGAATTGCCCAGAGTCATAGGAACAAAGGTTTAGAGCTGGAAGGAACCTTAGTGCTCAGCTAATCCAACCTCTTTCTTTATAAATGAGGAAACTGAGGTCCCCAGAGGCTTAGTGTCATGGCCAAGGTCAGCCATTTATTAAATGTCAGAGCACGGCTTCTAACGCACGTCCTGTCACTGCCTATTCATGGCTTTTTCTACTGTGCCTTGGTACCTCCCTGAATGAGCACATTTTAAGCCTTAGCAAATAGCTCACTTATTTTAAGCAGTATACACCCAGAATTCCCATAAAATGAAGGGCATTGTTTTGTTATAGTGAAATTTTGTTCAAATGAATTTATTAATAGAAATCTTTCTATATTGCAGTAGGACTTCTTGATTAAACATAGTGAGCATCCACATTCTCTTGTAACAATTTGCCGTATAGAAAAAACACAAATAACTTATAAGAACAAATCTGTTCTCTTCTTGTCTTCTGGATTATATAATACTTTGTTTTGGAGGGGTAGTTTGGGCATAGATTTGGGGGATAATATGAGAATGGGAAGAAGAGAGGGGATTTGGGAGAATTTCAAGAATAATTGCTAGAATAATAGAAGAATAAACAGTTTAGCTGTCATTCTCAATGCTACCTACAATCAAGCATAAGTATTTGAGCCCTGTGTTTGAAAAAGTAGCTGTTAACATAGAAAATACTGTTAATTGTCTGTTATTATATTGTTTTAAAATTATGGTTGTTTTTAATTTTTTTAATCATAATTGCTTATTATTGATAGATCCTTTAAGATGATAAACAGTTTTAGAAGGTATCCTTTTTATTGTGCAAGCCTTGAAAATGAGGCTTTGAACTTGAATCAAATTCCACTAAATAATAATCATTTCATTAGGCTTGTCACGCCAGATTCTGAGAATGAGTTTCTTTGAGCATTTCTGAAATAGAAGATTGTTGAATTACTCATGAACTGATTGGTGTCATATTCAACCAGGCTTCCCAGACGTGGCCATTGATAGAAAAGAGAACATGTTGGCACGGTCATGCAGGAGGAGGACTCCACACAGATCCTAAGGAAGGGGTAAGAGGAAGTCAATAAATATTGCTGGGAATTCTTATTCATGATTCTCTTTCTGTCGAAGAAGTGTAATTAAGAGTCTTTTATGCTATTTTTATACTAGAAAAATGTGTTCGGTCCAGTTAATTGCAGTTTTTTTGGATCTCATATTTCATATTTGTTGTCCAGATAAGGCCTTAGTATCAGGTAATGGTTCATATGTTTTCATCTTTCTAGTTTTGTACTATCACATTAAGGATAGTTGTTGAATCCAGCCGTGTCTGTGAGGTGGTTAATTAGATAACATATTCAAGTAAGATTTATGGCATGTTTTTCCCCCTGGTTGTTTTGTTTTGAAGCTTTATTGTAATTTCCCCCTTCTTTCCCACGTCTGTTAATTTATTGTATAGAATTAATTATAATAATAGCTCACACCTATGTAGCACTTAATGTGATGTCATAGAATAATACACTTGGATTTAGGGTGTGGATTTAAGTCCATGTGTGTCTTTGTCTAGAACCTGGTGCTTTTTCTGTAAAGTGAGGTGGCTGAGCTAGATAATTCCAGGTTTAAAAAGTGCTTTCTTCACCATATTATCCCCATCTTACAAATGAAGATCCTCAAGTCCAGGCTTTCCCAGGGTCATACAGCTAATATGAAGTAGCAGAGCCAGTGTTTGAATGATAGTCTCCAGAATGCAAATCCATTATTCCGCTGCCAGGATCTCCTCAAATTAGATGATAAATCTTATGTCTCTTTTTAATCATGTAGACAGAATAAAGCAGGAGAATCACTGCGATGTTATGTAGAGTCCTGGCCTTTAGTGAGACAGAATTTAGTGTAATACCTCCATTTCCTTTTTAGAAGGCTGGATTTTCATTATGTTTCTTTTAAGTAGATTCATACCACATTAGTAACAAACTTTCTCCTTTCCTTTTCTCTCCTTCAGTGGAATCCATCGTCCAGACAGAATTAAAACATCGTTGGTGTTGGTGAAAGGGGCTAAATTGAAGCATCATTTCCTTGACTCCCCTTTCAGTGTTTAGGAGGAAGAGCTATCTTCGTCCTAAGAAGCTATGGGGAATCAACTGTGATATAGAACAGAAAAAGAGAATCATATATTAAAATCAATTTTTAAAAACCAACAGTTTTTAAAAATCAAAGAGAGCCATAAATTAAATCAATTTTTAAAAATCAACAAGCAGTTCTTAAGTACTTACTATTATGCCAAGTACTGTGCTAAGCACAGGGTATGCAGGGAAAAAATGGTAAAGATCCCTTCCAATTAGAGATCTACTTGTATGTAGATTATACAAAGTCCATATATATTGGTTGTATACCAGATAAGGAGAAAGTAGAGGATGAGGCACTAACAGTTGGAAAAATGAGGGACCAAAGGTGACACCTTGAGCTGACTCTTGAAGCAAGCCCTTTGTGTTCCTCCTTGTAGTGTAATTATTTATGTACATGTCTTAGCTCCATTACCTTGTAGACTCTTTAAGGTCAGGGAAATGTCTCATTTGTATTTCTATATCCTGTACATAGTCAATGCTTGACAAATGTTTGTTTAATTGAATGGAAATCCTAAGTTCTTTATGATTAAAGCTAGCAAATAATAGCATAGCAACACATAGTTAACTATTTTTATCAATTTATTTTTCATGTAAACATGATGTAATTAGGATTAGAAATTGACCTTCTAATTCTGTTTCTGTTTCACAATTTAACATGGTGCCCACCAACTTTTCTTTCAGTTGATAATGATGCTTAAAGTGTCAGTTCCAACTAGTTTTGAAATTTAAAGCCATTTAGCTGCAAGAACAACCAAAAAAATAAGGTACTTATAGAGATCCTGTTGTGATTGTATCTGTGTCAACAGGATGTATCATAATTCCATTCTTACTTTGGCAGGTCTGTTCATGATGATTTGGTGTTTATTTTTACAGAGTGTTGTAGTCAGATTATATAATCACTTAATTAATATAATCATCAATGTTGTAGATTTTTTTTTCTTACTTAAAAAAGGTAATCTCTCCCAACATAAAGAATGAGAAATTCACAGACTCTCAGGCTTTCTAATTTACATCTCCCCAGTTCTCAAAAGGCCTTCTCTGAATCACTTTATCCTTTCTCGCTATTATCCAATAGCTCCTCTCCTTTTTGTAGCTAAACTCCTTATTATGGTTAATTGATACCTCCACTTCCTTTCCTCTCTCTGTTCTTGACTCTATGTAGTCTAGCTCTAGTGTCATCATTTAACTGAAGTTGCTCTCTCCAAAGTTATCATTAATTTTTTAATTGTCAAATCTAATGACTTTTTTCTCATTCCTTATGCTTTCTGATTTCAGCCTTTGACACTCTTTTCATCTTGCTACTCCCTTCTCTCAAGGTTTTCACAACATTGACTGCTCCTTCTCAGTATTTTTTGCTGAATCTTCATCCAAACCCTGCCCACTAACTGTGAGCTTCTCCCAAGGTTCTCGCCTTGGCTCTCTTTTCTTTTCCTTTCTTATAGTTTAACTTAGTGATTTTCCAGTTCCCATGGATTCGGTGATTGTCTCTATTCATATCATTCTGAGGTCTATTTATTCAGCCTTAACCTTTATTCTGACATCCAATATCATATCTCCATCTGCCTTTTGAATATCTCAGGAAGAATGTCTCATAGATATCTTAAACTCAATATATCCATGACTGAACTCATTATTGTTCCCTTAAAACCTCACCCTTTCCCTGACCTCTTATTGTTGAGAATACACCCATCTTCCTACTCATTTAAGCTCACAGCATCAGTGTCACCCTTGACTTCTCACTTGCATTTGCCTTCCCTACCTCCACCATTTAATCTGTTTCCAAATTCCATTCATTCTGTCTTTATAATATGTCTCATATTAACTCCCTTCTCTCTTCAGACCCTGAAACCATCCTTATGCTGGTCCCCATCACTTCCCACCTGACTATTGCAGTGACCTTTGGTTTGGTTCCCTTAGACAAACTTTCTTCCCACTCTACTCAGCCATTGAATTGGTCTTGCTAAAACGTGGGTCTGACTGCGTCATTCTCCTACTCAGTAAATTCCATTGGACCCCTATCACCTCTATGATAAAATATAAAATCCTCTGGTTATTAAAGCCTTTTATACCCTTGTCTCTTTTTACCTTTTCCAATCGTATACCTTCTTCCATCCATTTATTCTACAGCCATGCTATTGGCCTTCATTCTGTTTCTCTCCCTACTTCTCACATGTTTACTGGCTGTCCCTCATCCTGGAATACTCTCCCTCCTCATCTCTGCCTCCTGGCTTTTCTAGGTTCTTTCAGTCTCAGCTAAAATCCCACTTTCTACAAGAAGTCTTTCTCAGTCCTCCCTATGCTAGTGGTTTCTCTATGAGATTACCTCCAGTTCATCCAGTATGTTGTTTCATGCCTGCCCCATTTGAATGGCAGCTCCTTGAGGGCAGGGACTGCTTTTTGCCTTTTTTGTATCCCTAATTCTTATTAGCTTAGTGCCTGACACATAGTAGATGATTAATAAATGCTTATTGTTTGCTTTCTTGCTGATATGTTAATAGCTTGACAAATGTGATGTATTTAAGCCTTCCTTGTACCTGGTAGTGTGTTAGACAGTGATTATACTAATATAAAGGTCACAATCTCTCCCTTCAAGGCAGATTTTAGCAGAATTACCTAGAAATTACCTCTCTATAAGTAGGGCTGAGTTAAAGGCAAATGATTAAGAGTTTCTCCAGCCTATTCATTGTTTTTCAAAAATGCCAAATTCTTTTTTTTTCTTTTGTAGCATTATTTTATTTTTCCAATTACATGTAAAGTTTTTAATGTTCATTTTTGTTTTGGGTATGATTTTTAATCATACAAATAAAAGCATAATTCCAAAATTTAGACCTGGTTTTTTTTCTTTTTTTCTAATAGTACTTTATTTTTCCAAATACATGTAAAGATAGTTTTCTACATTCATTTTTGTAAAACTTTGCATTCCAAATTTTTCTCCCTCCATCCCTTATTTCTCCCTTCCCCAAGACAGCAAGCAATCTGATATAGATTAAATATGTGCAATTCTTTCAGACACATTTCTATATGTGTCATGTTCAAGAAAAATCAGATCAGAAGGGGAAAAAAACACAAGAAAAAAAAAACCCAACCAACCAAACAACAACAGCAACAAGGTGAAAAAAACCTATGCTGCGATCCATATTCAATCTCCATAGTTCTCTTTCTGGATATGGATGGCATTTTCCATTCCAAGTCTATTGGAATTGCCTTGAATCATCACTTTGCTGAAAAGAGCCAAGTTCATCACAGTTAATCATCACATAATCTTGTTGTTACTGTGTACAATGTTCTCTTGGTTCTGCTCACTTCAGGTACCATCAGTTCATGTAAGTCTTCCCAAGCCTTTCTGAAATCATCCTGCTGATCATTTCTTACAGAACAATAATATTTCATTACTTTCATATACGTATTTAGCCATTCCCTAACTGATTGACATCCACCCAATTTCCAGTTTCTTGCCACCACAAAAAGAACTGCTACAAACATTTTTGTACATTTGGTCCTTTTCCCTCTTTTATGATCTTTGGGATACAGATCCAGTAGTGAGACTGTTACACCAAGTGTATGCACAATTTGATAGCCCTTTGGATATTGTCCAAATTGCTCTCCAGAATTTGTGGATCATTTCACAACTTTAATAATGTGTTAGTATCCCAATTTTCCATTTTATCATTTATCATTCCCATTTATCATTATCTTTTCCTGTCATCTTAACCAATCTGACAGGTATGAAGTGGTACCTCAGAGTTGTCTTAATTTGCATTTCTCTCATCAATAGTGATTTAGAACACTTTTTTCATATGACTAGATATGGTTTTAATTTCTTTGTCTGAAAATGGTTTATTTGTATCCTTTGACCCTTTATCGTGTGGGGAATGGCTTGTATTCTTATAAATTTGAGTTAGTTCTCTATCAGTTTTAGAAATGAGGCCTTTATCAGAAACACTGGTTGTAAAAATTGTTTCCCAGCTTTCTGCTTCTCTTCTAATCTTGACTGCATTGCTTTTGCTTGTTCAATAGCATTTTAATTTAATGTAATCAAAATTATCCATTTTGCATTTCATAATGTTCTATAATTCTTCTTTGACCATAAATTCCTCCCTTCACCAAAAATCTGAGAGGTAGACTATCCTTTGCTCTCCTTATTTGTTTATAATATCACTCTTTATATCTAAATCATGAACCCATTTTGACCTTATCTTGGTATGGGGTGTGAGATGTTTGTCTGTGTCTAGTTTCTGCCATGCTATTTTCCAGTTTTCCTGGCAGTTTTTGTCAAATTGTAAGTTCATATTCCAGAAGCTGGAGTCTTTGGATTTACCCAGTAGTAGATTATTATAGTCATTGACTACTGTGTCTTATGTTCCTAACCTTTTCTGCCACTTTATAATATTGTTTTAGGTCTGGCATGATTAGACCACCTTCCTTACCATTTTTTTCATCAATTCTCTTGATATGCTTGACCTTTTGTTCTTCCAGGTGAATTTGTTTATTATTTTTTTCCAGCTCTGTAAAGTAAATTTTTTTTAGCAGTTTGTTTGGTATGACACTGAATAAGTAGACTAACTTAGGTAGAATTGTCATTTTTCTTATATTAACTCTGCCTACCCATGAGCAATTGAGGTTTTTCCAATTGTTTAGATCTGACTTTATGTATGTGAAAAGTGTTTTGTAATTGTGTTCATACAGTTACTGAGTTTGTTTTGGCGGGTAGACTCCCAAATATTTTATATTATCTCCAGTTATGAGATCCCAGTTTCTTGCCACTACCATTGACCACTTTTTCTCTTTTCTCCATTTTTATTTTTAAAAATTGAGTCTGGGGAGCAGGTAGGTGGTACAGTAGCTAGAGTATCAGCCCTGGTGTCAGGAGGACCTGAGTTCAAATGTGGCCTCAGACACTTAACACTTCCTAACTGTGTGACCTTGGGCAAGTCACTTAACCCCAATTGCCTCAGCAAAAAAAAACAAAACAACAACAACAACAACAACAACAACAAAATTCAGTCTGAAAATGACCCCTTTTTTATTTCAAAAATACTTTGGTTATTTTGAACTGAAAAAATATTAGCTGATGAGACATTGACATCTCATTTAGTCTCAGACTTGTTTTCTTTTTTGGAGGCAGATAGGTGACATTTGGAGTTAGGAAGACTGGAGTTCAAAGTGCTATTATTTTATTACTACTTATTATTTTATTGTCTTACTTAATGTTCCCCATTCCCCATTTTTGGATTCCTACAGTATTCTTCTTGGGTGTCCGGGACTAAGGAATTAACTTTTAAATATAGTTTTAAAATATAATACATTGACATATATTCGACCCGTCAAGTATTTTAATATAATTAACATGTAGTGGGCTTCCTGCCATCTAGGGGAGGGGAGGGGACCAGAGGGGAAAATTTGTAACGGAAAGCTTTGTAAGAATCAATGTTGAGGAACTACGCATACATATGTTATGCAAATAAAAAGCTTTAAATTAAAATAAATTAATAAATAAAATAAAATATAATATATTGTACATCCAGAACTTAGTTGATTCTACCGATTTCATTTTTCTGCATCAGAGAAAGATTGTTGTGAAATTCTTTAAAGGAAAAGTCCCCAAACCATGTCCTTCAGTTTCTCAAGTGTCTATCAAAATCGTGTCTTTAAAAAAATTAGTGTTGGTTTCTTTTTCTTCATCTTCCTCCTTTTGTAGATTTCCTGAGCCATGTATGTATGTTTGCTTATATGTACATACATGTGCATTCATGAATGTATAAAAGGAGGTGGGGGGTGTAGAATCTGAATTTTTAAAAAATCTCCTTTATTTACTTATTGGATTTAGATTTGGCCTTAGTTTAAAAAAGGAGAAATTATTTTTTCAAAGTTTTTCAAACTTTGTACTTTACCTAAACTAAAATCGAAGTCATGTACTTTATAGCTTAATGGATTCATAATGCGTAATTACACAACTTTGGAGCCCATTTTGTTAAATGAAGTGGTGACATTTTATGCACAATTAACCCAACTAGAATAATTTTCTTGCTTTTAGCCATAAGTTCTCTGTGTCCTTATTGGTGTATATTGAAGGAGGCCCTGACAAGAGAGAAAGCTTCCCATAGCTCTTCAAGGCAGAGGCTTTTTGTTGTTGATTCATCAAGAAAAATAAGGCTAACAATACTCAGAAAATGCTTAAGCAATTGAAATGTCCCTGTCTGTGTTATAAATGCATCAAAATGATACTTATTTAGTAATAGTATGGTTGGAAAAATGAGTTTTAAAATTACAGTTCCCTTCTATTTATCAAAAAATAGCTACCTACTTATTAGAGTCCTTATATATCCATTAAATGTACCTGTGTTTGTATGTGTACACACACATTATTTTTGATTTAATTTTGTTTAACGTTCTTTCTGTATTTAGCATTAATGTTGCCATAAGGTTTTAAAGCAGCAGTCGACTATAGCTTCTTCTGTTTTCAATACAGTATGGCATTGATCTTATTTATGGTAGTCTATACTCAGCAAAGTGAAAAAAATAGACTCTGAATATAGTTTGTGAAACTACAGGCAGAAAAAATGGCTGCGTGTAATTTATGAGTTTTCCTTTATATGGTACATATTTTTTCCTTCTTAATGGAAAAATCTGCTTGAAATCAAGTAACTTTTATCACCTTTTGCTGAAAGATAGCTTCAGTCCCTGCTCTAATACAGCATGCCCTTCCTCTCACTCCGATTTTAATGTATCTAGTTTATGTGGCTTTGATTGTTTTCTTTAATTTATGCTCATGTTACTTTACGGTAAAATAAAATGTTTTGTTGAGGTTTTTGAGGCTGTTAGCAATGAAAATTTGAATTTAGAGAAGCAAATTGGGTTAAGGTCAGGGTTGATGAGTACAGCTGGCAGGCTTTATTGTTGAAGATGTTTAGTTTTATGCTATTGCTTGGTTCTGTTTAGCCAGTGCCAGTTCCTACACTGCTGAACTGTGTACTGTGTTCTATCATAAGAAGTGACTCAGGACCTTGAAGTATTCTAAATGACAATGTGAAATAAATTAAAAGAACCCATGATGAAAAAAAGCTGTCCACCTCCAGACAGAACTGTTGTACTCAGTAGAAGAGTGGTTTTTTTTTTTTTCTCTCTTTCTTTTTGGGGGGATGGGGGAGGAAGAGTATCACAACTAATGTGAAAATATATTTTGCATAACTTCATATGTATAAAGGGTATCATTTCATACCATTCTCAGTGAATTGTAGATGGAGTAAAAGGAGAGAGAGAAAATTTGTAACTGAAAATAAGAAGAAATAAAAAGAAAAAAAGAAATAAGGAACTCCAGAAATGTAATATTTCTTGCTTGCTATGAACTTTGAGTTGAAGGCATTTCTCTGTGGTTTTATGGGATTTTCTGATGATTTAATGAAGATAATCATAATCACTCTCCCTTCTAGCCTTCTCTAGAATAGGTTAGAATCTGAGATTATTATTTTAGTTTTTAAAATTAGGAGACATCCCTGAGCATTTAAAAAAAATGTTTTGAAATAGCTTTACATTTCCTAAAAGTGTTTCATTATTTTGAAAAGTACTGGATTTACATTCAGAATCAGTGATACTTACTTATAGTGTTGTTCCCCTTAAATTACCTAATATTTTTGCACAGTTTCAGATATTAAAGTATATTTACATTTGAAGCTACATCTTAATATTTCTTTTTTTTCTTTCAACAGCTAAAAGATGTAGACACCCAGAAAATCCTAAAAGTAATGCTTTCATATGTGTGGCCCAAAGATAGACCCGATCTACGAGCTCGAGTTGCCATTTCTCTCGGTTTATTAGGAAGTGCAAAGGTAAGAGAGTTGGACTTGAAGTGGTTATTCTTGTAACTTAGCAATTCCCTGCTGTGTTCTAGCAGTGAGCTGTTAGGCTCAGAGATTCAGAGATGAGAGGGACCTCAGAAATCATCCAGGCTTCTCTGCAACATCCATAGCGGGGGGCCAACTAACTGCCAGCTGTGGGGAACCCATGATAGAGGAGACACTGAGGATTATAACTATTGACATGAGTTCTGTCAAAATTATTCCTAGAGCAGCATACTCCCTGATTGGTGGTCAGGCATCAAGGAGCCACATAAAGCCTTTCACAACATAGTCATAAACTCTGAAAAAGGGCAATAGCTATAATAAAGCCCATGCACACCCTCACTCAGAGCTTATGTACTCTGGTTTATATTGTTTACTAATTCACAATAGATTAGACACATCAAATTGGAAAGGTGATTAAATTTGTTACTAGACACAACGAGAAGAGGTAGCTGACAGTTTAACACCAAAGGAAGAAATAGAAAACCTTGAGCAGAGATGGAAAGTGAGCAAAAACAATACTATAGAATGTAAGCTGCTTTTGAGTAAGGATTGTTTCAGTCTTTGTATTTGTAGCTTTAGACCATTGCCTGATATGTTAGAGAATAATAAATGCTTATTGATTGATCTCTTTATTTCAAGAGATAGATCACTTTATTATGAGATTAGTTGCCTGTACCACAAATACTGTGAGTCATCAGAAAAGGTTATATATTATAATTCTCAGTTTGAGAGAGCTGACCAAATATAACATACATCTTAGAGTTCTGTTAAAAAAAAAAACAAAAAAACCCAACAACCACCACCACCAAAGTTTTGACTGTAAGATGTAAGCTTCTTTCATCTAGAAAATTAACTTGTGTGATATAACTCATTTTCAAATGTTATTAGAGAAATAAGATATTATTGTGTTTTGGCTGCTACTTCGATATATTTGGATAAAACATTTCTATCTTCAAAGTTATTTCTTATTTACTTCTTCACTAAGGCTACCTATTTTTCCTTGCTGGGACCCATTTTCCCCATCCATCTTCCTTTTTAGTACTTAGTGCTTCTGAGCTCTACTTTAGCCTTTTCTCAGGTTGCCAAGCAACAGACAGATAATCCATGCTGTAGGCTGTTTGTTGAAGTCCAGGGGACAGGAGAGTTCTAGCAGTCTGATTTCAATAACTAACAGTGGAATATTTTGAACTCTTGTAATAATATTTCAGCTAACATCCATGTTTTCAGCAGTTCTCTATTTTATGTACACATTATATTAAGTTAATTTTTAGCTTTCAGGCAAATTAGGAATGGCATTTTAACCTTCAGCATTTTAATAATTGTTGAGTTAAAGGTAAATGTATGTTTATTCTTTTATAGACTTTGTGTAGAGCAAAGGGGAACAGAGAAGAAGATTGATACAATTTTTCACAAGGAAGAGTTTGAACTAATGATATACGTAGGAGGATTTGTTTTTAAGGAATAAGTTCAGATCCTTCAAAATGTAGATACCTTTGCTCTTCAGAAAACAACAACAACAACAACAACTGTTTTGGTCAGAGCAAAATCTTAATTGAGATGGAAACCTAGATAAAAGCTAATTTTCTAGGTGCTTAAAATACCTATAGTTTAAGTGCCTCCAGAATGGAACCCATTATCATTGCATCAAACAGATAGATGCAGGAAAGGGAAACATTTAGATGATATGCTTAATTCCTTTGGAAATAGGGGAAGAAAAAAGCGAAATGTCATGGACTGTGTCTACTTATTTTTAGTGGTGCCACAGAGGAAGATAATTGTTATCAGTTGTTAACTCTCGGGCATTTCACTGACCCTACCTAGGGTGTTTGAGTATAGAAGTATAGAACACAAATGTAGTCTATAGTCATTCTTTCTCCTGATTCTGTATTGATGTTGGTATTTAACACCCAGGTTTCAATATTAGGGGCATTATTCCAACCCTCAATAATACTGCTATATTACAAGTGTATTTTTGGTGTGTAATGATAATAGCTCATATTTATATAGCATTTTCCTCATAACAACCCTGAATAGTAGATAAGGCAAGTTGAAGCCAAGAGCGATTAAATAGACTTACCCAAAGTCTCTTAGCTGGTGCTGGTTAATTAGCATTTAGATAGGACTTTGGAGTACACAAAATGCTTTACATATGTTAGCACATTTGATCCTCACAAAAACCTTGGGGACTAAGTACTGTCTGGTTTTGAAATTGGTTCTTCCTGACTCCAGATCTACTGCTTTATCTATCTTGCCTTCAGATAGCTCTAGTAAGTGTCTTTGTAGTAGTTCTAAGACAGCTCTTTAGACTGCAGGCCCAGTGTTCTGTCTATATATACCATGTCATCTCTCTCCAGTCAAATTAGTACCATGACTCAGTGCTTTTACATGTAACCGTTTTCAGGATGAAATGGACCCCTGTGTATTATGTGGAGTGTCAGCTACCTAGTGCTTACAAACCCAATTACTGGCATGTTGCTTGAATTGTTGAACTTGAGAAAATTTTTGTACTTTGTAAAAAGCTTGTTAATAGGTTGGCTGGCAAATATCAATTAATCAGTCAATCAGTAAGCATTCATTAAGCACCTGTTCTGTGCCAGGCACTGTGCTAAGTGCTAGGGATCTGTTACTTACTATATATTTTCTGCATTAGGTTTATTAGAATTTTTTTTTATCCAACTGCCATCTTAAAAATTTGTATTGTCCTTCATTTCTTCAAGTACATTTAAAGTTTAAGTTAAATTTTCCAACAAGGAGGAATCTTGGAAAGGAGTTTTTATTAAAAACAAAATAAAACAAAACAACACTTTCATCACATTTTAAAAATAATCTTTTAACTAAGCAAAAGAAAGGAAATTCCTAGCCACACTCCAGGGCATCGATCACATTTTCAGAATGAAGCCATTAATTCTTACTCCAGATTAATTCTTTCAACTCAATCATACCCCTTCATTCCCCCTCTACTCACACCTTAGAGGAATGGACTAATTCAAGAAGCAATAATATGAGTAATGGACTGAGAAGAATGACTTCTATAGTGTAAATTGAAAGCTAAATGATGAAGGTGCTACTTAATATTGAGAAGACACTTTTTAATTGAATCTATCCAATATGATTTGTCTAAAAACTATCACAGAAGTATATTTATTAAGTTGTCAGTTCAATTTTGAGCACTCGAGTCTGAAAAAAAATTAATTTGCTGTCACTTCTGGTCATGATACCATTTTTTCAGTTTGATAAATACTTGATGTGCTGCTTTTAACAGCATTTTACAAATGAGGAAACTGAGGCTGAATGGGTTAAAGTGATATGCCCATGGATACTCAGCTAATGAGTGAGTGAAGCATGATTCAGTTTGTATCTCTCTGACTCCTACTCTAGTGCTCTGTATGTATACTAAACCACTTAGGTGTGTCTGACTTTTCTAAGTATTCTTAGTTATAAAATGAAAGGGCTAGACTAGATTTTCAAAGTGCATTTCATGTGAATCACAACATGGTATTTTTACCTTTTTTTTATTATTTGCTTGCATTTTTTTTCTTTCTTTTTTCATTTTTGATTTGATTTTTCTTCTGCAACATGATAAATGTGGAAATATGTATAGAAGAATTGTACATGTTTAAAATATTGAATTACTTCCTGTCTAGAGGAGGGAGAAACCCCAAGAAAAATAAAGTTTAAAAAAGTGTGCTTCAATTTGCATTCAGACTTTACTAGTTCTTTTTCTGGAGGCGGATAGCATTTTTTCATCATGAATTCTTCACAATTGTCTTAGATCATTGTATTGCTGATAATAGCTAAGTCATTCACAGTTGATCATTGTACAATATATTTTTTAATTGTCAGATTGAATTTATTTTCTTTTCATTTTATTTTAGTGAGGATTATTAAACTGAACAGTGAAATGACATATAATATACTTGACTTTTAAGTTTTGAGTGCCATCCTTTTTTTTTTTTTTTTTTTAACTTGCAAACAAAAAAATAAAGTACTGTAATCCTGTGGCATTAGTGACCAGTCAGAATTGAAAAGAAAACATCTTTGAATTAGTGATTTAAGTTAACAAAAGATGTGATTTACAGAAATTTGATGTGCATTTAACTTTTCTGGAATACTATAATAATGTAAACTGAGACAGACTTGCTTATGTGGTCTGATCTTCAGTAACTAAAAATCCCATCTATACAAGTCCCATCCATACCAACACAACATAATTGTCTTGGTAACACCAGTCTACTAGATTTTTATTTGAGTCTACCTCCTATTTTCCCTTTAACATCTTGGTACATTGCCTCCAAAGTTGTATTGTGTTGATTTGAAAAATGTAATGAAATGTACCTTTTCTGAGAAGGGAATGAATTGTCCTTGTAGCAGTTCCCAAAGTTAGTAATTGGGAAAACTGATTTGTATCTGGAATGTTTTTAACTCACATAGCCTCATTAGTCCAGGAGCCTTGTTAACCTTTGGTCAGACAAATTGTAGGATATGATTCGATAAGACTGCATTAATACAAGAATTTTAATAAACAGCTGCTTCACTTGTCACAAAACTCCTGCTGATAGTATTGGGTGGTTCATTAAACATAGAGAAAAGTGGATGAGCCCTTTTAAATTGTTCCACTCCTGGGGGACTTTCATCTCATAACTTAGTACATTGAAGACTATGTCAGTCAGTTGTGGGGGTTTTTTGTATTTTTAATTTGTTTCCATTTTTATGTAGTTGAGCTGTGAAATAAGATGAAACAGGCTTGTTTTGTGAATATAATAGTAGCTGGCTTTCAGCTGTCCTCACCCCCACTTTAAATCAAGGTTATATGATTCTGCAACTTATTTCCAGCCTCTGTTTCTGTCTCATTAGGTTGGTAGTTTCTTGATTAAATTAATAGTTTAAATGGAAAGCCATTGAATAAATTCTTTGTAAATTTTATATATCTTTAATATAGAGTCTCTGTTCATTAATTAGTTGTACAAATTATTCAAATCTATTGGTTATCTTCACAAAATTGTGATTTGAAAATGTTAGTATCAAATGAGTGGATTTTTTTTTTGTCTTAAACTTTTTTTTTATTATTATTAAAGCTTTTTATTTTCAAAACATGCATGGATAATTTTTCAACACTGAACCTTACAAAACCTTGTGTTACAAATTTTTTCCCCTCTTCCCCCCCACCCCCTCTCTGAGATGGCAAATAATCCAACATATGTTAAACATGCTAAAAATCCATATCTTAAATCCAATATATATATACATATTTATACAATTATTGCGCTGCACAAGAAAAATCAGATCAAAAAGGGGGAAAATGAGAAAGAAAACAAAATGCAAACAGACAACTACAAAAGAATGCTATGTTGTGATCCACATTCAGTTCCCACAGTCTCTCTGGTTGTAGATGGCTCTCCATCACAAGATCATTGGAACTGGCCTTAATCATCTCATTGTTGAAAAGAACCACATCCATTAGAATCTTTGTATAATCTTGTTGTTGCCGTGCATAATGATCTCCTGGTTCTGCTCATTTCACGTAGCATCAGTTCCTGTAAGCCTTTCCAGACATCTCTGAAATAATCCTGCTAATCATTTCTTATAGAACAATAATATTCCATTACATTCATTTGCCATAACTTATTTTGCCATTCTCCAACTGATGGATATCAATTCAGTTTTTAGTTTCTTGCTAATGAGTGGTTTTTTGTAAAGCTCTTTGCACAGTTCCTGACACATAGTAAGCACTTAATAAATGCTTGTTCCTTTCCCTAGATCTTTTTCCATTTGTCCTAAGCACTCAATTATACAGGTGTTTTTTTTTTTCTCCTGCTAAAGACCACTGCTTTTATTTATTTATTTATTTTTGCTTAGGCGATTGGGTTTAAGTGACTTGCCCAGGGTCACACAGCTAGGGAATGTTAAATGTCTGAGATCAGATTTGAACTCAGGTCCTCCTGAAGACTACTACTTTTAAAAGAATCTTCTCTTTACCATTTCCTCAAAAGGAAGAAATTTATATATTTATTTCTAAAGCAGAAGGATAATTTCATATGAGAAATAAAAATAACTGCACGCACTGAGTTAATTTCCAAAATGTTTTTATGTTAGAGAAGGAAGATTCATGTTGATGAAATTGCAATTCAGTATTTTTAAGAAGTCATTCATTGTTTTAATGTTTTTTTGAAAACTCCACTCTTCCTTCAATGTCAAGAGAATTGCCCAAATCTTTGATTCACTTCTCTTCATCTACTTGTTTCCATCAAATCTTTCTCTACTGTTTTCTGTGTTTAATTTTCCAAGATCACCTTTTTATGAGAAGTTGTTAAGTAGAGGAATAAGGGAATTTACTTGTCCTTCTCCAGAAGTGTTTAGATTAAAACGAGGCAGTTCTTTTCTGGCAGTTCAAACTAGAAGAGTCATTAGATAAGGCAGGCTACCATGGAAGAGATTAATTATTGTGAGTTCAAATGATAAAGAATTTCAGTTGGAAGGAATGTTGGAGGTCATCTAGTCTGAATTTTGTCTGACCCACGAATCCTTCCTACAACATCCCTAACAAGTCATCATTCTCTCTGCTTGAAAACTTCTAGTGTCTGGGAATTGAGGTAGCCTGTTCCATTTTTTTTTAGGCAGCTCTAAGCTTTAGGAAATTCTTCTAAAATTTACTTCCTTGCAGCTTCCACATATTGTTCTTCATTTTGCTTTCTAGGGTTGAATAGAATGATTCTGATACTTCTTCCATATGACAACTCTTCTAATATTTGCAGACAGTCATGTTTTTTTTTTTGTTTAATTATTAAAGCCTTTTATTTTCAAAACCTATGCATGGATAATTTTTCAACATTGACCCTTGCAAAAGCTTGTGTTGCAAAATTTCCCCTCCTTCCCCCCACCCCTTCTCCTAGATGGCAAGTAATCCAATATATGTTAAACATGTTAAAATATATGTTAAATCCAATATATGCATACATACTTATACAGTTATCTTGCTGCAGAAGAAAAATCAAATCAAACAGGAAAAAAAAATTGAGAAAGAAAATAAAATGCAAGGAAACAACAACAAAAAGAGTGAAAATGCTATGTTGTGAACCACACTCAGTTCCCACAGTCCTCTCTCTTCATCACAAGAGCATTGTGATTGGTCTGAATCATCTCTTTGTTGAACAGAGCCAAGTCCATCAGAATTGATCATGCTGTAATTTTGTTGTAGGCATGATGCTTTAAGGTGTCTCTTTAGGCTCAGCACTTCCAATTCCCCTAAGCCTTTATTGGACAGGACTTCTAGTCCCTACACTATCCTGATCACCTTTCCTTGAGAAACTGGAGCACATCAAATATTCTTTCTAAAATTACCTTATTGAATAAAAAACTGTAGCCTAGTATAGAGAGATTATCACTTTTCTTGTTCTAGATACCATACTTTTAATAAATGTTATCCATATTATATGAGAATAGTTTTTTGGGTGGGGGTTGGTTTTGTGTTATTTTGGTTGCAACTTCCTTTACTCATTTTGAGTCCCCCGAACAGTGGCCCCCTCCATCATTTTTGTGTATCTGCTTTTATTTGTGAATCCAAGTCCAGAATTTTACAGTTACCTGTTTTTTATTTTGTACTATCATTTCAACTTACTGATTTTTTTTAAGGTCTCTTTTGTGTCAGCTAATATATTAACTCTAGCTTCTACCTTTGCATCCCTTGCAAAGTTAGTAAACTTGCTATTTATAGCTAGGTCACTGATAAAATTGTTGAACAAAATAGGAGCAGAGACAGATCTTAGAGGCATTATATACTAGGCAGGTTTCTGGGTAGGTTGACCTTGTTCCATTTATCACCACTCTTTGGGTCTATTTAATAAACCATTTCAAATCCACTTAATTATGTATCTTTATATCTTCAATAAGCAAATCAACAAACATTTATTAAATGCATATTTGTAACAATGTGCTAAGTGCTAGGGATACAAGAACACAAGTGCCTTTGTTTTTATTTAGCTTATGTCTTTTGCACCGGGGGATGTTATGAGAGACTTTGCCAAATGCCTTGACATCAAGTATGTATATAGATATATATAAAGAGAGAGAAATTTAATATACCAAATTAGTAATATAATAGTCAATATTTATATAATGTTTTAAAGTTGATAAAGTGCTCGTTTGATCTTCACCATAACCCTGTGTAACAGGTACTATTATTATCCCCATTTTACAGATGAGGAAATTGAAGGCTGAGAGAAGTTCACTGACGTAGTAGGTGTCTGAGGCAGCATTTGAACTCAGGTCTTTTTGATGCCAAGTTCAGTACTATATCCACTATCCACTTAGCCGCCTGTTTATTGTTATAAAAAGAAATTTGACGGCATAAATACCAGTGAAGGTGAGAATGTCTTTGGAATGCCTGCAATGTGACGAGCAGACTATTTATTCTGGTGTGGAGGTTTGGTGTAAGGGAATAGAGAAGCTTAAAGAAATAAATGGAACCAGATTTTGCAGGACTTTGAATATGTCACAATATAGTGGTTGGATTTCATATGTTGATAAGTTTTTGGAAGATGTTGTTCAGGAAGTGTTGGTAAGGACAGAGAGAGACTTAAGGTAATATCTGTTAAAAGACCTATAATAATGCTGTGGGAAATGAGAGACAAGACTAGATGCGAGTTACTTTATGACTTCGTTGTATAAGATTAGATGTTCTTTGGCTTTTTATAAAATTAATCATAACATGTTTATATGTATGCATATATATATGTAGAAAATTTCAGTGGTTGAAATATTTTATTCCCCAAATAGATTTGATTTCCTGAGCCATTGCAAACTTCAACACTTGAAGCACTTGCTGTCTAGGTTCTCCATTCATGGGTGCAGATTGCATACTTTCTTTTAGACATCTTTTTAATTTAATATTTAATTTTTTTCCCCAAATACTTTAAAAATAATTTTTTAACATTCATTTTTAAAATGTTGAGTTCCAAATTCTCCTTTTCCTTTCCTTCTCCCCTCATTGAGAAAGCAAGCCATTTGATGTATACATGTGCAGTCATGCAAAACATTTCTGTATTAATTATGTTTTGAAAGACCCCCGCAAACAAAACAAAACAAAAACAAAAACAAGGAAACTAAAGTTAAAAGTGATTTCATCTGCATTCAGACTCTTAGTTTTTTTCTGGAGGTGGACAGCATTTTATGTCATAAGTCCTTTGAAATTGCATTGGATCATTATGTTGCTGATAACAGCTTAGTTATTCATAATTGATCATTATACAACATTGCTGTTACTACATATGCTCTTTTCCTGGTTCTGCTTACTTCATTTTGCATCTGTTCATTTATGCCTTTCCAGGTTTCATTTCTTATAGCACAATACTCTTCCATCATAGTCATATACCACAATTTGTTCAGATATTCCCTAATGGATATCTTAGTTTCCAATTCTTTGACACCACAAAAAGAGCTGCTAGAAATATTTTTTGTACATAGGGGTCTTTTCCTTTCCTTTCAGAGTTGTTCTAATTTGCATTTCTCTAATCAGTATTTCTTTAGAATTTTTTTTTCCATACAATTATAAATAGTCTTTTTTTGTGAGGCAGTTGGGGTTGTGACTTGCCCGGGGTCACACAGCTAGGAAGTGTTAAGTGTCTGAGATCAGACAGACATCAGTCCTCCTGATTTCAGGGCTGGTGCTCTATCCACTGCACCACCTAGCTGCTCCTAGTCTTTATTTCTTCATATTGGTTCATACCAGTAAAGGGATCTGTGTAATTTTTTTTTTTTTTCTGAGGCAATTGGAGTTAAGTGATTTGCCCAGGGTCCCACAGCTAGGAAGTATTAAGTGTCTAAGGTCCCATTTGAACTCAGGCCCTCCTGACTTCAGGACTGGTGCTGTATCCACTGAACCACTAGCTGCCCCTCATGTAATCTTCTGACCAATTGTATGGGTATGCTGCCCTGACTATCTGTGAGCTGAGAGCTTCAGAAGCTGCTTCCTCCAATTCAGTCTGATTGTATTACATTTTTAAGATGATTATCATGATTTACTGTGACTTAAGACAATTCCTTACCGTTGGCCAACCTTTTGGCAAAGTTCCATCCATAGATGACATACACAGGAAATTTCTCCAGTCTTATACCAGTATGAGGCATTACATTGGAGGTTGGAGTGGAGGTTTCTTCCCAGACTATATTAACATGTTTCTTTTTGCTGTCAACATCCAGAGTGACCAGTCTTCAGAAAATCCTGTGACTCTAGGAGATGTTTCGTTAAAAGACTAGATATGTGTGTATATGTTGGAGGGAGTGCATGGTCATGTGCATGTGCACACATGTACATACTTTCATTATAAGATTTTCAAAATGCGGTTGACACCAGAATTTATTGTTATTCCTCTGGAGTCCAGTTGATTTTCCAATCAGACTGAGAGAGTCTGAACCTGTCACCTTGCAGGGCATGGTACAAAGCTTATCTCTTCACCCAGGCTTGCCTTGGGGAGAATGCGCTTGTATGTTCCCCTTATGGGGAGAGGGAATAAAGCAGGCTTCCTATTTTTCCTGTTGACTTCCCTTACAGCTTTTTGAGGAACACAAAACAGAAATGTTTTTACTGTAGCAATTTAGCACTTTAGTGCTACTAAAGTAGTCACTAAAAAAACTTGTCTTCCCCAGGTAAACTTAGGTACCCATACTCATCCAGTTATATCAGAATGAGGACCAAGATAAATGCTTCTGGAGAAAAAGTGGCTGTCCATGGGGCATAAGAGAAGACATCGAACAATTCACTTCCCTTCTCTCAGGCTCAGGATTTGCCTCCATAAAATGCCCATTTCGGCATTGCTATTCGGCACTGCTATTCTTTGTAGCTAAGAATCATTAAGCAATTGTGGATATCATTTTCAAGTTTAAAGGATAGCTCATCTCATGCTGCTCTGAAGGGATGCCGACTATTTTTTTTTCCCCCAGCCTTTGCTATTACTTAGACCCAGTGGGATATAGGGCAGGCCAGACTAATGATAGCTAGATTCTCTGAGGTAAAAGAGGGCAGTTTGGAAAGATTCCATGGCTGAATGAAAAGATCATGTAATCATAGGATTTTAAAAGTGTTAAAAGGCCTTAGATATCATGTCATTCAACCCCTTCATTCTTTACAGAGGCCTCAGTTGTGATAGGTGAGTAGAGCAAAAAATAAATTGAAAACCAAATAGGCAGAGTTATAGGAAGTTGGTTGACACCAGAATCGTGTAAGTGATTGGTTTGGGTGGTTTCAGCATGGGCAAGAAGGGTATTCCTTTATTCATTCACTCACTCCTTCCCCCACCAAACACTGATTGTGTGCAAGATAGTGTACCAGGTGCTAGGAATAGAAAAAGGAAAAACAAAATAAAACAGTTCTTGCCGTCTATAAAGATCTTATATTCTATGAGGGGCAAGATATATGCACAAAAGAAGTAAATTGTGTTCGGGAACGAGGAGTGATTCAGCCAAAGTGTTTGAGGGAAATTGGAGAGGTGAGAAATTACCTGTAGCTTGGTGTTGATGTATCTGGGAGATTGGAATCAGTGAAGGAAGGCTTTGTGGAGAAGGCAGTACCTGAGTTGAACTTTGAAGGAGGCGTAAGACTGCAATAGATAGCTAAATGAAGAGAACATAGGTGATGTGAATGCATGGAAGAAGCTTGAGAATGAAGAATAAGATCAAGGAATTGCTAGCATTCTGCTTGGTCTGGAAGATAAGTGTGTTAAGGGGAGCCATGTGAAATAAAGCTGGAAAGCGTCTTGGCTGTCAGTCTGAGGACTTTCTATTTTATTTTGAAATCAGTAAGAAGTCATTAAAGGCTTCTGACATCATCAAAACTCTGCCCGAGGAATCTCCTGGACTTATGACGTTTTTTCTGGTTCACAGAAGATCACTTTGAAAGCTATATGAAAGAGAGGGGAGAGAAAAATGACAAGTGGCAGGGAGAACTGTTTGTTCAAAGACTGACATAGTCTAGACAGATACTGAAAAAGTTTTGCATTAGAGTGAAAGAAGCCTGAGTGGAATTGAGGAACACATGGAGAATGATATCCAGTTTGTCTTACAGCAGGAGTCCAGGGGAAGACTTCCATTTCTGCTAAGGCTAGCAAGAATGAGGTGAGACAGCAATTCTAAAGGCTACCAGAGTGGTATGAAAACAGGAACTTGGCCACAGGGCATGCAGCAGGCAGGAAACCCACTCATTGGGATACAGAATAAAGGGGGCTTTGGTTACATTGGACTAAGCATTAGCCCAGTTTGTATCTACAACAAACTCCCAAACAAGGCTGATAATACTGAACCAATGAGAACTGGATCGACATATCCCACTATTTCTTGTACTTGGGGCCATAGTTGCATCTGAAGTTGTAGGTAAGTCAAGTGGCTCTGACTATCTGAGGTGGGTACAGACAATGACTGGCATCTATCAGACAAAAAATGTATTCAGATTGTGTCTTTTCTTTGAAAGAAGTCATGTATTCATTTAGATTACATTTGGAAAATCAGAAATCCAATCTACTACTCTGTAAATGTGTTGTTTTCTTTTCAAAATTCGAAACAGTTTGCTTCAGTGTCATACATAACACAAAGTTACTTTATTTTATAAAGCTTTCCAACATCTGCTATGTACTTTAATGATATTGTTGGGTGTTAAAACACCTGCTTAGTTGCTAAGACACTCATATACCTTATATTGAAGCCTTGATTGGTAAGATTTAAATAGCTTCTATCAGTTGTAGCTAAAATTAGGATTGTTGTCTGTGCAGGCTTTATATTTAGTAAAAATGAATGGTGTAAGAATGGAATGTTAACGGGAGCTGGGATTTCTTTGTTTTTCTTAAGCCTTACAGCATCTTCACGTGTTCTTATACTTCAATGGGATGTGATTTCATCAATGTAGGCCCCCATTTCAGCTGTGCAGATCACAGATCTTTCATGCCTTCTTTCATCATGTACCTCGTGTCCATGTTTTCCCATGAGCCACAGGGGGTTCACTCAATATTCTGGAACTCCTAATATTGCACATGTATCAAAGTAGCACATGAGTTGTCTATCTGTTGTCCTTAATTCTCACTACATGACTGGCTTACCTCCTTTTTCTGGTCCTTTGTCTCTTTAATGATATTTTTTACCTCACTTCTTATGTGCAAGTTATCATTGAAAATAATTGGTTTATACTCTACCATGTCTTTTCATCGCTTTTTGGGTAATTTTGATTTCTTAGAGATTGTGGACTTCCATGTTTGGTAGCCATATAAAATTATTTGGAGAATATTAGTGTTAAATAGATATATTTTTCTTTCAGGGAAAAGCACAGTTTCCCAAAAGCAACTTAGCTTATTTTCATCCTTTTCTTTAATCCTGCCTCCATTTCATTATCTGTTTGCTCTGCAATGTCTGCCTGGGCATGTATGTGCGTGTAAGTGTATGCATATACATGTGAGCACACACTAGTGGACACTGGTTCTCAAGGTCCAGCTTCTTATGTTCTGGATTATAGTAATTCTTTACCTACTTCCTTGTTCCTATGTGAATTGTTTAGCCAAACTCTTTGAGTGATTGTAGAGTATCTTGTTTCGAAGGCTTGGCAGTATTCCACGGCTTGATGCAATCAGTATGCTATCATCCATTAACAGGAACATTTGGAAGACTTCTATCTATCTATAAGCAATCCCACTTTGAATTAGACTTGGCTCTGGACATTCTCCATGCATGACAACAGCAAATACCTCTGGCGATCATGCATTTCTTTATATAGAGAAATTTCTTTATATACAGAAAATAAGTTCTCTCTGTTATATCTAACAGCAGGGGTCCTTAACCTACATTCATGAACTTTTTAGATAGGTAGGTTAGATAGTTGTATTTCCATATAGTAGGTTTCTTTTGTAATTCTGCAGATTTTATTCTTTTAATAACATCCTGAGGAGTCAGAGTCAGTAGGCTTCACTAGACTGCATCAGAGATCCATGATACCAAAAAACATAAGGACTCTTATTATAGAGATGCTAATGCCCTCACATGCCCATTTACTTTTTTTGATCCATATTTTATATATAGTCACATTATCATCCCCACTAGAATTAAGATCCTTGGGTACAGGTAGTTTATTTTTTGTCTTTGTATTCATTCATATTCACACTGCCTGGCTTAGAGTGAGTACTTAATAAATGCTGATTGATTGATTGGAAATCAGCTAATCTAGTTTCAAATCCCAGCTTTGCCTTAGACTACTTTTGTGACCTTGGGCACAAGGGTTTGTTTGGGTCTCACTTTCTTCATCTGTTAAATGTAGAGGTTGAACGAAATGATCTTCTAGGGGTGTTGTGTGTGTGTGTGTGTGTGTGTGTGTGTGTTGAGAGAGAGAGAGAGAATATATTCAAAGATCCCCATCTTTGTCTCCTTTCCCCTTCTCACGCTTGATTTGATTGGCTGATTGCTACTACAAAGAATCCTGCTGTGAATATTTTTGTAAATATTGAATTTTCATTTCTGTCATTTCTTTCCTTGGCATGTGTTCTTAATAGTGGAATTTCTTGAAACTGTACTCACTTTTCAGTCATTCCAAATTGAATCCAAATGTTTGGACCACTAAGCAGTTCCACCAATAGTGTATCTGTCTTCCCACAGTCCCTCAAACAGTATCTTAGTGGAACTTGGGGTTTTTTGTTTGATTGGTATTTCCCTTATTATTAGCAAGTTGAGACTTGGTCATTTATAGTTTGCAGTTCTTTTGCAAACAGTATATTTCTTTGGACCACTTATCTGTTGTGCACTGGTTCTTGATGCTATATAGGGAATCAACACAAGTAGCACCGAATATCCCCTAATAAATTTTCAAAGGAAGTGAATGTGCATGTTCTTAATGAAGAAATTGGATTTTTGCTCAAGTAGAACTTGAATCTAAGAGACCTCTTGCACCTTGATTTATAGATTTAGAGCTACAATGATCCTGTGAGTCCACATAACTAGTCCTACTCTCTCATTTTACAGATGAGGAAACCAAGACATAGGGAAGTTAACTGTATTACCCAAGGTTTGACTGTCTGATTACTTTGTAGCAGTTTGGGGATGTGAAGTTACTCTTGTGGTTCCACCATATATTTGTTGGCTTTTAAAAGTTTACTTTGTATTTTGGAGTTGGTTATACTTTCTACTAGTGTCTTATTATAGCAAATTTTAGTTACTGTTATTTCATTTTAAATATTGTCAGTTTTGCCATCCTTTGATGAACCATGACTGTGTATTGAGGTAGTTTTGTTTTCATCTTTTCATTTAGAAACATTAATTGAATATATAGGTACAGGGAATTGTGCTCGATACTTAGGGGATTAAGAAAGGCCTTGTTAAAGGAACTCAAGGAAGTTAGACATATCATGATAGGAATTAGAAGAAACTTTTAAAGTTGATTAGCTCTCCCTTCCCATTTTACATCACCTCAGCTCACTCTCTGGACTTGGGACAGCTGCTTTTTCCCACATAGGGGATAGCCACTCCCTCACTTCCAGCTTCCTATTAGAATGTGTACTCCTCAGTGATAGGGACTGTCTTAGTAGTTTATGCTTGTATTCTCAACACTTAGCATAGTGACTGGCACTTAATAAGTGCTTACGAAAATGTTGACTTGCTTTTTATCTTGGAAAGCCCTGAAGAGGTAGAGATTTGCCAGAAGCCACATGGCTAGAAGAGATCCAGGGCTAGAACCCAGAACCTTTGATTAAGTCAGAGGTTATATATAATACATGGTAGCTGCCTCTCAACCAAACTTTGACACCGTCAAGGCAGAAAGATGTACACAAATATCTACAGGAAAAGGAAATAGAAGGTTGATAGAATTGAAGCATAGAGAATAGGTCTTCTTATTCCCATTGCTTAGCTTAGTACCTGATACTTACTAAGTGTTGATTGATTTGGACCTGGTTGATGAGAATGGTACAAATGAAAAATCAGAGGATGAAGAGTTACTACCAGTATGATCTTGGGGGGAAAAAAACCTAACTTCTGAGCTTTAGCTGCTTCAAATATAAAATGAAAAGATTCAATAAAGATGATCTCCAAGGCTCCTTCTAGCTCTTAAGTCCCATGATCCTGTTGATCACTTCTAGTTAAGATAACCTGGAAAGTGGAGGAAGTGACATCACATCATTATTTAAAGGGATTTGGAGTGGTTTGGGGGAGAGGTTGGACAATTCCTGCCTTTGCTCTGCCATCTTGGCTACGCCTCCTCAGGAAGTGACATTGAATACTTTTTATAGCGTTGGGGTCAGTGGGAAGTATAATCTCTGGGGTGACTGCTGCCAGTATCAAGGATTTTTTCTGTCATGACTATCCTATTTTCATTGAGTGGTTAAGTTACAAATAAGATGACAGGCATTAATATAAGGTTAATATTTATGCATTTCTGCATAAATATTTCAGCACAGTATGGATAATTACTTCTTTTTTTTTTTTTTTTTAAGGCTATGAATATAGTTGTTCCCTTTATGTTTAAATATGCAGTCGACAACCTCAACCAGATGTCAGGAGATGTGTTAAACTTGACTGATGCACCAAATACAGTAGCAACCATGGCAACAGCAGTTCTGATTGGCTGTAAGTGTTCTTTTATCTCTCTACAGGTGTTAATTTTCTTCTGGAAGGAGTTTGTCATAGATTAGCTGATATAACCTTTTCACTACTAACACAACTTAGCATTTAATGTGTTTAGTATTCTTTTGGGTGGTTTTGTTTAGTTTTTTAACCTCATGTTTATATCCATTCCCAGATTCTGTAGCCTGAGTTACTGTCTTTAAGTCTTAAAACAAAAATATAAATCATGACCCACACCTAACACCGAACACCAAGATAAGGTCTAAATGGGTTCATGATCTAGATATAAAGAGTGATGTTATAACCAAATTAGAGGAACATGGGATAGTTTACCTCTCCGACCTGTGGAGATGGAATAAATTTATGTCCAGGGAAGATCTGGAACTCTTAATTGAACACCAAATAGATAATTTTGATTATATTAAGTTAAAAAGTTTCTGTACTAACAAACTAATGCAGACAAGATTAGGAGGGAAGCATCAAATTGGGAAATCATCTTTACATTTAGGGGTTCTGATAAAGGTCTCATCTCTAAGATATATAGAGAATTATCTCACATTTATAAAAATTCAAGCCATTCTCCAATTGATAAATGGTCAAAGGATATGAACAATTTTCAGATGATGAAATTAAAACTATTTATAATCATATGAAAAGGTGCTCCAAATCACTATTGATCAGAGAAATGCAAATTAAGACAACTCTGAGGTACCACTACACACCTGTCAGATTGGCTAAAATGACAGGAAAAGATAACGATGAATGTTGGAGGGGATGTGGGAAGACTGGGACACTGATGCATTGTTGGTGGAGCTGTGAACGGATCCAACCATTCTGGAGAGCAATTTGGAGCTGTGCTCAAAAAGTTATCAAACTGTGCATACCCTTTGACCCAGCAGTGTTTCTACTGGGCTTATATCCCAAAGAAATCATAAAAGAAGGAAAGGGCCCCACATGTGCAAGAATGTTTGTGGCAGCTCTTTTTGTGGTGGCTAGAAACTGGAAACTGAGTAGATGCCCATCAATTGGAGAGTGGCTGAATAAATTATGGTATATGAATGTTATGGAATATGATTGCTGTGTAAGAAACAACCAGGAGGATGATTTCAGAGAGGCCTGGAGAGACTTGCATGAACTGATGCTGAGTGAGATGAGCAGAACCAGGAGCTCGTTGTACACGGCAACAACAGTACTATATGAGGATCAGTTCTAATGGACATGACTCTCTTCAACAATGAAATGCTTCAAACCAATTACAATTGTGCAGTGAAGAAGGCCATATACACTCAGAGTGAGGGATGTGAAATGTGGACCACAACATAACATTTTCATGTTCTCTATTGATGTTTGCTTGCATTGTATTTCCTTTATCGGATTATTCTCTCTTATATATATGATTTCTCCTGAACAAAAAAAATGATGTGTGGCAATAACTATACATATATTCGACTTAAGTATTCTAACATAATTATCATGTAGTGGATATCCTGCTATCTAGGGGAGGGGTGGGGAGTAGGGGGGAAAAATTTGTAACAGAAAGCTTTGTAAGGGTTAATGTTTAGTAATTACCCATACATATGTTTTGCAAATAAAAAGTATTAATAACAAAAATAAATAAATAAAATAAAATCCAAAAAAAATATAAATCATGACAGAAACTTCTAATAATAAATGTCACTTTAAGATCTCTTTTACAGTGAAGTAAATCTTTATTTATGGACTGTTAGGTAAAATTTACAACTGTATATTAGTCCTTGGTGGAACTTAGTTCCACTCAGTTAACTTAATTAATGTATTAACTGTACCTTAGCTCTTAGTACTGTTCTAGTGTATCTGACAACTATATGGAAAGTTCAAAATAAGGATATTATTGTCATATGTGTTCGCATTTTACATTCCATTCCTTTTCTTTCTTTCTTCGTTTCTTTTTTTAAAATTATTTCTAGATGGTGTGTCAAGAGCTGGTGCTGCCCTTTTTAATGAAGTTCGAAATGCAGTTTTTGGTAAAGTGGCACAAAATTCTATTCGAAGAATAGCCAGGAATGTCTTTCTCCACCTTCACAATCTGGATCTGGGCTTCCACCTGAGCAGGCAGACAGGTGCTCTGTCAAAGGCTATTGACAGAGGAACAAGGGGTATCAGTTTTGTCCTGAGTGCATTAGTATTTAATCTTCTTCCCATCATGTTTGAAGTGACCCTTGTCAGTGGGATTTTGGTAAGTGCTAACTTTATTCAGACTAATAACTGTTATTTGTTCATCAAATAAAGTCTCTTTAAAAGATAGTCACTATTTCAGGTTCATATGCCATTTAGTGCTTATAGGGTTTTTTCGAGACAATTGGGGTTAAATGACTTGCCCAGAGTCACATAGCTAGTAAGTGTTAAGTGTCTGAGGCTGAATTTGAACTCAGGTTTTCCTGACTGCAGGGTTGGTGCTCTATCTACTGCAGCACCACCTTGCTGGCCCAACATATAGGTTAGAAAAGCCAGGTAGTCTATTATGAGCCTGAAGAATAATTTCATTTGTATAGTGTCCTGTCTTATTACCACAAACCCCATTGGATCATCCAGTTTATCTTCTTGTTAATTTTGTTAAATCAAGTATCTCTTAAAATGTGGTGGGAAGGGGGTCTTCCTTGGTTGTAACTTTCCTCTCTTTGTTGCAGAGATTAAGGGCCTCTATGGGATATTGTATATAAATCATATAGAACTATATGTTGGTTAATTTTATTGAACTACTTTAAAAAAAAATATTTGTTACAGGGATTGGCTTGCTGGGTAAAAACGGATATTTTCATAAATGAGTGATATTTTAAAAAGGTCAGATCAAAATAAGATAAGAATTTTGGAAATCATAGAGTTTGATTCATGCTAGACTTTCTAAGCTTCTCTTCATAGCATTTAAGCTAACTGAATATTTCTCTTTTATTTAAATGATACCTTTTTTATATCATTTCTTTTTCTTTTTTTTATTTGCATAACATATGTGTGGGTAATTCTTCAACAATAACCCTCACATAGCTTTCCGTTACAAATTTTTCCCCCCAACTCCCCACCCCTCCCCTAGATGGCAGGATATCCACTACATGTTAATTATGTTAAAATATTGGCAAATCGAATATATGTATACATATTTCCAAACTTATCATTGCTGTGCAAGAAAAATCTTATCTATACAAACGATATATCAGATAAAGGAAACACAATGTAAGCAAACATCAATCAAGGAGTATGAGAATGTTATGTTGTGGTCCACATTTCACATCCCTCTCTCTGGGTGTATATGGCTTTCTTCAGTGAACAATTGGAGGTGGTTTGAAACATTTCATTGTTGACGAGAGCCATGTCCATCAGAATTAATCGTCATATAGTATTGTTGTTGCCGTGTATAATGATCTCCTGGTTCTGCTCATTTCACTCAGCATCAGTTCGTGTAAGTCTCTCCAGGCCTCTCTGAAATCATTTTGCTGGTCGTTTCTTACAGAACAATAATATTCCATAATATTCATATACCATAATTTATTCAGTCATTCTCCAATTGAAGGGCATCTATTCAATTTCCAGTTTCTAGCCACTACAAAAAGGGCTGCCACAAACATTCTTGCACATGTGGGGCCTTCAAACATATTTTCACATTTATCATGCTGCACAAGAAAAATCAGATCAAAAAGGAACAAAAAGAGACAAAGAAAAAAAAAACAAAACAAGCAAATGATAACAAAAAAAGTAAAAATACTGTGTTGTAATCTACATTCATTCCCCATAGTCCACTTTCTGGATGTAATATATCATTTCTTATATTCATTTTTATATTAATTTCTTAGTACAACCCTCTTCATTTTCCCTCCTCAGTGATCTTTCCCACTGTAACAGAGATTTGAGAATGTTCAGCAAAACCAGCCATCACATGTTATATCCAACAGTATGTATGATATTCTATAGCCATAGCTACCCATTTCAGAATGAAGACAGAAAAACATGTTTCCTCAACTGTTCTCTGAGGCCAGGATGTAGCATTTAAGTATATTGAATATTTCAGAGCTAAAGGTTTTGTATTGGAAGTATTTTTTGTTTATCTTTAAGCTTATTTCATTACATTATTATCAAAATCAATGTAGTAATTAAGTTCAGTTCAACACATTTTATTAAAAACTATGTACGCTAGGGATACAAGACAGAAAAACCAATTCCTGCCCTTAAGGGCCTTACATTCTCTTTGGTGTCAGGGAAGGGACTTGAATAACATACATAGAAAAGTAAATATAGATTGATCAACAATTTTTTTTTTAAGCTTTAAAAAAAAAAAGCCTATATATTAACGATGAGGACTGGCTTGGAGACTTAGTTTAAGAAAGGCATCAGAAAAAAAAAGACAGTGGTCTATGATACCGACTCATGTACGTAACAGAGAAGAAGGAAAAGTTATGAGGAAGGGGAAAAGACCACCTCCCCTCACCCCCACCCCCACCCCCACAAGCACAATGAGGAGAGCCTGGGCAGCCAATGACAGGGCTGGATGTGGGTTTCCAGCAGGTACTTTTTAAAGGCTGTAAGATTTATCTGGAGCTTAAAAAGATCTGCTTGTTCAATGAATTGTCAATGTTGGTTCTCCCAACAGTCTACATAATATTAGGATGATCCTGATGCCATACAGGGCTAGCCACTTGTCTTTGAGAATATTCAGACAGATATTGCCTTGGGAGTCCATGCTGAGATGATACTAGGGTGTGATATTTATAGTAGGAGCATTATATGAGAAGTCACTGGGGAACTCCAGGAAGAGTTTGTACCTCAGCTTTCAAGAACCGTGGGACATAGGTGCTATTATTATTCTCCTTTTACAATTGAGGAAACTGAGACAGAGGTGAAATGCCTTGCCCAGGGTCAGTTACAAAGCTAGGGAATGTCTGAATTGGGATTTTAATTCAAATCTTCCTAGTGGACGTCAGGCCCAGCATTCTAGCCACTGTGCCTCCGTCTAGCCAGTGCCTTTGAAGAGTTTTAAATGTAAAACAGAGGCTTTTATTTTATCTTAGAGGCATGTACTTTAGAAATATAGGTTTGATAGGTGTGATTAATTAGAGGTTATTGCAATGGGTCAGGCAAGAAATGATGAGACCTGAACTGCAATGATTGTGATATGTGTAGAGAGAGACATTGCAGAAGTTGAATCAGCCAGATTTGGATATGAAGGATGACAGAGGGTAAGGAGTTGAGGAGTACCCCAAGGTTGTAAACCTTGGCAACTAGAAAGATGGTCATCCCCTTGTCAGGCTTACGTGGAATCTTTCTGCACTGATTCAGATCACAACTATTTGCTATCTCCTCTTTGGGTGAGCTTACTGTGTACAGGCTTCCTTGGAGAAGCCATCTGATGTGCTAGAGACCTTCCTCTGGGTCTTTTCATATTTTGTAGATACCAGTACTGCTCTTGGATTGTCCCATCTGTTATCCTTCACCCACCATACGTGACCATGTAGCTTTTCTGGCTATACATGTCATTAACGATGCCTTTCATGCCATTTTTTGCAGACAGATCATCATTGATAACGAGCCATCACCCACTTAGAATCATTATAAATCATTCTTTTGCCCTTAGGATCACTCACAAATTTGATTCTTTAGAGATCGTGGTATTCTAAGATTCTCAGCAATATAGCAGCACCGGGAGAATATTGCTAGTGGAAAGATGGGCTTTTGTGTAAAGGCACAGTTTGTGATCATTGAAATAGCTGTCTAATTTTCTACATTCAGTCTTTTTTACTCTTCTAATCAATTCTCAGCCTGTGTGAGAGAACTTTTTTTTTTTTTCTAACTACAATAATTTCTTTAGGTGTTGCTTTGGTTTTATTTGTAGTTTTTCAGGTCTGACTCTTTCCTCTGAACATAATTTTTATTAAAACAATTTTATTCAATTGCAGGTGGAAAATGAGGCTTTTAAAAAATTTTACTTTTTTTTCTGAACTTAAACCAAAAAAAACCATTTTCAGATAGATAGATAGATAGATAGATAGATAGATAGATAGATAGATAGA
>JAJPUD010000932.1:313483-340197 GCA_023553655.1 Myrmecobius fasciatus
TATGTCAGTGCTGTCATCATTACCCTCCCTGCCCCCCTGCCTTCTTACCACACACACAAAAAAATCATCCAACCCCAATCTTTAATTGGCTCTTTGGTGGTTAATATGACTGGGTTCAAAATAAGAAGTTAGGTCACTCTCACCTCCCCGTCCAAAAAAAAACCACAAAACCAACACTAATTACCTTGACATTTTAAAAAAGTTAAATATCTTTATTCTTCATAACTGTCTTGCCCTTACCTCTTTCTCTCTTCCCCCTCTTCCATATCATTTAATGATACGATCCTGTCATTACCTCTTAATTGACCTATAAGCTACATAATCAGTAAGGGAAAGCTGAGCTTGTTATTTGCCTGGGAGAGTAGCAGGGAAGAGAACGATGATCAGATGGAAAACATTGCACCTGTCATCATGGTAGGACAGTCTCTGAGCTTAGAAGTAGCCCACTGGCAGGGCCACTGCCACTGGAGCCGTTGTGAAAGACCCAGAGCTGGTGGAAACTCTCAGGGCTCAGAAGTGGCGAAGAGTAAGGAGCCGCAGAAACCAGAAGCAGGCTCCCTAGCTAGGCTTGTCTCCCTAGGTCACGGCTTCCATCGTGTGCCACATTTGTTATACAGCTGGAACTTAAGCCGCAGAGCCATGTTGTTTAATAAGCAGGTTCTTAAAATAAAAAATACTTGTGGGACATCTCATTCAGACGTTAGCGTTAAATACTTCCATTTTTATTGTTGTTATCTGTATTTTGCAAATGAAGAAACAGTCTCATGGAAGTTGATTGTTTTCTTTCTGACACCTAAACAATCAGCCTCCATGAGACTGTTTCTTCATTTGCACATAGTATTCACGGAATGTTGGTTTTGATTAGGTAACAGGAGCTGAGTGTAGAGAAGGGGAAAAGGGAGGTAGATAAATGGGGGCTATTATGTCCTTTGGGGAAAAAATTGTGCATGGAGCATATTTGAGAAAGGTTATTGTGGTTGGTGACTTAAGCCAGCAAGAGCCACTGAGCGAGGAAGGTGAGTTCCAGAGATAAAATCTATTTCTTTCCAGATTTTGCCTTAGTGATGGTTATATATACATCCAGGAACAAGGGAGAAGGCTTTTCTTTTCCTAGCTTTCTTTCTTTGCCACATTGCCTCTTGCTTCTCAGACCCAGAGCTGAAGCTTGTGTTATGATACAAAGGATCAGGGCATCTGGAGTTGTCAGAAATCTTAGTAGAAGAGCCTATCACAACCTCTTCATTTATAGGAGAAAACTGGGGATGTGATTTGCTTAAAGTCATGCAATGAACCAGTGGCAAAACTCTGTCTCCAAATCTCCCACTGCTTCTTCTCAGGGTTTTTTTTGCTGCTTCTTCATTGATATCATGCCTGCTAACTGTGGGTTGCCTCCAAGGATCTATCCTGGGCCCTCATCTCTTCTGTCCCTGTGCTATCTAACTTGTTATTCTCATCAGTTCCCTTGGATTCCATTAGTTTGATGCTGAGAATTCTCAGATTGATAGTATTGTCTCTCCTAACCTACAGTCCTGCATCACCGACTGTCTTTTGAGCATCTTCAGTTCAACATGTCCACAATAAGACCCATTATCCTTTCTCCAAAGCTTCCCCTCTTCCAAACTTCTTCCCTGTTACTGTTGAGGGCACTGCCATCCTCCTAATCCCCCAGGCTTTCCGTCTCACTGTCATCCTTGACTCTACACCTTCAATTCATTATTGCCTCCACCCTTGGTTCAGGCCTTTGGCACCTTTTGCCTTGAACTATTGCAGTAGCCTACTAATCAGTCACCCTGCCTTATGTCTCTTCCTATTCCATGCCATCCTTTGTTATCTCTAGAATCAAATATAAAATTATTTGTTCTTTACATTTCTTTATAATTTGTCCCTTTTACACTTTACTTTCCTCCACTCACCCTTCCTATCCACCTTTGCCGTCTTCTGGCTATTCCCTCTATAGGCCATTAGATTTCTTTCTCCATATCTTTGCACTTTGCATTGCCTGTAATTCTCAGTACCCTCCCTGCTGCTTCCCTTTTCCCACAGCTCAAGTTCCGCCTTCTACATGAGGGCTTTCCCAGAATGTTGTCTCTGCCCCCACCCCATTAGTGCCTTCCCCTCTGAGGTTTCTTTGCGTCTACCCATGTATACCTCAGTGTGTACCTAGTTGTGTACTTGTCTCCCTCAGAATGTGACCTCCTTAAGGGTTTGTATTGGGATTTGGTTTGGTTGTAATCCTTGCACTTAGCACAGGGCCTGGCACAGAGTGAGTGCTTACTTAATAAAATGCTTGTTGACTGATTGCTCGTACCACACTACTGCAGTATGGATTAAGCTTTTGTGGACTAGATAGGAAACCTCAACACCATTTATAGCACTATTTCCATAAAGACAATGTGAACCAAGATCCAAATAGGCAGCTTAAAAATGAAATTTTCAAACACAATCTGTTCCTAAGTTGGAGAATCTCTATGTATATGTATACGTTTGTGTGTATATGCACACATATGAGAGAGATTGACATGGATTTTTTCTTGTCTGTGTTAGAGAATTTTGGATGCTGACCCTATTGACTGGGTTGCACTTTGCCTAAAATAAACATTTTCATTTTCTTTAATATATGGTCTGGCATTTGGCAGGTGCCTTTTTTGGTCTCATTTTGAAGTTAGTTTTTATTGATAAGCTTTATTTTTAGATGATCATCAATATTTCCCTCTATGTCCCTCCCCCTTTCCAGAGAGCCATTCCTATAAGAAATCAATAGAAGGGGGAAAAAAAGAATTCAACAAAACTAAGAATACTTAAAGAAGCCTGACATTATATATGCAGCAGTTCATAGCTACAGTCTTCCTCCAAATCCTCTCACCCCCTCCCCAGGGAATTGGTTCTAGGGGAATGGGGGTGGTGCTACCAACTTTATAAGTAGACTCATCTGTTTAGCTGACGTACTCCAAAGATCATTGGTGTGATCTTAGGCTTTATGAGTTGTTGAAGGAGAAAACTTCATCATCTAGTAGCCAGCCTTCTGTAATGAGCCTTTCTGAATTTAGCCAGACAGATTCTCACACATAATAGCCATATAGTATAGCTTCAGTACCTGAACTGCACTGGCCTTGTTTGTAGAAACCCAAAGTTAGTTTCTCCATCACAATGAGGCACAGAGTAGAATATTAGTGGAAGGAACATCAAAGATATCTCTGTGTAGCATTGCCAACTTTCTTATATTGCTTTATATATACTGCTACTTTACAATTATTCTGAAGTTCTTTTTACTATCATAATTCTGGACAAAAGGCATAAAACCATGTCCTTTTCCATGCCATTGGACATCTAGTAGGCCTTAATGCAGCTCAGACAAATTCTCCCTTCTGTTTTTTAGGAGAAATAGGAGTCCATACTCTTATCCTTCCTAAACTTAGAGAATCTTAAGAGTTGAAAAGAGTGTAAAAGTGGGAATTTGTTGTAAATGGTCTCTAAGGTTTTTTCATGCTCTGACATCCTGTGATTCTAGGTTATTTAGGTAGGCCTTCCAAGCAAGGCAGGAGTTCCTTCTAGCTTTTGTTTGAGTGTTCTCATTGAGGAGGAGATTAATTTAAGACTTAGAAAAACTAACTTAATGAAGAGAAGGGTACAGTGGAGTTTCAGGCGAGAAGGAGCCTTGGAAACAGTGATAATGGAAGAAGAAACTTAGCGCACATGCCCCCCACCCCCACCCCTGAGAGAAGAGAAAACTGGGCTGTAAGAGGAAAGTGAGTTGAAGGATTCGCAGAGTTGTCAGCACGTGGCTGCCACAAAGAATTCTGGAGATGGGTTCAAGCTAGCTCATGGGCTAGCCCATGAGGTATTCAACAAGGAATCCAGCAGCAGATAGGAAAGTTCACCCATTGTATAGAATGTGCTTGTTGGAGAATGTGATGGCATAAGTGGGGACTGCCCTCATTTAGCTACTCTGGTTGGTTATCCTCAGGTGGTCTCGGGCTGGGGTCAGGTGTTGCGATTGAAGCAAAATGGATAGATGGTAAGCTGTAAAATAAATTGTTAGGAACTTAATCTAGCAGTTTTTCTGTGTAGTACTTCCTAGCGTTAATACACTTTCAGACCACTCTCTTTTCCCATCTATTTCCCATAGATGGGAAATACTTTGTCCTATTCAGAATGTGGGCTCTTAAAAGAAAAAAATTAGTCAATTTATTTAGTATGCTGTACACAGGCAGGAATATATACTAGTATGATATAGTGGAAATATTCCTGGACCAATAGTCAGGAGATGTGCATCGTAGCCCAGGCCTTGTCATAACTAGTTCTGTAACTGAGCAATTCATTTTCTGAATCAGAATTTTCTCCCATCATCTGTGAAATGAGAAGGTTGGATCTCCCTTCCAAATTTCCAAAAATGTGATTCTGTATCCATTGTCATTTTCTAAAGGGATGGATAGGAAGGCACAATAGATTTCTCTCATCTTTAAGCATATCGTGGAAAATATCCTTCTCCTGTAAAGACTGTTTTGCATGACTCCCAGAAACGGAAATGAACCTGTAGCTCGTTGGTCTGATCTAATCATTTCTACTTTAAAATTTATACCATAAAACATTAAAGTTCCAAACTCCTAATTTCATTTTTTTCCAAATTCTAAGTATTCTACTTAATCTCTAAGGCTGAAATTCTTTATCCCTAGCATGTTCTTATAATATATTCAAGGGTTTCTCCTGTAATGTAAAAAGTACCATATAATGGACATATTTCTGGGAATATGCCACTGGCTATTTTGTGGCTGCCAGTACAACACTTAAGCTGTTCATCTGTTTGTTATTCTATCATTGTAATCTAAAATCAAAGTTGTAATCTCCTCTCCCTACTTTCTTACTTATTTGTTGGAACAGAAAATCCCATCTTAAAATTTCCATTCCTGCGAATTGAGATGCTCCCTAAGTGCTTCGCACTTACAAC
Organism: Myrmecobius fasciatus; assembly: GCA_023553655.1. Lineage (NCBI taxonomy): Eukaryota > Metazoa > Chordata > Mammalia > Dasyuromorphia > Myrmecobiidae > Myrmecobius > Myrmecobius fasciatus. Next base: position 318,429 of record JAJPUD010000932.1, read on the forward strand.
TTCCATTCTGTCACTAAAAATGAGCAGTGCTGTTAAATTCAGGAGGGCAGGGGAATGTTGAGCTTATCACCTGCTGTTGGATAGAAAGACTGGGGCTGTGGTATATGTATTCCTTACCCCATCCTGAGAGGTGTTTTTGGTTTTTTGTTTTGCCAGGAGGAGAAAAGCAGCGAGTAGCGATCGCCAGGGCCATTTTGAAGAACCCCCCTGTCATTCTCTATGACGAGGCTACTTCATCATTAGACTCGATTACCGAGGAGGTAAATTAGGGTGACATTGTAAAGACTTACTTTGTTACCGGGGCTTTTTCTTTTTTCCCTTTGAAGTTACTCACCGTCAAGTTAGTTATATTCCTTCAGGGTTTTGATCTCACTTCTAAGTGGTCAGTAGGAGGTGCCATTGAGCAGAGTTAAGGCGGGCTTTTTCTTTTTTCTTGAGTTGGTCTCAAGATTGCTAGGTTTTATCCAGCCAGACACAGGAATGTCAAGTCCATTTGCAAACTTGTCTCCAGTTGAAACTGTGTGACACCCAGTGCTGCAGCCCTAACCCTGCCTCACCCAAAGCTGTTGGAATCGCCTCAGATGCTTACTGAGGCAGAAGCCTCTTGTCCATCTCATATGGAGGTGTCTGGTTGCCACTTAACACTCATTAAAATAAGTCATGTAAATGCTTGTGACATGCTGCATACCAGAAAGTCTCTTGCTCATCATAGAGCAACTCACTAAGATGCAAGTCAGGTACACGGTAACCTGCAGTGCTGCTATCAATTTATATTCATTTCACAGGGAGGGCTGTGAAACATCAGGATGTTGTGACACCAATGTCATGACACTACCACGGCAACTGCATCAGCCTTCATAACCACATCCTTGCATTAAATACAAAAGTCTCAGCAGCAACAGTAATTTCATGAACTAATCTCCTTATCTAGAACTGAAAATAGGTGAATGTTGTTTTGCAAATTGTCCCCACTTGTCTGGCTTCTTATTTAATATACATGGGAACATCTGGTGTTAAGGGATAGAACAAGCTACCGGTCTTAATGGCTAACCGTGTTATGACAGGCTTTTGGGTAGGAGGTCAATTTTCAGTGGACAAAATTGGATCTACAGTTTACCTGAATTGGTTTCCTTATAGGATATGTTATTAAACCCAGGGTTCTGTTATGCCTTTCAAGTGACCCCTGATCAGCCCATGTCAGCTGTCCGGTGTTCACTCATTCTCAGTCACGTCTGACTGTCCGTGACCCTACTTGAGATTTTCTTGGCAGAGATACCAGAGTGGTTTGCCATTTCCTTCTCCAGATCATTTGGCAGATGAGGAAACTGAGGCAGACAGGATGAATTCACTTACTTGTCCAGGATCACACAGATAGTGTCTGAGGCCGGATTTAAACTCAGCCCAGTGCTCTATCCTGCACTACCTAGGTACTCTGTTAGCTATCTACAAAGCATAATATGCAAAGTGCCCAGACTTCTCTACCTAGATGAATATATCTCCTCTCAATTATTCTGAAATTCTCACCGTAAGTCATTCCTGCAGCGTTTGAAAGCCCCTATTAAAATATTGATGAGAGGATTTGAGAAGGGAGGAGTGTTAAAACCCTCAGGTGACATAGTGGATACTGTGCTGGAGACGTGAGTATGAATCTCACCTCAAACAGGAACCGCTTGACTACATAGAGCCTCAGTTTCCTCATCAGTGAACTTTGGATAGTACTCACACCGCTCGCCTCAATGCATAGTTACAGCTCTTAAAATGCTAGGTGTGCAAGAGGCATGATTAGTAAGTGATTAGTCTGAAGACCTCCCTGGAATATTATAACTCAGTGAAGGACTGACCACTCCAGGGGTTAAGGATAGCAGGGCAATGCCATAAAATACAAGACATGTCACTAAAAGCATATTGCTTTTGCTCCTTCCCATTTCTTTCCCATTATCTGCCAGCATCATTTTGTCCTTGGTCCGCAGTTCTAGGCTTTTTTGTCTTGCCTCAACTGTCAGAATGAACAATCCTTTCTCTGAGTAGCCCCCTAGAGTAGGCCTGAATTTATAACTTTGTAATACATTTCTTGGGGTTCTTGGGGCCATGTATCTGGAAAGTATTTTTCCTGTTTGCCTTTACTTTGCCATATTTAGAGTAAGCTGCCAAACACAGGTGACTTTCTCTACAACACAGCTGTGCTTGAAAAGTAGAAGCTATCGGTGTATTTTCTAGAAAGATCAAGCCATCAGAATGGTTTGAACTTGTGTTTAAAAAGACAAAATCAAAAAACCATCACCGCAATGTCCTAGGCTCCATTCTTCCTGGTGCTTAGTTCAGGGTCAAGGAAATCATTTTCTCCCTTCCTGGCCCACCCTCACTCCCAGCCCCCTTCCTTTTTGGCTTTTTTGTGCAGTATCCTTTGGGTCACACCTTCCTTTTTTCTCATTCTCATTGACTAGATGAGAAAAAGACAGACAGACAGACAGAATGTTTATCATCGGTGTTCTATCATCAGCTGCCAGCTGACCCAAGATTTCTCTTAAACATAGCTGCCCTCTTTCTCTCTAGCGTCTTTGGTACCCACATCCTTTTATGAGCAATATTACCTGCCTTGAATCTTTGGAGTTATTCTTTGTTCTCTTCAAGGTTGGGCCCCTTTTATTCTTTCATGTGATTACTCTTATCCACAGATTAGCTGAGACATTCGTCATTTTCCTAAGTTGTTAAATATTAAATTGCAATATTAAATGCTTGGACTGACCATCCTTTAGAAAATATGTAAGGGGTGTGTGTGTGTGTGTGTGTGTGTGTGTGAGACACACACACACACACACACACACACACACACACACACACACTCTGTTTACCTAATCTTTAAATCTTCTCTCTCTTTTCCATTTCCAAATTTACAGAATATCCTCAGTGCCATGAGGGACATGGTGAAACACAGAACATCAATTTTCATTGCACACAGATTATCAACAGTGATTGATGCAGATGAAATCATTGTCCTGGATCAGGTGAGAGATTATTACTTTCCAAAGTTTAGTCATCTTTGAACGTTGGGATTAGTTTTAATGGTGAGGCATAAGCTAAAAATAGTTCTAGTAGATTATGTGAAATTCATAAGATGAGAGATTTAGAGCTAGAAGGGATCTTTGAGATCGTTCAACCCATTTTCTTCATTTCATTTTAAGATGAGGAACCTGAGGTCCAGAGAAACTAAGGTACTTGGGCAGTGTCACATGAGTAGGAAGTTGCAGAGCAGAGTTGGAATTGGAGCCCGGCTCCTCTGATGCCTCATTCTTCGCAGTGCCAAGCTGCCTCTCAGTTCCTTTCTTGGGATTGAACCAGGACAAAATTCCATTTTGAGAGGTGGTCTTTTGGCAGCAAATCAAGTGCCAGAAGCATTTCCTTTTTTAATGTGGTCTTGGGACCTTTTGAACTGTGTACTCCCTTCTAACATTGACAGTCCCTGATGTTTTTTGTAACGGCACCCAGAAAAGAAAACCATGTGAGGACTCGTATGTCTAGGTATTGAAGGCAAAAATGACAACAGGACAGCATTAAATGCAGGCATGATAGAAGCATTTTTCACAGGGAATGTGTATAATGATTTCCTCTTCAGCTCTAAGTGAAATCTGCTGCTGAGCATTTGGCATTTTTGCCATGTTACATATTTTCCTTAGACCCTTGATGTCCCAAAAGAAAATTACCCCTCTTGTAGCACGATAATTTTCAAACCCAGCCATTGTAAGGGAAAGGAAGGAAAAGTGACAGCATGTTTCATTTCCTTTGAGAGAGTTGCTCTAAGATTGTGCCATCTAATTGTGCTGAAAATCAGCATAAGACTGTTGTGATTGGTGACCTTTGGAAATTATTATCATTTCTCTTGTCTCCTTCTTCCCGAGTAACAAGTAAATGGAGGAAGGGAAGGAAAAAAAAAAACCTTACTATTGGACTATTTCTACCATTACTCACTTTCTCTTTTCCATTTCAGCTTTTTTTATGGTTATTTTCCCCTTACATCAAACAAATAAACCCATCAATTCCCTATAATTTTCAAAGCTGGAGGATGCATTCTTGCTCACCTTTTATATAACAAAATACTTGTTAGGGTCCATAGGCCACTGTGGTTTATTCATATCAATATAATGTCCTATGAAGCATTCAGTTGCATGATACGTATATACAATCAATTTCCGTTATCTGTGCACCTGAGATCCTTTTATTGGTTTGATCCTAACAGCATTACCATTCATTATAAAATGTACTACTTTTCCTGTCCCCAGTTTGGGGTTACGTGGTCTATTAGGTGATCTGTACTAGAATGTTTTAAATTAGAAACTTGGAAAGTGTCCCTTTGGTATTATTGCTACTTCAGTATCACCAATATCGTCTGCTACATGTTTCCTTTATTAAATATTCTTGTGGTGTGCATTCATGTGGTTATCACCTTTCTTACACATATCATGTTAGCGTGGATTAGTAGATTTAGGTTTACTCTCTAGTTTGCCCCTTTGAGACTTTGTATAATATTTTAATTTTTCACAAATCAGAACTAGTTTGTTAGTAGCAGCAGAATGGGTAGTAGGGTTAAGACTAAAATAATCTGCTAAGCTTCTTGAGTTGAAATGGCTGAAAAAAATCCCTCGCTTGGCAAAGAAGCCTAACCAGAAAGCAAACCAAACTAATAGCAGGTTCACGCTTGTGAATAGAGGTCTCTCCCTCAGGTGCCTCTCAAACTCATCACATACAAAAAAATGACACATTACGTTTCTCCTCCAACCCATCCCTCCTCCAAACTTACCTATTTTTGGTGGGTACTACCTGCTTTAGAACCTTGGAGTCATTGTTGAGTTTTCCCTCTTCCTCATTCTCCATATCTAGCAGTTGACAAGTCTTGTCAATTCTACAACCACAGTATGTCTTACCATTTATCCCCTTCTCTCTCCTTACACAGCATCTCACCAGGACTACTGAAATAGCCTCCTAATTGGTCTTCCTGCTTCCAGTTTCTCACCTCTCTAACACATTCTTCAGACAGCTGCCAAATTGATGTTGCTAAAAACATATCTGACCATGTCGCTCCCCTACTAAAAAAGATCTTCAACTGCTCACTGTTACCTCCAGGATAAGATAGCAAGTCTTCAACTTAGCATTTCTAGCCCTCCCTATCTTCTTCCTTTTTGCCTAAATGTTATATTCATCCCTTTCACATAGGCTACATAGCTTCTCTCAGTCCAAGTGCCATTTCCAAATTCTGTACCTTTGCACACGTGGTTGGTTCTCCCTATCAAACGTATTCCTTCCCTACTCTGTCTCTTAAAATTCCTAGCTTCCAAGCTTCAAAGAATAACTCAGATTTCATGATTTACATGGTACCTTTCTTGATTCCCCCAGTCGTACTCCCTTGCTTTTCAAACTCCTTTGTTTTATGTTGTATTTGGTTTTCTTTGTACGTTACCATCAATAAGCTCCATGAGGACAAGTTTTTGTTTTGTTTTTTCCTTTGCATCCTTAGTACTTAGCTCATAGTAGACACTTTTAAAAAATGTTTGATTGAATTTAACTGAATTAATTTCCAGTTTTCACCAGATCAGAACTTGTGTTTGGTTGAACATAGCCTTTGACAACCCAGAGTCATCTCTACACTCTGATGAGGCATCGTCCCGGAGCCTTAGTTTCAGAAATTTTCTAATGTTTTTTCTCCTAAGTTCTTAGAATGTTAGAAACAATCATGTCGCTGCTCTCATTCCATATCTTTTACTGCTTGGAATCATAGTGATATTTAATTTGGAAGGAAGCGCCTTCCAAAAGTGTCCTTTCAATTTGAAGCATCCCAAAGTGGAAGTCGGGAGAGTAAAGATTGGGTGAAGAAAAGAGGTGGGAACTGATTCTTGCCCCACAGTTACTTTCCCTGTTTCCAATGCATCAGAGCCTCTGTTTTGCTGCTCTTGCTTAGAGCTAGGTCTGTCTTGCTCATTCCTCACAGGAACAACTGTAGCTGTTGAACTCATGGCCAGTCAGTAGAATGAGCGCTGGACTGGAATTTGGGACCCATGCATCCCAAGCAACTCTGCCTCTGACGAACCATGTAATCTCGAGTCTGGCATTTTACCACTCTATATTCGCTGTAATCCAGTGAACAACTTGAAGATCCTTTCAAATCTAAAGTTATAGTTACATATGACTTTATTCAATTCCACAAACATTTCAATTTTTTTATTAATAAAAATGTTTTTTCCTCTCTCTATCTCATCATGACTTAGCTACCCTGCCCCCAAAATGAGGGAAATGCTCCAAAAAAAATACCAAAGCTCTTGAAACAAATATGTAAAGTCAAGCAAAACAAATTCCCGCATCGACTATGTCCCCCAAATATGTCTCCGTCTACATCCTGAGTCTTAGCACTTTTGTGTCAGGAGATGGATATGTTTTGTCATTGGTTATTATGTTGAACAGAATTCTTAAGTCTTTGAAAGTTATTTATCTTTACAGTGTTGGTCCTGTGGTATAAGTTGAACAAATTTTTGTGTGCCTACTGTGTGCTAGGCCCTCAGGATAGGTATGAAGATAAAAATGTAACAGCCTCTGCATTCAAGGTTTTATATAGGATAGAGTATTTGAACTCATTGTTGAAGAAAGTTAAAGGTTGCAGATAACGAGGGAATGCATTCCAGGGACAGAGGAAAAATAATTTTTTTTTTAAGTGAAAAAAATCATATACAATAGGGCAGCGAGGTGGCTCAGTGAATAGAGCACTGGGCTTACAATCAGGAAGACTCATCTTCCTGAGTTCAAATCCAGGCTCACATACTTCCTAGTTTTGTGACCCTGGCCATGTCACTTCACCCTGTTTGCCTTCGTGTCCTCATCTGTAAAATGAGCTAGAGTAGGACATGGCACGCCAGTATCTTTGCCAAGAAAACCCCAAATGGGTTCACAAAGAGTTGGACACAACTGAAATGACCCACCAACAACAAATATGTAACTGTAACTTTAGAGTTGAAATGGATCCTCAAGTCACACATTGTAATCCCTTCCTCTTACAGCTGACAAAGCTGAGGCCCAGAGTGGCGATAATGTAGCTTGAGACGGCATGTAGTTAGCAGAGCAGTAAGTGAGCCATTTTGGCTAGAGCATATAGAGAGCATATGATAGGAACCTGCCTATGTGAAATAAGTTTGAAGGACAATTTGATACCATCTGCTCCAAACCCCTTCATTGTCTGGAGCCTGTGCAGGGGAGGTCAGAGAGAAGGAACTTGAGTGAAGGTGCAGGGATCACGGCTCCCTCGATTCTCCATTGAGTCCCAGCCAGGAACTTTCTCCCCTCAGCTGATGCCCAGGAGTCCCAGAGAAGTTGTCTGGGGCTCTGTGCTGGGATCAGCTTAGGGTCTTTTGGGGAGGGGACCATGGATGTTGGTGGTGATGCTGGTGGCAGTTTTAAATGAGTCTGTTGAACGAGAGCTCTTACCCCTTTTTATGGCAAGAGCCTGCAGAAGCTTATGGGCCATTCAGAATAATGTTTTTAAATATATAAAATAAACACTAATTATGTTTTATTACCATTATCAAAATATATTTTTTGTAAAGTTCCCAAACCCTAGGTTAACAACCCTTGGACCTAAGATCCCTCTCTAGTGCTTAGTCACCAAACATTTATTAAGTACCCACCACGTACAAAATACTGTGCTTCTTATTAGTAATAGAAAAACCTCTGCCTCAGAGGATTTAGCTTCTCCCAGGATCCATCCAGAGTTCCATACAACTCTACTTCTTTTGTCTGGCCATCATCCATACCTGCAAGTTCTCCTTCCTCATCCACCTTCTGGCTTCCCCAACTCAATCTTTTTCCAGAGACCTTTTCCAGTCTTCCCCACTGTTACTGCTTTCCCAAGATGAACTCCCATTTGCCAGTTATATATCTTTGACATACATGATGCTTTGCAAGTTGTCTCCTCCATTAGAATGTGAATTCCTCAAATTAAGAACTAAGTTTTTGCTTTTCTTTGTATCCCCAAATGCTTAGTGCAGTGCTTGGTACATAGTGAGTGCTTAATAAATGCTTGTTGATTCATGCTTATTGCCTGAAGCTTGAAACATTGCAGGATCTCCTTAGGGGGCTTTTAATCACTTAAAAGAGTTTGTGCTAGTTTTCCACCCATGAAAAACCAAGTAGCTAAAGAAGACCTATTGTCCAGATGATTATAATGTAGTTGAACTTTTTGGACAGATCCTGTAAATGGGTAGAGCACCAGCCTTGGAGCCAGGAGGACCTGAGTTCAAATCCAGCCTCAGAGACTTGACATTTAAGTAGTTGTGTGACTCTTAGACAAGTCATTTAACCGCAGTTGCCTTGCCCAGGGGGAAGGGGGAGTAAGTAAAATAGTAAATAAATTTGTATTGAGAAATTATGTATTACTTTTAATGACCTTCAAACCAAGGTCTATCCATATTTTTTACATTGATATTTTCCTGCCACTCTGTAGCTGAAAGTCATTGAATACAGTCTCTAAAGAATAAAAGTTGTAGTTCACCAAAGGCAGGTAGAGAGTTACATGATGAGAGTGAGCAGGCTGTCACAGAGTACCCGGGAAGAATTCTGCAGGAGTGGTGGTGGAAAGGATATCTTTCAAGAAGTATTTGACTAGAATAGGAAGTAGGCTGGTCATGTGACACGGGTGCAAAATAGCTAGTGGGTAGTCCTCATGCTCCATTAGGGTCTGTGAGATGCAAAAGAGCGGTACATACTTGGGAAGACAACATGAGTATACTTCAGTAAGTTATAATCTGTATCATGAGAGGGAGACTAGATTGATGAGATCAGAGATTGAAACATCAAAGATGATAATGTCTTCAGCTGATTAGGAAGGACATACTTCACAGTAAGCTTTGGGGAACTCTGACTGTCAGGTAACCTTCAGGTGATTTGAGGGCCAATTTCTTATAGTATGGGCAAAAGTATTGGATTTGGAGTTAGAGGATCTTGGTTTACATTCTTATCTAAGCAGAAAAGTCAGCCTTTCTGGGCCTCAGTTTTCTTACCTGTCAAATGAATTTCTCAGGTACTTTCCAGCTCCACATCTATGGTTTTATAAACCATTTCCTGCCAGAAATTAAATTTATTTAGGATGGCCCTCTTTGATCTCACTCATGATAAAATATCACCTTCTTGTGGCATTTGTATTTGTCTTTAATTTTTTTATATTCTTGAGTAAGACTCAGTGCAAATCAATGATCCATGAAATCTTGTATCTCAGTGAAGTGGTTCCTGGACTGAGAAAAACGATCATGGACCATTTTTTTTCAGGGTAGATAGGAATTTAAAAAAGCATTATAAAATCATGCTTTCTTAAGAGTGCCCAGCCTGCACCCAGAGGGGTCCCGGGTAAATCCCAAAGTTTTGTTCCATACAGGCATATCTGTAAAAGTCTTATCACCTAGCACCAGGAGCAGCAAGAAAAGAGACATGTTGCCCAGTGACTGTCAAGACCAAGCAAATTAACCAGAGATGAAAATTTGGAATCTGTAACAGGTCTACATAGTGCTCAGGTTAATAGCCATTGTTATCAAAAGCAGTCAGGCACTGAAGAAAATGAATTGTCACGTAGAAACCTTCATTTTTAAGTTCATATGCAGGCTTGAAGAACCTATTTTATAAATGAATTGACTTGATTCGGGTAGCCATCGATCAAGTGTACAAACTTCACCTTCTAAAAATTTCTTCTCATCCCATCCATTCATCAGAATATAAGAGAATATGCTTCTTCTCAATTAAAGCAGTATGTAGAACTTGGCCCTCTACTGGAAGAGTAGCCTTGAAACCTGGCATGGGATACCTTCCTCAATTTTTCGACTTGAAAAACTTCTGAACAGGAAAAATAGTATTATAAGTTCAGTTTTGATTAGTTAATTTGACTTAATTTGTTTTGTTTGTGTTTTAGGGTAAAGTAGCTGAGCGGGGGACCCATGGGAGTCTCCTTGCTAATCCTGGGAGCATCTATTCAGAAATGTGGCACGCTCAAAGCAACCCTCTGTCAAATAATAATTCCAACTGGGAAGAGAAGAAAGAGCACATATCCAAAGAGGAAGAAAGGAAGAAACTCCAAGAAGAAATTATCAACAGTGTCAAAGGCTGTGGAAACTGTTCCTGCTAAACTTCGCAAGGCATTTTAATTGTTTCCTTAAAAACAAAAAGCAAAAAACAAAAACAAAACAAACAAAAAAAACTTCAAATGACACATTTGCACTGATGCAGAATTCCTGATTTATTTAGAAGCAAAAGCAGAAAATTTGACATTCCCCTCATAAAATTCTTTTCTTAGGTATCAGTTCTTGGTCCAAAGGATTTTCTTTCCCCCTCTTTCTCAGTCTGTCTCTATTTTCCTTTTATCTACACTCCCTCTCCCACCCCTCTCCACTCCCCCCCCCCCCAAAAAAAAAAAAACAAACAAACACACACAATCCACCTTACTTTTTCTCTAATATCTTTTTGTTTCAATATTTACCACTGGAAGATAAATCACCACTAGCCACTCCCAGGGTTTTTCCATTGTTTAATCACTCTAGAACTGAGCTAAATCCAATTTATTGTTCTCTGCATTATTGATTGGAGTAACTTCTCCCACTGTGATTGACTTGTTAAAAGTGTTCATCTCCATACCCAGCTAAATCACATGAGTTTACACATTACCATAAAATATTTAAAATTCCTTTAGTTAACATTTTGGTTGAAAAGAATTTCTCTCCTTAAAGAAAAAAAAAGAGGGAAAAAAAAAGAAAATGTCTTATAGTTAGTTAGCTGGCTTCTTGAAATTTTGCATTAATTTGAAAACTAATTAATAAGCACATTCAAAGCCACAATTTTCTAGGCCTGCTTTGGTCAACTAGGTCAACTGTGCTAGTAGATAAAACATCTACCTACCTTATGTTGTTTCAAGTATTTTGACCAAGAAATTCCCTTGAACTGATGTTGGCAAGGAAGATGTTCCACTGAAGCCCTGGGCTGAAATGCATGATTTTGGCAGGTAGGCAGGTGATTCTTAGAGCTTTCACCATAACTTGAAAGTAAACCTTCAGATTTTAGGAAATTTAAACTTGCTCTTTCTCTAAATGTTCTCTTCTTTTCCTATCTGAAATTATACAGGGGGAAGGTGGGGTTTTTGAGTGAAGCAACTTTTATTTAAAAATCATTAAGGATTATTAGGAACCCAGGGAGGATTAGGTGAGGAACAGAGCTCATTAATCTCAGGTTCTAGGTAAGGTCTTCTCTTCTGGCTCAATAATTAGATGTGCCCACACTTTCCTTGGTAGTAAAGTAGTAATCCACTTTTACCTTCCAGGAACAAAATACTTTGATACTTGGATCAGTTGATGACTGGCCCCTCTTTTCTACTGGGCACTTCTTTTAATTCTCATGGGCGGTCATTATTCATTTTGAAAAACTTTTTTATCTCCTATAGTATGGAAGAATTCACAGAGTTGTATATAATAAGACTATTTTAATTGTTATTATTTTGAGGTTTTAATGTGCTTTGTGCAACAGGAAATATGAGAATTCATATGGGTTTATTTATGTGCATTGAATCAGGAGATAAGTACGTGGATCTTATCTAAGTCCAGTATCCAATTTTATTATGTCAGAGCAAATCTAGAGAGATGAGTAACTGGAAGCCAATACTTTAAGGGATAGTCTTTGAGACCAGAAATACATGAAGCAGGAACCTGCTTTTAAGGTTGGCAGTAAGAAAAAAGTTCTTAATCAGCTGCAAAATGTTATTCAGACATTACATTCTCTGCAGACATAGGCATTGCCAAGATCCTGAGGAATAAAATCCCTGTTTATTTCCTTTTTTTTTTTTTAAACAATTCTGTCACATTACTGGAATTGTAGTAAGGGGCTCCATGTCCCTTTTTTTCTTTTGGCTGTCCCTTCTAGGTGTTTTCTTTAGCTCAGAGGAAAAAGGAAGCAGCATGTACAGTGCACTGGCTTGGAAGACAGAGGACCTGAATTCTGATCTTCCCTCTGAGTTTCACCACCTGTGTGATCTGTGGCAAATGACTTTCCCTTCCTGAGTCTCAGTTTGCTCATCTGTAAAATGAGGGTCTGGGACTAGAGATGGTCTCTGAGATCCCATCTAGCTCTAAAGTCTATGAACCTATAAAGATAAAGCTCAGTTAAATAATCAAGAAAGTAGCAGTGAAGTAATCCTTCTGAAATACATACATAAATGTTCAGAGTAACAGCTTTCAATATACAAATAGGATACTTGGTTAAGGAAGGGCCAGGATTATTTGAATATTGTAAGTAGATAATGAATTTTTTTTTCCCCCCAGAGGTTATCTAAAGCTTGTCGAGATGTGATCACGAGTCATTACGAGTCAGGTTGATGGGCATTTTCATTGGATAATTGGGTAGTATTTTAAGCAAGTGTCCTGAAAAATGCAGTTGTCCTGGGGTCAGAACCATGACTTGGATGAAAATGTCTTTTCTCATAGACTCATAGGATGTTAGAATTATAAAAGAAGACCTGCACAATGTATCGCAGTGACCACTTTGGATTGTAGAACTTTCAAAGTGGATGAGTCCTTTACTTAAAGATTTACCAGAACCAATCCCTTTATTATTTTCCCTGATGAGATTTTCCAGGTCCCTCAAAATGAAGTGAACTGGGGGCAGCTATAGGTGGTACGATGGATGGAGAGCACCAGCTCTGGAATCAGGAAGACCTGAGTGACCCAGAGCAGGTCACTTAATCCCTATTGCTCCACCCCACCCTTTCCTCTTTCCTCTCCTCCCCTCCCTGCCAAATGAAGTGAACTGCCCAATTTTAGGCAATCAGTGGCAAAGCAGGGACTTAAATCAGGGTCATTCTGTCACCCTTGTTGTCTGTGTGGGGATTGGGCAAGGACAGTGACAGAGAGGCTATACTCCAACCCAGCTGGTAATCATGGTAGTTTCTATATGATGCCATAAAAGCTCTTCCCAAGGTAAAGTGTTAAGTTCTTTGGATCTTTCAATTAGAGTAAATGTCAAAGGAAAGGGCATTTGATCCATAGTAAAATAGTTTTACATTGTAATCTATAAGCAAGCAAAAGGACTGCATATGAGGGGTTGTCTCTAAATCAGGGCTGCAGAAGAAAATGCTTTTTTATGTATTTTCTCTGAATATGTTGCAGCCTTGGAATCTGGGTTTTAAACAGAGAAGTTTCATTGGGGATTATCTCCAGTACACCTCTGGATAGTCCCCTTCCATTTGGGAGTTCTTGTTTATCATTGGACTGAGCCTGAAAGGAATGATCTGGATACCTTTCTGATGATGGGTGAGTCAATGAGCTCATTGGGAAAAACTTGAACAGCTCAAATGTAAGAGTCACCTGTGAAAACCAGACCCAAGTGCTAGAATTGCAAAAACCAGCCTTGACATTTGCACCCCAAAATTTTTGTGTATTCTTTTCCTTTGGAGGAAGTCACACTTTTTTCTAATACCTTGAGGTAAAGTTTTTGTTTTTTCTTTCTAGCTGTTGAGAGAACCCAATTTTTGAAGGTGGCCATCCTCAAAGTACACCATGCTTGAAAAGGCAAGGATATCTAAAGGTCCCACAGTTCCTCTGTTTTGGGGACAGCTTGCCCAAACTTTGCCCATCTCCCTTCCAGCTTTCACATATTTTTCTCCTTGCTTTCTTGATTGTTCAATGTATCACTGAGCAGCAATTTTTGCAATACTTGTTTTTTAATTTTGTTTGTTTCACATCTTTTGTCTCAGGATTATCTATTATGAATTCATAATTGTAAGCTTTTACATGTGTGTGAAAGTTCCATGATTTTTTTAAAAGGTCTTTTCCCTTCTCTTTCCAATTCCAGTATTGAGAACTGACTGTAAACTGTACAGTAAAGAACAGTATTAAGCCAAAGAAGCTGGCTAAAACTGGTTGATTTTAAAAAAAAAAAAAAAACTTAGGGAAACCCTTTATTACAGTTTTATTGTTTATGATAATCTGTGTAGATAATCATTACTAAATAAATGACATATCTTTCTGAATAGAAATGGGTGTCCTATTGAAACAACTCTTTCTGCAATTCACAGGGAAAGCTGATATTTTGTCAGTGACACACTCAGAATAAGAATACAGATAATGAAATAGACACTCTGGGAGTATGGCCTTACAGCTCCATGCAAAAGGAGAGAACTTGGAATTGTTTCAGAGAGAAAGTAATTGTTTGCAGTGCTCAGTAATGTGGGTAAAGTGATAGTAAATTATAGTGCTTTCAGTTAGTATTAGGCAATCACATTTTTGATGACCAATCAGTGGAAGGTAAGTTGCGATTGCCCCCAGTTTCTCAGTCCTGATGATTGGGGGGGGGGGGATGAGATGAGGGGGAGGATAATGTCTTGGCTGCAAATCAAGCATTAGACTAGCATTTTGATTAGCTAGGTAGTTGGAAGGGCGTGCATATTCTAATTAAAAACAGGTTTGAGAATTTTTTTGGCTGTTTGAAAAAGGGTGGATTATTTTCATGGTTCACATACAACCAGTTTCATGTCTTTTGCTGATGTTTCTCCTGATTTTTAATATCCTTTTCATTGAAACAGCTGAATTTGTGATTCACACATTGCCTATGGCCTCTACTGTCACCTCAGTGGCCCAACGTACCCATAGTTGAACCATATTCTCTGTCACTAGTATTTCCTTTGTGTTCGGAAATGCCTTCCAAAGAAAGTCATGCCTTTAGAGGAAGTGGGAATTATGTCCTGGAGCAGTTTCTCTTCTGACTCTGATTATAGGAGCCTCCAACTGTTATTTCCAAAGGTTCATTTACCATGTTTAAAATCTTTTTAATGATAATGATACAAAGAAGCTCTACAGATGCTGCTCTTAACTGTAGAAAATAAAAGAAAATGAGTTAACAAATACTGGAGGTTAGGCTTTCTCCAAAAACAGACCCATCGCAGAAGATGGTGAGCTACATACAGGATTTTCCACAAGGGACCACTTTCAGCATGGAATTGTACTGAGAACAGGGCACATGATTCAGTTTTGTTGAAACATTTTAAAGGTGACACTTGGTTATATTTCAGATTATGTCCTAGTCCCCAATAATCTGCTTGCATTTCTCATATTGAATGTCAGGTATTATTTAGACCCGCTCGGTATGAGTAGATTATATCATATTACCAGTAATTTGCATGTGAGAAATAGTAAAACCAGGTATGACTGGAAAAAAGAATCCATGGACTGGCATGTAGTAAGAACAAAACACCATAAATGGACAGCCCGTGGAATATTAAATGTTAAAAGGCCTCCTGTGCATTAGTAAGATCATAGACTTTTAGATCTGGGCCTAGAAGGAGCTTTAGAGAGCCTTCTACTGAGGCTAAGAAAGGTTAAGTGGCCTTCCCGATGCCATATAAGTTACTAAGCTTTAGAATCAGGATTTAGGGCCTGGATCTCTCCACTGTAGCACAACACCTGATAAATTCTATATTAAAGATTTATGAAAAGGGGTAAATGAGAACCTCACAGTTAGAGAAAGCATGGTGGACTCATCACCTTTACCAGAATAAGGACTGCCCATATCAGAGAGGTCCCTATAAGCAACTTGTAACCATTAAAGGAGCTGAATCACCTAATAATATTGTCTTTTTTCTTTTGGGTCAGCCATACTACTGATTAGTAGTGATCTTCAGTTGCCACAAGGGTACAAAACCATACCAACCTTTAGGGTTTATGTTAAAAAAGAGATAGCTTCGTTAGCGCTCATCAGTCAGAACAAGCTACAGGGAGGAATCATAGGATAGTAAGGCTAGAAGGAACATCTCCAAGTTTGCACAAAGTAGCCTCTTCCCAGTTGATGATGCCCCTGTATTAATGACCAAATTTCCCTTCTGGACCTGGTTCTTACATCTTTGACATTTTCTTGTGCTCACAGTGACCCTCTGCAGCGTAGTGTGTTACTTGCTTTCCTCATTGTCCCTGACATTCCGGAGGCAGTGGGCCTGATCTTTGTTCTTCATCACCACTTCCAGGCTCTCTCCATACCGCCATCGCTCAATGATCTCTTCTATGTTCTTCTTTTCCATTCTTCTATCTTACCCAGTCCAGATCCTTGTTATAGTCTCTCCTTTCACAAAAAATCCAATGACTGACAGCCTTAATCTTTCCACATCAAGTCTGGCTTCTTTCTAGACTGTTGTAACTACTGATGCTTTTTTTCATACTTGAAAGTTTGCAAAGCATTTACATTATTTAATCTGAGCCAAAAAACTACCCTGTGAGATAGGTTGTGCAAGAGATAAGGAAACAGGCTGTTTGTGACTAGCCCATGGTGATAAAGTTAGTGTCAAAAGTAGAATTGGAGTGTGAGTCTTCCACCATTCTATCTGCAATACTATAATAGTCTGTAGACATTCTGCTATATCCTCAAGTCTGGAGAGGAGGGACCCTCACCTCCCAGTTCATCTGCTTTCCCTACTCATTTCCTCGATTCTTCACATATGGTTGCCTTCTTTTTATCTTTTCTCAGCTCCTTGATGATTCCATTACTCTCCTGAAACTGATGTCACCAAAGAACTCTTTTAAAAACCATTTTCGCTGATATTTTATGTTTTTACATCACATTCAGGTCTAAATACATCTCTCCCTCCACCTTGAGAGCCAGTGATCTCAAGTGCAGGAGGACCGGAATTCAACTCTGGCCTCAGACATTTAACAGTAGCTGTGTGCCCCTGGGCAAGTCACTTAACCCAATTGTCTCACCTAAAATTTTTTTTTATTTTTTTTCTCAGTTCTCATCCTACTTGATCTATATGGTTTTGCCAATCCCTCCCCACCCCACCCCTCCCCTTACTAGCTCCCACTTTCTGGATATTCTCCTTAGCTTCTATCACCTTGCTCTTTCCTTGTTCTATCTGCCTAACCACTTCTGTTTCCTTTGCTAAATTATCATCCATGACCCTTCTACAAAACTTGGCTATTTCCCACCACTTTACTTAATCCTCTTATCCCTTAATGCTATCTTGTTGATAGAATCAACTCTCTTGGGTTCATTTGTCAATTAGCTCCAATATTCAACATGTCTGCAATGGAACCTATGATCCCTTTAAACCTGCCCCTTTTGCAAATGTTTCTCTTTTTTGAGGGTTTTACCAGTCTAGTCGTCCAGGTTGGAAACTTTGGAGTTATTATACTTGACTCTTCCGTCTCCCTCAGTGAGTTGCAAATCCTGTTTCTTCATTATCCCTTGCATCTCTTCTCCATACTGCTCCTCATTGCTTCTTACTTGAAGTATTACTGTTGGCTCCCTTGTTTTTAAGGATCCCTTCCTCACAGCATCCTCCTGACAGCTGCCAAAATGATAATCCTAAAGCACAGATCTGACCCTCTACAGTGGCATCCCATTGCTTCTAGGATAAAATAAAAACAGCCTGTCATTTTAGGCTCTCCAGCTGGCTACAACTTACCTTTCCAGACTTATTTTATATTACTCCTTTCACATACTCAACATTGCAGCCAAACTGATCGATTAACTATTACCCAAACCTGGTATTCCATCTCCTACCTTTGCCTTTGCCCCAGCTTTCCCCCTTATCTAGAACAGCCTCCCTTTTTACACATATACACACAGTCACTCATTATTACTCATTATCATTATTAGGTGACACCTCAGAAAGAGCAGCTTTCCTAACCCCTTCCTCCCAGTTATTAATGTGTGCTCCCTCAAATTACCTTGTATTTATATATGCTTGTTGGATCCCTTGCCATACCCAATTATGGTAGAAGCTTCTAGAGATCAAGGCCTAACTCAGTTCCTAAAACACAGTAGGTGCTCAATAAATGTTGAGTTCACTATTGAGTCTTATAATCTAAGAGCAGCAGTTGATTCAACAGTTAGGAGTCCTCTTGGTTGAAATCTGGTTAAAGGCAACCTCGGTTTTTCTCTCACTCAAGACACTTCTCTGAACAAAGGATGTTGGAGCTGGAGTTATGATCTATTTGACTATATCTTGACCTCAGAGAAGCTTCAGCCTTGGATTTGGCATTAGTAGGTTATATGAGTCATTGTACCAGGGTGAGGTGAGGGTGAGACTAATATAAGAGGATCGTGGGCCATCCTGTGGCCCTTGGAAAAACTTGGCCCACCTCAGCAGCTTCCCTGACCTAGTTGATTTCCTTTAATTTATTGTACACAAACCTATGTAATCCAACCAAATGTAATTCTGGCAAAGCAGAGGATCTGTAACATATTGTAAAAGTGTAGGCAGCCTTGATTCTTCTCTCCACCCCAAGTTTCAGATTGAATTTGGTCTCTGAAGGTGGAGTTACTGCTGGCTCCCACCCACGCTTCATTCTTAGAACATCTTAGAATATCCTCCCACTTCTCCTTTCTGTAGGAATTCTAGCAGGATAACACTGGTGAACATGCCAGTGCCCTGTGCCATCTTTCCTGTTCACGTCCTCACTTTCCCCATGTTTGTCAGCCACCCTGTTTAACAGCTATTTAATGTCTACTACGTGTTAGACAACAATGTAACCTTTAGGGGAAATACGAAGTCCATGGGAATATGGTCTATGCCCTCTGTGAGAGCAGGGCTGACATCCATGTGATAGAACTTCAGTGCTCTTTCTCAAGCACCTCCAGCCATTTTGTTCCTTTTTGGGGAGAACTCCTGGGGTGAGTTCAGGAAAAGAGTGGAATGAACCTGTTGGCTTACGTTAGATTCTGACCTTCCTACCAAGGTCTATGTAAGCTTATGAATACTTGTGATGTGATGCTAATGATCACAACTGCAGTAAATGCCAGTGGAAAGACTTAGTCCCAACA
Organism: Myrmecobius fasciatus; assembly: GCA_023553655.1. Taxonomy (NCBI): domain Eukaryota; kingdom Metazoa; phylum Chordata; class Mammalia; order Dasyuromorphia; family Myrmecobiidae; genus Myrmecobius; species Myrmecobius fasciatus. The sequence continues at coordinate 337,242 of JAJPUD010000932.1, forward strand.
ACTCAAGGTCGTCACGTATGCTTGGAAAAGAAGGTGGGCCAGCCATGTAGCAAGAGGGAAGGCTCCACAGATGGACAACCTTCTTGTTGTGTTGGTGCCAGGGAAATGTGAAATTAACCAGAGGAAGGATGGCAGAATTTTGGATGTGTTGTCTGGAAGATTAAGCTGAACCTCATTGTTTCAAGGAACCTCAAAAGCTTAGCTAGTTCAGACCCTTATCGTCAAAGGAGTCCCCTATATAGTATCCCTGATGAGTACTCAACTTTGGCTGGAAGACTTCTATGTGCAAAAACTTCCCACCTTTCAAGGTAGCTCAACAACTCTAGTTGTTGATGGACCTTCCTTACAATGAATACAGTCTGCCTCTTTACAACATTTAGCCATATTTTCCCCCCTAAGGCAATTGGGGGTAAGTGACTTGCCCAGGGTCACATAGCTAGGAAATGTTAAGTGTCTGAGGCCACATTTGAACTCAGGTCTTCCTGACTTCAAAGTTGGTGCTCTATCCACTGCGCCACCCAGCTGCCCCTAGCCATATCTTTTTTTTTTTTTTTGCTTTTTGCTGAAGCAATTGGGGTTAAGTGACTTGCCCAGGGTCACACAGCTAGGAAGTGTCTGAGACCAGATTTGAACTCAGGTCCTCCTGACTTCAGGGCTGGTGCTCTAACCACTGCGCCACCTAGCTGCCCTAGCCATATCTTTCTTAAGGAAATGAGAATGACCACACAGAATGAGAATTTGTGGAGGGGTAGCAATCTGCCCCAGTGCTTAAGCCCATTGAGAGGCTGGAGAGAAGCAGAGTCCTAAGAGGAAGATGCCATTAGGTACCATGTGCTGATGTGGACAACCCATTTCTTGTCCAGGAGTCAGATACATGTGATCAGTAGGAAAAGCCATGTGGTTTTGGGCAAGACACATCTCTGGGCCTCAAGTTTCCTCATCTGTAAGAATTGAACTTAAACATTCATATGTTTTGCAGCTTCCATGAGTGAATGCTCAAAATGAATATATTCCTAAAGGATTGGACCTCACATAGGGGATATTTAAAAGGAATCTATCTGATCACAGACCCCTGCACAGCTTAGTAGTAGATTTTTTTTTTTTTTTAGTAGATGGTCTTTGTGAATTTCTGTGGCCAAAATTAATCATCGGTTGACAGCCAACCTTCTCTGCATTTAGCCAGGTTACTCCTGAGGTGGTAATCCATTGCTAGACTTGAAGCCTCTACAGCTTGGTTGCTCCTGCCAATGCTTGTCAGAGCTATTAAGTAGCCAGGGTTTTTGCTATGTCTCAACATACAAAGTATTTGATTGAGACTCTCATGTGGAGAAGATGAGGAAACATGAGCTAAACAGACCAAAAAAAAAGTACCTTTGGTTGGATTCAGAAACATATTGAACTGCCAGATCCAAAGAATAGCCATTAATGGGTCAATGCCAGTTTGGATGGCAGTTTCCACCGCAGTGTCCCAGGGATTTGTGCTTAATACTTGCTATTGCACATTTTTATTAATCCAAACATTTATGCAGTGCATGCAGTATGCCAAACACTGAGGTAGGCCCTGGGGTTATAAATGCAATGAATGGAAAAATCCTTGCCTTCTAGGAGCTTAAAAAGGGAGACAAGTACATATAAGTATAGGTGCAATAATTAGAATAAATTTGTGTATTTATTCCCCAGTGTTCTGTTCTGGGCTTTCTCTTTTTTGAATATCCTCTTTCTTGGTAACCTTATCAGCTCCTGTGGATTTAATAATCATCTCTATGCAGATGACTCCCTAATCCATAAGAGCCTAGAGGCAGCTGGGTGGTATGATGGAAAGGATACTGGGCCTGGATTGTGGAATAGCTCAACATTTAATAGCTGTGTGAGCCTGGGCAAATCACTTAATCTGTTTGCCTTACTTTCCTTAACTGTAAAATGGGAATAATCCACTTATCTCCAGATTGTTTTGAGGGTCAAATGAGATAAACACACTGCCTGGCACAGAGTAGGGACTTAATAAATATTTGTTTCCTTCCTCCCTCTCCCCATCTCTCCTACCTTCTTTCTTTTCTCCCTCCCTCCATCCCTCCCTCTTTTTTTTCCTTCCTGCCTTCCTTCCTCCCCCCCTTCCTCCCGCTCTTCCTTTTTTTCCTTCTCTAGCCCCAACTACTTTCCCTCTTTCCCTCCCTTCTCCCCCAGCTTCAGTCATCATGTCTAATATTGAATTCATGGTCCTTCCTTCTAAACCCTCCCCTTTTCCAAACTTGTCTATTTATGTAGGAGCCACCACCATACCGCCATTGTCAAGTTTATATTCTTAATATCATCCTTGACTTCTCACTGTCCCGCAAGCCACATGCCCAGTCAGTTGCCAAATCTTGCTCTGTGTACTTTCATTCCACCTCTTTCATCTGACTCCTTTCTACTCATACGGCTTCCACCTTGGTTCAGGCCCTCATCACGTCTTACCTGGATTACTGCAACAACTTTTTAATTGGTCTCCTTGCATCAAATCTCTCCCTACTCCAGGTCATCCTGCACACTGCTGCTATATGTACAGATCTGACCACGTGGTCAGACCACTTGGCAACCTACAGGCTTCTTATTGCCTCTGGAATCAACTAAAAGCTTCTCTATTTAGTTTTCATAGCCCTACACAACCTGACCTCAGCTTACTTTCTAGCCTTGGTCTCTCCTCCCACATTCTGTGAAATAAGCCAAATTGGCCTTCTCCCTGATCCTCACTCCTAAAACTCGGTCTCCTATCTCCGCGCCTTTGAACTGGCTACACAATGCCTGGAGTGCCCTCCCTCTGTCCTTTGCCTTTCTCCCTTTAAGCTGCAGCTCAGGCAACATCTTCTATATGAAAGCCTTTCCTGATCCCCTTAGTGCTAATGTCCTCCCCCTAGCAGCCACCTTATATTTAATTATTTTATATATATATATATATATATATATATATATATATGTG
>JAJPUD010000932.1:340297-370219 GCA_023553655.1 Myrmecobius fasciatus
TTGTACTTGTATCCCAATAACTGGTTGATTGATTGGAATATAAAGTAGGTTAATCTGCCAGAAGTGATAGACGGAAGATGAGGAATAGGACATGCACTATTGGACTTGGTCAGCATATGAATTTGTTTTGTTTGATTTTGCATTTTTTTTTGTTAAAAGCTTTGTTTTTCTTTTTTTCCCAAGGTGGGGTACAATGGGAGTGCAAAGGGAGGATATGAATAGGGTTAACAAAAAGAAAGGGTTCCCAGGGTTGTTGCGAGAATCAAGTAAAGTAATATTTGTGATGTATTTAGCACAGTGCCTGGTACATAGCAGATGCTATATAAATTCTTATTCCCTTCCCAGGAAAGAGAAAAAAGAATCACTGGGGCATCTTTTTTTAAAATGCAGAGAAGAGAAGGAAGGCCAGAAAGAAAGAAGCACAGACAAACAGGACAGCTTCGAAAGCTACAGGTTGAACTTAATTTGTTTTTAAAAGAAAAGCAAGCTATATGACAGTCTGCAGTTTCATGTACGGTTCTCTTTTTCTATTCTGAAGATATGCAAATATTCAATTTATCTGAACATGAGACACGTTCAAAATAAAAATGAAATTTAAATAAATGAAAAGTAGTTGGAGAGGGAGGAGGGTACTAGCAGTTGGTGGTGGGGGTGTGTAGAGAGGATTCATGAAAAGCATCACATAGAAAATTGCATTTAGTGGCATCTTAGAGGAAGAGAAGGATTCTGGGATTTTATCCAATGACTAGAATAAAGCCAGAGGCAAGGTGACATAATTCATACAGTCCTGAGCTTGGACTCAAGAAAGCCTGGGTTCAAGTTTTGCCTCTGACACTTATTAACAGTGTAGGCTTCACACCACACAGTACCGTTAGAAGCTTGCTATCTCTATCCCGTGAGGGAGTTCCCACATCAGGGAATTCCACACGCTGACAAAATCTTGGCACCTTTGAGAGATGGATAAAGCCATAGATGGTATCTTTTGTCAAATTTGCAGCTAATGCAGATAGATGCAAGGATTCAAAAGGTCCTGACAAGGGATAAATGAAAAGTACTACACTTGGTTTCAAAAGTCATTCTTGCGATACAAAATAAGAGGCTTGGATAGCCAGCATTTCATCTGAAAAAGGTCTTGGGGGGTTTTGTGATCTGAAAGATCAATATGAAGCAATAGTATGGTATGGCAGCTGAGAAAATGAATTCAATGTATGTCTGCATTAAGATGCCTAGTGCCATTAATTGACACTCCTTGGAAAACTGGAAAATGGTCTTGTGGAAACTAGGCCTAGACCAACACTGCACATCATATACTAAGTTCCAAATAGATACCTTACTTAAACTTCACAAACAAATTATAGGAGCAAATACAAGGTGTTCTTTTTGGCATTCAACCTCTTCATAAACCTACCCCCTACTTAACTTTCTGTTCTTGTCCATCTATGGCTAGCAGAAGAGTTCTTGATGAAACAAAGCACAGAGATAATCACAGAAGATAAAATGGATAACTTAACCTTAAAGGGCTTTACATAGACAAAACCAATGTAGCTAAAATTAGAAGGGAAACCATTGATAGGGAAAAAAATATTTGCAGCAAGTTTCTCTAGCAAAGATCTCATTTTACAAGAAACTGATTCAAATGTGTAAGGCCCAGAATCTTGCCCCAGTTGATAAATGGTCAAAGATTATTAACCAGATAGCATTCAAGGAAAGAAGTCTAAGTTATCAACAGTCATAAGGAAAAAGTGTTCTAAATCACTAATTAGAGAAATTCAAGTGAAAACAACTCCTAAGTTCTACCTCACATTCATCAAATTGTCAAAGCTGACAAAAAAAGGAAAATTATATGTTGGAGGGACTGTAGGAAAACAGGCACATTAATACACTTGGCTGGTGGAGCTGTGAATTGGCCTACCTATTTTGGAAAACTATATCTCAAAAGTTGCTAATCTATATGCTCAGCAATAGCACTACTAGGCCTCACCCCAGAGTAGATAAAAGAAAGAGGAAAAAGACTCAGATATATGCATGTATTACTTGGTAGTGACAAAGAAGTAGAAACTAAGGGAATGCCTTTTAATTGAGGAGTGGCTAAACAAATTATGGTATATGAATGTAAATAGAATATGAGTTTGCTGTAAGAAATGATGAAAACTGGGAAGACTTGGTAAAATGTGGAGGGAAGAGAGCTGAATACTCTGAAACAGCAACATTGAAAAATTTACTAACTCTGATTAGTGCAGTGACTAACCATGATTCCAAAGAAATAATGATGAAATTTGCTGCCCAACTCTTAAAAGGGCAGTGATGGGCCTGCAGTGCAGAATGAGACATATTTTTGGATATGGCCAATGTAGAAATTTATTTTTGCTTCGATATGTAAGTTTTTGTTTTTGTAGTAGAGTGGAGGTAAGAGGGAGAGAAAATAAATTTTTGTTAATCAAAAAAAAATGAGTTTGTTTAATGTCCTCTGCCATAGTCTGACCACATCTGGCTTCAGTTTAGGCAGTGCATTTCAAAGAGAGACAATTTGGTGAAGCATGTGGATGTGATGCTAAAAATAGCTAACGTTTATATAGCACTTACCTATGTGCCACTCAGTGTGCTAAGTGCTTTACAATTATTGTCTCATTTATTCTTCACAACAGTCCTCGGAGGTAGCTGCTGTTATTATCTCCATTTTACAGTTATGAAACATGAGTCAGAGATTAAATGATTTTCCCAGGGTCATACAGCTAATTCGGGTCTGAGGCTGGATTTGAATTTCCGCCTGACTGGCTCTAAGCCAGGAACTCTCTCCACTGTGCCACCTAGCTGTGGTGTAAGGACCAACTAAAGGAACTAGGGAGGTTTCCTTTGGGGAAGAGAAGACTGAGGAAGAATAGGGATCTACCTAATTAGCTTCAAAATATTTGAAAGGTTATATGGAAGAGGGATTCGGCCTGCTCTGCTTGGCCCCAAAATAGTGGGGCTTGTTTCTTGGGTTTCCCCTTTATATCTTCAGGGCCTGACACGTAGGAAGCCCTTCACAACTGCTTTTTCACTAACAGAGCTATCCATAAGCTGTCGAGAGGGCTGCTCTTCAAGCAGAGTCTGTATGCCCCATTGTCCATTATGTTGTGAGGGGTTTTTCACTCGGATAAGGGCTGGACTCAGTGGCCTCTGAGCGTCCTTCCATCCCTGAAGTTGTGCAGTACCTGCTGACGTGGCACAGAGGCTGGGAACTAAGAGACTAAAAGAAATCACAGCTTCTGCTTATGACTGAATGCAGCATTTGATACGCACAGCAGGAACCCTGTTTCACCTGTGGCCTTGCAAAGCCCCTTTGTGGGCTTCTCTGGTTTCAAAAAACTGTGGAGTAATATTCATGTCTAACCTTTATGTGAAACCTCTGCAGAGTCATGCTGTCTGCACAGGCTTAGGGTTGTTGCTTCTCTGGATGTTTGGTGAAGAACACATGGTACATTCATGTATTTTTAAGCCTCTGCTGCAAAGAACAAAACAACTTGCTTGCTTGCTTCTATTTGTGCAATCCTTCTAATTTGATGTTTGAAATTAGAGTTAATGCTCTAACAAGTGGTGATTAACATTTGCCTCTTAAAACTACTTGAGGAAATTAAACCCCAGACTAATTTTATTGACAAGCTTTAGCCCAGATGTTGCAAAGGTTTCTAGTGGACTCTTGGTGGTGAACCACAAATGGGAATGTTTCAGGTTCTAGTGTTCAGCAATTACCTGGCTACTTCTGCAGCGGTATTACTTAGGAAGCAAAGAGGCAAGGAAAATACCAATTCCTTTGTATATAGCATCTTAAGGCTCTCCTTGTGTCCAGAATAATCCTGTGAGGCAGACAGTTGGTCAGTCACTGCAGTCATGCCTGACTCTTCGTGACCCCATTTGGAGTTTCCTCAGCAGAGATACTGGAGGGGTTTGCCATTTCTTTCTCCAGATCATTTTACAAAGGAGGAAACTGAGGCAGACTGGATGAAGTGGCTTGTCCAGGGTCACTAACAGCTAAAAAGTGTGTGAAGCCGGTTTTGAATTCAGAGAGGCATCTTCCTTACTCTAGGCCCAGTGCTCTCTCCACTGCAGCATCACCCAGCTGCCCTGAGGCAGGTAATAGAAGGCTCATTGTTTCAGAAAAGCAACTTGTGAGTTGGACAGGATCCCGGTGGCCATCAAGTTCAGCCCATGCCCGACCTGAAAGGGAATTGCCACTATAGCAGACTCAACAAGCGCTCATCCACTCTCTGCTTGAAGACCTCTAATGAGGGAGAGCCTTTCTTTTTTTGGCCATAACGACATTTTTCTTGCATCAAGTCTGAATTGGCCCCTTTTGCAACTTCTATTCATTGCTCCTGGTATTGCTCTTTGGGTCCAAACAAAGCCACAACTCTCTTCTGAATGACAGCCCTTCACATACTTGAAAAGAACTTCCATAGTCACCGCCCCCCTCTCAAGTTTTCTCATCTGTAGGTTAAACATCCCCAGGTCTTTCAACTTATCCTTACAGGACCTGGACTCAAGACCTTTCACCACAATGGTTGCCCTTCTCTGGCAGCTGTCCAGCTTATCACTGTGCTTTCTCAGTTGTGGCCCCCAAACCTGGGCACAGGATTCCTGATGTGGTCTGAGAGAGCAGAAGACAGAGGGACCACTGCCACCTCCTTATTCCTGGAAGCTCAACCTCTCTGAATGCAGCCCAAGGTCACATTTGCTTTTTTAGCCTAGCACATCCCATTCTTTTTTTTTTTTTAAATTGTACTCCATCATCTTAATTTTTTTGTATTTTTTTAAGCAGCATCATATTTTTCCTTATAATAACAGCTCCCCATTTCCCCACATAAATGCAAATAGTTTTCAACATTCACCCTTGCAAAACCTTGTGTTCCAAATTCTTCTCCCTCCCTCCCCATCTTCCTCTCCCTTCCCTAGATACCAAGTAATCCAATATAAGTTAAACATGTACATTTCCTTTAAACATATTTCCACATTTATCATCACATCCCACTCTCGACTTATAATCTACTAAAACTCCCAGAATCATTTTCTGACAAATTACTGTCTAGCCAAGCCTGTCTCCCATCCTGTCTTTGGGAATTAGATTTTTTTTTTTGATCCCAAATGTAAGGCTTTACATATATCCCTATGGAACTGCATCTTCTTCAATTCAGCCTCTCAAGATCTTTGTGTATCCTGACCCTGCCATCCAGTGTGTAGGCTATCCCTACCAGTTTTGTGTCATATGTAGATTTGACAAGTATGTCATCCTAGCCTTTATCTAAGTCACTGACAAATGTTCCACAGTACAAGACCAAGCCCAGATCCACAGAGCACTCTACTGGAGACCTCCTTCCAAGCTGACATCGAACTATTAATGATTATTTTCATTTCAACAGTACATTCAATCATCCAAGCAATATAGTTCACATCTCTCCAGATGTTCTGTGAGGTGCTTTATGAAATGGTTTACTGAAGTCTAGGTAAACTACAGCATTTCTCTAATATGCCAGTTTAATAACACCGTCCAAAAACAGAAATAGGGTTAGGCTGGCATGACCTGCCTTTGGCGACACTTTTGTCATCACTGCTTCCTTTTCAATAACATCTCTTTATTGATCCATTCTCAAATTTCTCCGGAATTCAAAAGCAAGCTCAGAGGCTTAGAGTTGACAGATTTGCTTCCCTTTTTAGAAAATCATTTGCTCTTCTCTGATCTCATGACATCTCTCTCATGAACTTTCAGATAGCACTGAAAGGGCTTAGCAATTCTGTGTCCATTTGTTCCCTATCTGAGCATGCTGTTCTCTTCATCTGGACCAGGCGACTTGAATTTACCAAGGGTTATCAGATACTCACTATATCCTTATTTATCTTGACTTTCAGCCCCAGTTAACCATTTTTGTTCTATCATCTGCAGGCTTTCAAGGCTTTGAAAAAATAAATCTAGGCCCGTGATTTCATAAAATGTCCAACAGTTTTATCTATACAGTAAATGACACAAAAAGGACATAGAGAGTAAGGAGACACTTCTCCCTTCCGCGCCCCCCCCCCAGTGAAACAACTTCCCTCTTCCAGGTACCCATGCAGTTCTCCTGTTTCATAGTCAGAGGTGTGCTGATAAATGGTTAGCAACCAGATCTCTGAAAACCATGACACATTTTAGAAGTTTAATCTGTATTACTAACATTTTCTCTATTACTTTCTTTTTTTCCATTTTTTTACTTTAAAGCTTTTTATTTACAGAACATATGAGTAATTTTTCTACATTGACTTTTTTTTTTTTTTTTTTTTTTGCTTTTTGCTGAGGCAATTGAGGTTAAGTGACTTGCCCAGGGTCACACAGCTAGGGCATGTTAAGTGTCTGAGATCAGATTTGAACTCAGGTCTTCCTGACTTCAGGGCTGGTGCTCTATCCACTGCGCCACCTAGCTGCCCCTCTACATTGACTTTTGCAAAATTTTCTGTTCCAATTTTTTCCCTCCTTCCCCCCACCCCCTCCCCTAGATGGAAAGTAGTCTGATACATGTTAAATATGTTAAAATATATGATAAATCTAATATGTATATGCATATCTATACAGGTATCTTGCTGCACAAGAAAAAACAGATCTAGAAAGAGAAAAAAAAACAACCTAAGAAGGAAAACAAAATGCAAGCAAACATTGACAGAAAACATTAAAATGCTATGTTGTGGTCCACACTCAGTTCTCTCAGGCCTCTCTCTGGATGTATATGACTTTCTTCATCGCTGAACAATAGGAACTGGTTTGAATCACCTTATTGTTGAAGAGAACCATGTTCATCAGAATTGATCATCATATAGTCTTGTTGCTGTGTATATCTATTACTTTCTAAGTTTAGACTATCAAGGAAACAATAAATCAAGTCCTCATTTGGGGGGGGGTCAATGATCTGAGGTGTTCCATCACACTGGAAATTTAAAAATTAGCTCTTGGGAGCCAATTTGAGCTGGCCTCAGTACATCCCCACTCCCCACTTACTGAGCTAGGTAGAGGATGGGCCCCAAGCCACATCAGTGCCCTTTCCCAAAACTCCTTTTCTCTGCCCCATATTTGTTCTTTGTTGGAAGCTCTCTTCTGGTAACTGTTCCCTACAATGGCCTCTACCTATCTGTTATAACTGTCATTTGCTCCTGACAAGTGTTACAGTGCCTCTTGATTGCTTCTCTCTGCTTTTCAACTTTCTTCTGGTAACTTGTGCTAGCTTCTTCTTCCTTTTTTCCTTGAATAAACAAATATAATAATTATTATAAATTATAGTATGTTGTTATTTTTTTATTCACTAATAAAAGTGAATGTTGAAAACTAGCTTTATAGGTAATTGGAAAAAATACTATTAAGTGGGGAAAAAGTAATGTGACAAATCTATTATATATGTTTATATACATACATATGTATTTTAAGTAAACTATATATAATAGGAATTTATAGTTTTAACAAATAATCCTCTTTCTCTGTTCTGTTTTATACTTGGAAATTTTTTTAGTGCTCATTAGGTTCAGAATAATTTTTTTTTTAAAAAGAAACGAATGTGATGTAAAAACAAAAGGCATCAGTAAATAAACTTTGAAACCAAAAATAAGATCTATAATCAGTATACAATTATACAAAAATGTCCTAAATAGCTAATAATAAAAGAAATAGACAATATAAATTTCTGAGGTTTTGCCTCTCAACCATCAAATTGGCAGAGATAGAAACAATCAACGTAGGAGGATCTGTGGGAAGACGGATACTCTAATACACTGTTGGCATAGCTGCGAATTGGTCCAACACTTGTGGCAAGCAATCTGGAATTATGTGAGAATAGTTACAAAATGCTCCATATCCTTTTGAACCAGTGATCTCACTTCTGCGCATATATCCTAGGGAGATAAAACATAAAGAAAGAAAAAAGATCCCCTATTCAACAAAATATTCATAGCAGCATTTTTTGTGCTACCAGAAAATTGGAAACAGTGCCCATCGATTGGATAATGAATAGACAAATTGTGATACATAAATAACAAAGACTTAAAGAAATATGGGAAGGCATGTATGAACTGATGAAGAAATGATAGAAGAATCAAGAGAACAATGAAATGTGCCAAGTATTAGGCTCCAGACTGGGGAGACAAAAACAAAAGAAAGAAAGTTTCTGCCCTCAAGGAGCTTAATTCTAAGAAGAGACAATATATCTAGAAACTGTATACAAAATAGCCTCAATAATGTAAATGAAAACATAGATACAAAAATGATACATAGAGGTAGCTACATATTAGCAGATAAAGCACCCAACTTAGGTTGGGGAAATATTGAGTTCAGATCCTGACTTTGTATGACCCTGAGGAAGTCACTTCAACAATTATAATGGCATCAGAGGATTCAATTTATGTAAAGCACAACATAAACTAGCCATTATCATTATTTTGTTAATACAGAGACATCCCAATTGAGAGTAAAGACTCAATTGCTCTGCCCCCCCAAAAAATGCAAGTAGCATGCTTCATATCCTCCAGAGTATCATGTTTATTTCTCTTTTTCTTTTTTTTCCTTTTTTTTTAGGCAATTGGGGTTAAGTGACTTATCCAGAGTCACACAGAGCCAGTAAGTGTCTGAGGTCAAATTTGAACTCCTGACTTCAGAGCCAGTGCTCTATCCGCTGTGCCACCTAGCTGCTCCCTATAACATTCATTTCCAGATATATTCCCTTCCCTCTCCACTACCTAGCAAGTTTTCCCTTGTAACAGAGATTTCAAATAAAAACGAAGGGGGAAAAAACCCAGTTCAACAAAAGCAACCTGAACGGTGGCCTTGTACAAAATTGGAGATATATAATCCTTGATCTTTATGATGAAGGGAGATTATTTTTCAACTTTTTCCAGGTCCAAGCTCAGTTTTCTTTTATTTCTTACATTTACATTATTTTGATTATGCCATAGCTTGCTTTTCTTGTTTTCTTCACCTTACTCTGTACCAGTTCATATAAATCTTCCCATGTTTGTCTTCACATCTGTAAGTTTCAAAAAAGATTCCGTTATATTTAGGCACCAAAATTTTAAACAGCTTTCCCAATTGATGGGAATCTATTTATTTGCTACTGCTGCTATAAATATGAAAATATATATATTGGTATAGGTAAAGGTAAAGACTTTTCTGGATTTGACCTCCTTGGTCAAACAATATGCATAACAATACAATCTCTACATAATCTCTTTTTACAAAAATGTATTTCCCAATTGTTTTCAGAATAGTGACAGTCTTATATCTCCATCAATAGTCTATGAGGGTGTCTTTCTGCAGTGCCTCCACCATTGACTATTTTTATTTTTATCATCATTGCCAATTTATTGGGTGTGAGGCAAGATCTCGGAGTTGTTGTGATTTGTACTTTTTATTGTTAGCAGTTTGGAACAATCTTTCATTTGATTGTTTTTAATTTATATTTCTTTTAAGACTCTTGGTTACCACAGCATAACATTTTCATGCTCTCTATCGATGTTTGCTTGCATTGTGTTTCCTTTCTCTGATTTTTCTTTCTTGTAGATAGGATTTTTCATTCACAAAAATAATGTGTAGAAATATGTATACATATATTAGATTTGTCAAGTATTTTAACATAATAACATGTAGTGGATATCCTGCCATCTGGGGAGGGGTGGGGAGTAGGGGGGAAAAATTTGTAACAGAAAGCTTTGTAAGGGTTAATGTTGAAGAATTACCCATACATATGTTTTGCAAATAAAAAGTATTAATAAAAAAAAAAGACTCTTGGTTACTCAGCAACATTGCGCGATGATCAGTTTTGATAGACTTATCCTTCTCAGCAATACAATGATATACGACAATTCCAAAAAACTCATGATGGAAAATGCCATCCACATCCAGAGAAAAAACTATGGAGTCTGAGTGCAAATCGAAGCATGCTGTTTTCACTTTTTTTGGTTTTTTTTCTATCTCATGGTTTTTCCTTTTTGTTCTGACTCTTCTTTCATTACATGACTAATGTCAAAATATGTTCAGTATGATCGTAAATGTATAATCTAAATCAGATTGCTTGCTATCATGGGGAAGAGGGACGAAGGGAGGAAAAAAATGGAAATCAAAATCTTATAAAAAGTAAATGTTAAAAACTAGAAATATATGTGCAGGAAATACTTATTTTTTTTAAAGACTATACTTATCCATTAGGGAGTGAACCTTACTCTAGGAGTTTGGTTCAATTTCTTAAACATTTTGGATCTCAGATTTTATCAAATTTTTGATGCAAAGGGTTTTTTCCCCCATTGAAAATTTCTCTTTTTATTCTCTAGCCACACTCATTTTGTGTATAGAATTCTTATTTTTATATAACTCAAATTCACTATTTTGTCTTTAGTGATCCCCTGTATCCATTGTTTGATTACGAATTTCCTCTCTTGCAAAAGTTACGAAAGATTCCTCTTTCCACAAGCCTCTATTCGTTTTTGTCATGTAACTTTTTATACTTGGTTTCTATAATCATATGGAGTTTATTGTGATACATGGTGTTAGCTTGTTAGTCTAAATCTATTTTCAGCCATGCTGCATTTCCTTTTTCCTATTAGTAATTATAAAATAGGGAGATCTTCCTCCAATAATTTGTGTTCTTGGGCTTATCAAACAATGGACTATTGTCTTTAACTGTTTCTGCATTTGTTTGTCTATTTTTTAATGAGTATCAAATAGTTTCGACAACTACTGGTTTATATTATAATTCAGAATCTGGTAATGTTAGGCCCCTTTCATTCTTGAATTTTTTTTCATTATTTTCCTCAAAGTTCTTAACCTTTTGTTCCTTTAAATGAATTCTGTTATTATTTTGTCTAGTTCTTTGTGGCTGCCTGTGGTCATTTTATTAATATAGCCTTAAATCTGTAAGTACATTTAAGGGAGTAACAGCATTTTCGTTAAGTTGGTGTCACAGGACCTTAAGCAACATATCTCTTTCCAACTCTTTCAGTCTTACTTTATTTCTGTAAAAAGGATTTTTTTTTCAATAGTCCTGCCTTTGGCTTAGTAAGTTAACACCCCAAACATTTTTATGCCCTTTTGTAATGGAATGGAATTTGTCTTTCATCTCTTTGTCCTGGATTTTGTCAATAATATACAGGAAAGTTAAAGATTTCTGGGAGTTTATTTTGCATCCTGATACTTCACTGAAAGTAATAGTTGTTTTGATTCATTTTTTCCCCTTTTTTTCTTTTTTCTTTTTACATCGAATCTAGGGGATTCTCTAAGTGAATCAACATGTTGTCTACAAATAGAGCTATTTTACCTCCATCTTGACTATGTCTGTTCCCCAGATTTTTTAAAAAATTAATTGCTACAATTAGCATTTCTCATACTGTATCGAATGATGGGCACTATTCTCTTATCCTAGTCTTTCCAGGATTTCTCCATTACAAATTATTCCAGCTTTGGGTTTTATGTAGATTCAGTTGATCATATGAAAGTGAAGTCCTTATACTTATATGCTCTTAGTGTTTCTGATGTAAAGGGGTGCCGTATGTGGTGAAAGACTTTTTTGGAATAATCATGCAGTTTTTAATTCTTTTGATTAATATTGCCTTTTATATTTGTAGTTTTCCTAATACCGAACCTACTTGCATTGCTGGCATAACCTAATGTAACCATAGTGAATAGTTTTGAAAATACATTGTGGTAGTCTCTTTGGTAATATTTTGTTTATTATTTTTGTATCAACATTCATTAGTAGTATGGGATACAATTATTTCCCCTCTGCTTTCTCTCTTCCGGTTTGAATATGTAGTGCATATTTGTCTCAGAGGAAGTATTTGCTGAAGTGGATTCTCTCTGTTTTTGTGAAGTTTGTATAGAATAAGGAGTTAATTGTTCTTTAAATATTTTATAAAATTCACTTACTAATCCATCTGGACCTGCTTTTTTCCTCCTTTTGTTAGAGAGTTCATTTATGGCTTGCTTAATTTCTCTTTCTGAAATCAGGTTGATTAGATTTTCTATTTTCTGTTCTGTTAACTTGGGTATTTTATATAGATTGTATCAAAAGTCTGAATGTAGTTTTGAGATTGAATCCATGCTTTTAATAGCTTAAAACCCCATTGACTTTTGGGATGTCCCATATTTTTGTAAATATTCATCTCTTTCATATAAGTGTGCGGTTTTCTTGGTATGTAATTTGGTGCAATAGTTTCTGATAATTTTCTTTCCTGTCCATTTATTACAAATTCTTACTGTAACTTTTGGTTTTGATTATTTAGCTTTCTCTGTCTCTCTGTGTGTCTCTGTTTCTCTCTCTTTTAAAGAGGCAATGTAGTATAGTAGATTGAGAACTAGTGAGGAAGAACTGGGTTCAAATCTTGTTTCTGACCCATACTGACTGTGTGACCCTGGATAAGTGACAGTCTCCTAGTGCTTGAGGGGAGTTGTCCCATATTGGTATAGATACGGTGTATCCTTATCTGGGAGTTTCCTATTCTAGTGAAATCACAGGTCCAGTCCCTATTCCTCTCAATTTTGTTTTTCTCTTGGTTTTTTCGATTGCTTATTTTGTTTGTTTTTTAAAAATATAACTCTTCTAGTTAGCATTTCAATAGTCTTTTTCCATTATGTTTTCTCTCCTTTGATTTTAAGGTCTTCTATACTAGGTTTGTTTTAGGATGATTAATTTGATGGTTTTCTAGGATTTTTTTAGTCACCTCCTTATTTCTTTGATTGTTCCTTTCTGCCTTTTGCTGATCACAAAAGTTTAATGTTTCAGCTTTGGCTCTATTTTTTTGTTTTGGTTTTGGTTTTATCCCTTTGGAGGAATTAAACTCCTGCACTCACCCTGCCCCCAGATCATAGAGTAAGGGCTGCTTCAGATGCATCCCACAATGTTGTCAAAACTAAAAATATGAAATGAAGATGCCAAGATCTTTTTCAAACTGATTTCTGCCTAGCCAGGACTCTCCACATCTACTTATGAAGTTGATTTTTTGAACCCAAGATTAAGACTTGATTCAGATTGGACAGGAGTCAATTTTATCTTATTAAACTTTGTCAAGCAACCCAGCTTGTTGATGTGTTTTTGGATCCTAGATTTGGTTTTCAGTCTATTGATAATTTCTCCCAGATGTGTGTCATCTACAGAGTTGATAAGTATGATCTAACTCATCGATAAAAATATTAGGTAGCACAGGGCCAAACACAGAAAGAACTCTGGGGCACATCCATGCAAATATGAGACTATTAATGATTACTCTCTGTATCTGGTTATTCAACCAGTTCCAGACTTTGGACATGGAGCAATCTAACTCCCATCTCACCAGATGCCTTCTTCAGTCACTAGTAGTACAACTTTTCCTCCTTTGCATTCCAAGTAGAACACTTCTGCCCCTCATTGGGGAAAAACAAGAGTTGACAACATGGAAGAATGTGAATAGGGGACCAGGCGAGAAGCTGAGGAAATAAGCAAGCAAAGAAAAACTCTTAGTATCCCCTCCCAAGGCAGTCCATTTTATTTTGAAAAACAAAAATTGGTTGTAATGATGATCAACCGTGAAAAACTGGGTTTTTCTGATCAGTACAATGGTCTACCGTACAATTCGGAAGGACTCGTGATGAAAAAATGCTGTCCACATCTGAAGAGAGAACTGATGAAGTCCGAGTATATCCTGAAGTATAATTTTCTCACTTTATTTTTCTTGCTTTTTTTTGGCAATTTCACTAATATGGAATTATGTTTTGCATGATTTCACTTGTGTAATAATTGCTTTCTTGGTTAGTGAAAAAGGAGTGAGAGTGAATTCAGAAATCAAAATTTTAAAAAGAAAAAAGAATGTTAAGCATAAATAATTTTAAATAAACGAAACAACACCTATTGTTAAGTGTTTTTTTCTTTATCTCAAGCTTAGATTTGCCTCTATGTAGTTCCTCTCCCCCTACCAAAATTATTTCTAGTTCTGCTCTCTGGGACCAAACAGGACTGATCCTTCTCTTAGGGTGGAACCTGGAGTCACTTCTGATTCTGATGAGTTAGAAGAAGACAGCAGAGAGACAAAGAGGATGAAGACTCATTTTAGAATTAGGGAAATTGAGGCCTGGAGAGGAGAAGAGCCTTGACAAGAGTGACACTGGTGGTAGTAAATCCAGGATTCTTTTGATTTGATTTCAGAGTGTCCTTGCTATGATACCATACGAACTCCACTTGGTTTCCCCAGATCTGCCATCCTCAGTTCTAAGGGCCCTACTAGCCTTAACATCATTTGTTCCAACATCCTATCTAGCTCTGATATTCCGTGTTTCAAAGTCCCTTTCAGCTGTGACATTGTTCTAATATCATTGTCAACTCTGCTATTCTGATGTTTCTAGACCCGTCCCAGCTTTGGCATGTTTTATTCTAAGGTCCCTCCCAGCTCTAACTCATTCTGTTCCAAAGGCCTTCCTACCTCTCAGATTGTATGCACCTAATTGAGAGCTGAGTAGAACTGTTTTTTCAAGATCAAGACAGACTCTTAAGTTATGCTCCTTTCTAAAATGAATTGAAAGCTCTTGCACAATGAGATGAGCAGATGATGAGATGTGTTCAAAAATAACATCAGGACAACTTGACCAGGCTTTGTACCTCTTGTAGTTCCACTCATGCTCTCCCTCATGTTATAGCTGTTTGTATACCAAGCCTCTCCCCAGCCAGATTACCCTTTTGCTGAAAAAAGGCCTCTCTCTATTGTATCTTAGGAGCCCTCCCCCAGCCCCCTGTCCAATACCTAGTTGAGGGTCTTAGAATAGATCTGCCATGAATGTTTGAGTGAATAGCTTCATTTATTAGCATTCAATCTTGTGCTTTCAGGGAAGAGAGAACAACTACATACCTGCAAGAGAAGAAATTGGGTCTATTAGTCTGTGAGTCAGCAGCTAACTTCCATGGTAACCCTCAATGGCCAACCGACCTTCTCATCCTTGCCTTAAAAGCTGTTTTCAGTAATAACAATGATCTAAAGCCATTTGGAGAGTTAAGAAATAACAGCCTGGTAAAAAGGGGACAGAGTTCTGCATAATGAGAAAGCCAAGTCTACATCTTGGCCACTCAAGGGAAATACCTTTCGGGAGGATAAGTATAGAGAGGGTGGGAGGTGTGGGGGAAGGGAGACAGGAATCAGCTTTAGAGAAATTGTAAATTCTCAAAGGGATCCTTATGCTTTGAATATGCACTGACTTTTTAAGTGATTGGAATAGGGACTGGACTTGTGATTTCTTTGGGAAAGGGACCTCCTAGGTGAGGAGACTTCCTCTAACAGTACAATTCGCCAACCTTCTCTACAACTTAGAATCTTAGACAGTTAATTATCCGGGGTTGAGTGACTTTGCCCATGGTTACACGCCCCCAACATGGCAGAGGTGGAATTGAAACCCAGTCTTCCTGTTTTTGAGGCTAGCTCTGTAGTCCCCATGCCTTTCTCCCTCTCCTAACAATTCAAACACTCTTTAAATGACTCTAAGCACTAAGTTAAAAAAACAACAACCTGGATATAGTAACTTTTTTAGGTGAAACCAGGAGCTTGAAGGCTAGAGCCTTGCTTCCCATCAGGCATCTGTGTAACAAACTGCTAAAATCACTTTTCTACCGAGGCTGCAGCATGGTGAGCCTCTGCCCATCAAATCACCTCCCTCTCTAACTGTCGGTATTTATCACATGACCGCATAACACAGTGAGAAGAAGAGCAATATACCTAAAATGAAAAGCATTGTAATATCAAGAGAGCATCAAAGAGCAAATAGCAGAAAATAAATTGAATGTGGCCACTAGTTCCAAGCCATTTCCTCCTCCTGCCTCCAGGCCCATGGGTGCCTAAGGCCATGAATCCTTGCCTTACTTCTACTTCTAGGGCTGTCTTACTGCCCTGAGAGCAAAGGAACAGACAGGATGGAAACCTGGCCCAAAAGATGAGAACAAAAGGCTCTGGGGCTTCAGTGCTTGGTCTGTTCCTTGCCAATGGGTGCGGCTTTACAGCCTCAGTGTCCCTGATGAAGGGTAAGGTCTCTGGTGCAAGCACATGAAGTCCTCAGGGTTAGTCAGGGCAATCGAGGTGACTGAATCAGCCCTCAGATCTATCATTGACAGGAATGGGAAAAGGCCAATAATTCCAACTCCCTGGCAGTTTGGGGCATGGATTTCAGAATACCCTGCCTTGGCAGCCATTAATCTTTTTTCCACTTGTCTCCTCTTTTCCTGCACTGTCTTTACCTGAGGGTTTCTTCTCCACTTTTGAACACTGGTCTAAGCCAGATGGACCAGTCCTGTGACCCATGGCCATGAAAGCTGGTTTGGAATCAATCAACAAGCATTTATTAAATGCCTATTATATGCCAGGCACTGGGCTAAGAAAATGCAGTTTGGAAAAACCTGGGAGTCAAATCTGTTCAGATTTCTCAATTAAGAATTATGTGGTAGGGGCAACTTGTTAGTGCAGTGGTTGGAGCACTAGCCCTGAAGTCAGGAGGACCTGAGTTCAAATCTGACCTCAGACAGTTAACACTTCCTAGCTGTGTGACCTTGGGCAAGTCACTTAACCCCATTGCCTCAGCAAAAAGAAAAGAAAAAAAAAGAAAAGAATTATGTGGTAGAAGGTTTTTTGTTTGGATTGTTGTTGTTTTGGTATGGCTGTCAAGGAAATTTCTATTAAAAGTTAGATTGTCACTTCCATAATCTTTGAATCCAGTGTTCGATTCCCAGCAGTTGCCTGCTATGACTTCCCTGCAAACAACTGAAAATAAATATAGTATTGCAACCTTCTGATCTGTAATTTGATCTAAGTGAACCTACTATGTCAGGTAGTGCTCCTACTATAAAGAAACAAATTAGCATTTTCACTTATAAGTCATTGTCTGCTGTGGAGTTTGGTTCGCCCCAGTAAGTTCCCCAAATCCTTATTCATTTCAGGAGAATGGGGAAAATCAAGCTTGTGAACTCAAATCCCAGGCATAGACCTTAGAAGGTGTGGCCTAACCTGAAGAAACTCACATGAACTGATGCTAAATGAAGTGAGTAGAATCAAGAGAACATGGTACACAGCAACAAGATTATGTGATGATCAACTGTGATGGACGTGCTCCCCCCCTTTTTTTTTTTGCCAATGAGGTGATTCAGCCAAGTTCCAGTAAGACTTGTGATGGAGAGAGCCATCTGCATCTAAAGAGAGAATTGTGGGAGCTGAATGTGGATTACAACATAGCATTTTCAGTTTTTTGTTGTTTGCTTGATTTTTCTTTCTAATTTTTCCCCTTTTGATCTAATTTTTCTTGGGCAGCATGATAAATGTGGAAATATGTATAGAAGAATTGCACATGTTTAACATCTATTGTATTACTTGCTGTCTGGGGGAGGGGGTGTGAAGAATGGAGGGAGAAGTTTGGAACACAAAATTTTGCAGGGGTGAAAATTAAAAAACAATTTTTGTGTATGTTTTGAAAACAAAAATCTTATTTAAAAAGGAGGAGGAGAAGGAGGAGAAGAAGGAGGTGTGGCCTGAATAGCCAGCCTGACTTTTTTTTTTGAGCAGGTCTTAGTCACAGCAGAGGAGACACTCAATATTGAATCTAACCACATGTTTGCCTTGTCAATAGATTTGTCAGACTTTTCTGAGAGGGGTATGTGACTTATTACACTGGAATGGCTTGCTGGGGAGGGAAGGGGGCAGGGCAAATTCAGAAAGGAAGGTTGAGTAAAAAGAGTTCAGTATAATTTTTTTTTTCAAGAAAGACAAAAATTTTAAGTGATTACTATCTCCCGTCTGAAGTACTTAGAAACTAACTCCCATTCCATGATGACAGCTTTGAACTTTCCCATCTTTTAAATTAAATGGAGTTGTATTTTCATTTTATAGATGGAGAAATTGAAATACTCCTATGGAGTTGTGAGCTTCTGATGGAAGTTTCTTCCAAAAATGGAGATTATAGCCATTAGATCATAAAAGCATAGATTTAGAACTTAATGGAAGAGGTTAGGGAAACCTAATCCCTCCATTTTATAAATGAGGAAATTCATGTCTATGAAGTGTCTGAGGCAGGATTCAAATTCAAATCTTCCTGACTTGGGGTCCAGCACTCTATCCATTATGTCACCTGTGTCCATCCTGGGAGGATGTCCACCTGGGTCACTAAAGGCCTTCTTCATTTTCTTCTGACTTCTTCAGAATATGGATGCAGGTAGCATATGGGTATTAAAGATGTGGACCTTTGTTTCCATGAGAAATGGGGTCATTAAAAAAAGGAACTCTGCAATTTCTCTAATACAATCCAGCTGGCTCTCTTCTTCCTGTTATCTCTAGGCCCAATTTGTCCATTTGTACTATGGGTCCCAGATATTTATATGAATAGACAAGTTCTAAATGGTGCCCATCAGAATTCATGTTGTAATTTGAGTATTAGACATTTAATCCACTAGGTATCTCCTGTGCAGATGGTCAGATAAAAGTCTTTTGAGTGATTATGGAGCTCTTCTAGGAGGCTCCGCTGTGTTTTAGGGCTGGATGCAATCACCACCAACAGAAGCATCTAAAGGACCTCACCATCCACAGGGCATCTCTCTTCCACTTGGACTGTGCACTGGATTTCTTCTGTCACAGTGACAGAGACCTTTGGTGAGCATATGGCTTCCTCTTTTATGCTTTGAGTGATATTTACGATCAGAGCAGTGTTATTTCTGTAATATTTTCCAAGGATTCTTGACTGATAGAAAATGCCATGGAAGAAAATCGCTTTTAAGGCACAGTTTTATTTTTTTTAATTTAATTTAATTTATTTTTTTATTTGCAAAACATATGTATGGGTAATTCTTCAACATTAACCCTTACAAAGCTTTCTGTTACAAATTTTTCCCCCCTACTCTCCACCCCTCCCCTAGATGGCAGGATATCCACTACATGTTGATTATGTTAAAATACTTGACAAATCGAATATATGTATACATATTTCCAAACTTATCATTGTTGTGCAAGAAAAATCATATCTACAAGAAAGAAAAATCAGAGAAAGGAAACACAATGCAAGCAAACATCAATAGAG
The DNA here is from genome assembly GCA_023553655.1 of Myrmecobius fasciatus. Classification (NCBI taxonomy): domain Eukaryota; kingdom Metazoa; phylum Chordata; class Mammalia; order Dasyuromorphia; family Myrmecobiidae; genus Myrmecobius; species Myrmecobius fasciatus. The sequence continues at coordinate 359,340 of JAJPUD010000932.1, forward strand.
AGCATAAAAATGTTATGTTGTGGCCCACATTACATATGCCTCTCTCTGGGTGTATATGGTTTTCTTCAGTGAACAGTTGGAAGTTGTTTGAAACATTTCATTGTTGAAGAGAGCCATATCCATCAGAATTGATCATCATATAGTATTGTTGTTGCCGTGTACATTGATCTCCTGGTTCTGCTCATTTCACTCAGCATCAGTTCATGCAAGGCTCTCCAGGCCTCTCTGAAATCGTCCTGCTGGTTGTTTCTTACAGAACAATAATATTCCATAACATTCATATACCATAATTTATTCAGCCATTCTCCAATTGATGGGCATCCATTCAGTTTCCAGTTTCTAGCCACTACAAAAGGGGCTGCCACAAACATTCTTGCACTTAAGGCACAGTTTTATTCTACCAAATCAAATATTTTTAAAACAATCAATAAACAATAAGCATATTGTAACCTTACATTCATTACATCTTTTAGTCAGTGGCAAAACAGCAAAGATATGGTTCATTATTGTATGCAGCTTGTGAAAGTCTGCTTGTTCTCTGGCATTGAGGATGTCCTCATAAAGGATTGTTATTGTTCTTGTGGTTATCTTGTATTTGATATTAAGGAGGCCTCAGATTGTTTCCCCACCTTTATTATCTTCTACTCCTTCAGATACTTCCTTGCCTTTTCATCCATTATCATCCTTACAATTGTGTCCTTCCTCAGCACTGAGATCTTCTCTAGTCACATGGTTCAATCCAGCTTCTTTCCCCACCTCTTTTCTCTTTGGTATTATTTCTACCTCTGCCATTAGCCATCTGAGACTATGATATAAGGATCAAAGGGTCGGGGTTCCACTGTCCTTGGTGGTGCTTTATATTTGATCTGTTCTTTGTCCTGACAAATCAGTGGTCTGGCTGTCATGGACAGCTGTTCAGAGATAACTCCTATTTTGGTCACAAGCCTTTAGCATCCACTAAAATATAATGTAATTGCACATTTATAATCTATATCAAATGCTTGTCTTCTCAAGAAGGAGAGAGGGAAGGGAGGGAATTTAGAACTAAAAAATTATAAAAAAAACAAATGTTAAAAGTTGTTTTTACATATCATTGAGAAAAAAAAGATAAAAATATTCTTTTAAAATGATGTATTTCATTCTTTATGGTGTTATTTGGGCTCACTATGTCTAGGGTCTATCAATTCCATTCTGGAAGAGAGTGTTCCTGATATAATATCTGTTGTGCAGTCTCCAAGTTTTTGGCCACTGGTTCCTGTTTCTTGAACCATATTTTCCCTTATATTTACTGTCACCTCACTTTTCCCCACCTTTTCATTGAAGTCACTGATTAGCAGAGTTTATCAATTTAATTTGGAGAGTCTCTTGTTCTTCATCCTCAGCAAGGTAGCAAGCCTTTATTAAGATCTATGTCCCAGGCATTGTGCTAAGATCTGGGAATACAAATATAAGTTAAAAGAAAGACAGTCCTGGCCTTCAAGGAGCTTCCATTCTAATGGGGGAAGATAACACCCAAAGGGAAACTGAAAAGGGGGAGAGGAATGGAAGTACTAGAGATGAGATGTGATGACAAAGCCTAGAGAATCTGATATTGGTACATAAGTTTCAGCTCTTTCCAACCATGGTCATTTGTTATTATTGTTGTTTTTGGGGAGGCAATTGTGATTAAGTGACTTGTACAGGGTCACACAGCTAGAGATCATATTTGAACACAGGTATTCCTGCCTCCAGGGCCGATGCTCTATCTACTGTGCCATCTAGCTGCCCCTAGAGTGGTCTTTTTTCAAATGTTTACACTCAGTCCTGCAATACTAAATGACCATTACCTTATTAAAATAATTAGTGTTTCTTGCTACCTTAGTGACCTTGGGCAAGTCACTGAACCTCTCTGACTCTTGGTTCATTTATTTGTAAACTAAAATCCCTTAAGCTCCAAATTGGTGATCCTCTGATGATGGAGAAATTGTTTGTGGAGGGAATTTCAACAACTGGAGTTCCCTATACTGCCAAACCCACAATTCCTTTGGGTAGTTATGTATACTTTTTTAGAAAAGAAAGGCACTTAATGAAAAGTAATTTTAAAAAATCCATTTTAAGCTATTTTAAGACATTGATTTAATCTTAATACTCATTTTTCACTCCTCTTGGAGCTAAACTTTCAGGAATACATCAATTGTTTTAAATGTTGTAATTCTATTAGGTCCTGAAAGACATGGATTAAAAGAAGGCAGTCCAATTTTTTTTTTTTTTGCAGGATTCATAGCTGGAAGAGACTTAGACATTGTGGGATATATGACAGATGGGGAAACTGAGAACCTGAGAGGGCAGGTGGATAGAGCCATAGGCTTAAGAGTAAGAAAGATCTAAACTCAAATTACTCATAGTGTGAGCCTGAGAATGTCACATAACCCTAGGCAAGTTACATAATCTCTCTTAACTTCATTTTCTTTATCTGTAAAATGAGGGAGTTGGACTCTATGGCCTCTAAATTTCCTGATTCAGTTCTGAGTAGTTCCATAATCCTATGTGTAACTTTTCTAAGGTCACAGACTAAATTAGTTTCAAAGTGGCCTTAGAACCATGGTCCAGTCCACTACCTATGCTGACTCTCATATTATTAGAGCTATAACTAGGATGAAGTCATTGGTTCTTCTCCTGGGTGCATCCCCAGGATGTCCTTCCTACCACCACTCCACCAATCCTATGGCAGTCAGCTTTCATAACATGATGGCCTCTTCTCCCTCAATTGACCTCAGGCTACTATCTACAAGAATCAGTTTACTATCAAGTCCCTCCTCTGGGACCCACCAACTGCTCTTGCCACTCCCTGTCTCCTTCCTCCTATGTGTTGTGAGGTCAGGGGTCAGCACAGGTTGGACTCTGAGGAGTGAGCCTCCTTCACCCAGTATAGCTGCACCTGACCTTGATACTCTTTATTCCTTCTCCTGCGAGCTCCCACGACTAAATCTTTCCCCAGGCACCAGAATTACTCATTGAGGCTCAACATATTATTGTCCTTATCTATATAAATTCATAGGATTCTAGACTTAGAGCTGGAAATGATGTAAATATCTCATTTAAGCCCTCACTTTAGAGATAAAGAAATTGAAGTTCAGCATGGCTTGCCCAAAGTCATACAGTTTCTGAGTATCAGGGCTGGGGCTTAAACATAGGTCTTCCGAGTCCAAAGCCAGCACTCATCCCACTGTGCTACAGGTTCAGTTTCTTAGGTGACATGAAAGGATATGAAATATGGAAGTGGTAGAGTCAGGACCAAGAATCCAGGTTTTCTGACTTGATGACTCCTATGTTTTCTATATCATTGCATTTTGCACTTTCCACATGATTGCCACCTTCAAAGAACTTAGAATGTGATGGCAGACATGAGCCTAAGAAATGAAAATATATATCAAAAAATAAGATACAAGCTTGAGCCTCGTAATCCACATATAGTATTAATGGATGTTGCTTGAGTGATTGGGGGAGCCAGGTTGGGATAATATTATTCCTGTGATCTGAGGAAAGAATGTCAATGACAAGAGGAAAGCAAGGCTGTTCCTCTCTCCCCTTCAAAGCAAGCAATCTAGTTGAGGAAACAGATCACAGACATACAAAACATCTCAGTGTGTGGTTTTGAACAGGCCCCTTCCCTTCCCTGGGCCTCAATTTCTTCCTCTGTAAAATGAGAGAAGTGGCCCTTCACTAGATCCTAGCATTCCCTAAAGCTATTATCCCATACCTCTCCTCCCTTTCTTAGGCAAACTCCTACAAAAAGCTGTTTATACTCATTGTCTTCATTTTCTTTTTGCTCACTCATACCTCAACCCTTTGCACTCTGGCTTCCAACCTCATCACTCAACTGAAATTGCTCCCTTCAATGTTATAAATGATCTCTCCTTTTGGCTACTGTCTCCTTTTTGGCTTTTTTGGGGGGTGACACTATTCTCTCCTTATTCTTCCACCTAACTGTTTTTATGGTTCATCAAACAAATCGTGCTTCCATGCCCTTAACCCTCTTCTCTTGCTATGTTCACCACTCTTGGTGACTTCACCAGCTTCCATGGCTCTAATTAGAATATGCAGAAAAACAGCTTGGCATAGTAGAGAATTGGCTTCAAAGCCAGGAAGACCTGGGATCAAATGCCCCCTGACACATACTGGGCATGTTAAGTGTTCAAGAGATAAAGTGCTCTAGAGAAGGTACTAACTTGCATTGGAAGAGGAAACTTCCTCACCTGAGAGTTTCCTCTATGAATGAAATCACAGCTCCAGCCCTATCCTTTTGTAGATGACTACCAAACTTATTTATCCAGCCTGGTTTCTTGCCTGAGCTCCAGGCTTGTATCACCAGCTGCTTGTTGGACATTTCCCAGTGGATGGCTTATAAACATCTTCAACTCAACAGCCAAAACAGAACTCATTATCTTACCCTCTCTGATTCCCAATTTCTACACTATTCACCTACGTTTCTCAACCTCGGCATCAGCCCCAATCCTGCATTCTCCTTCACCCCACATGGCCAATCAGTTGCCAAATCTTACCATTTCCATCATCACCACATCTTTCATTCAGATACTGTTTAACTACTCCCACAAGTCTCACCTTAAGTTGAGGCTTTTGCCACCTCTCACCTGACCCATTCTTCTAGCATCCTGTTTGGTCTGCCTGCTTCAAGTCTGATTTTTTCCAGAGAGTTACCCATGTGATTTTCTTTAAGTATAGGTTTGACCAGTCACTCCCCTACTCAATCAACTCCAGTGGCTCTCCAGTGCCTCTGGAATAAAATAGAAACTATTTTGTTTGGCTTTTAAAGCCCTTTATAACTTGCTTCCAAGCAAACTTTCCAGCCTCCTTGTGTATATATATATATATATATATATATATTCTTTCTCTTCCTGCACTCTGCAGTCCAACTAAAACATGTCTCTAGCTTTTCCTCACATATAGCATTTTATTTCTCATTTCCTTGCCTTTATGCCAGTGTTGCCCTACCAGGAATGCATTCCCTCAACACCTCCGCCTTTCAGCTCGAGCACCACGTCACACAGGAAGCCTTTCATGATCCCTCATTCCCCAAAGCTTTTGTGTTTCTTTTGGAATTTCCATGGAGAGACGCATGCATCTTGTCCCCCCTATAGAATGTAAGCTCCTTGAGGGCAGGCCTTGTTTCCCTTTTGTCTTTTTATCACTTGTATCTAGTGAAGTCCCTAGCACAAAGTAGGTGCTTAAGAAATTTTTGTTGTTTGATTGGTTAAAGATGAATGTAATCTTGGCAGAATGATAGTTTTTTTTTAATTAGGTGAAAGAGGAGATTCATTGCCTCATTTCTTACCTAGCCTTAATCACTGAATGGGTGCTGCCTCAGTCAAACTGAGACCTATTGAAGAACTCAGCTTAAAAAGGTCAAGGCTTCCCACTGCATCCAGGGCCATCTCCAGTCATCCTGATCTATACCTCCCCACTGAACCCAGAGGGCTCTGGAGGGGAAAGTGGGGCCAGGTAACCTTGACCAGCCCTCCCTCCTAACTTCAACTCACTTGCATGGCCTTCCTGATGTCATGGGAACAAAAGACAAACAACCACAATGTACCTGGGGAAAGAAGAGCAACACAGAAACCAGTGGGGGAAGGGTGTGGGTGGCCAGGCCAACTTGCAGGCCAACACTTGTATCCCAGCAGCCAGGGTCCATCTCCATGTCTGGGGAGATGAAGTCTAGGTATCATCAGCAGACTCTGCTCCTTCATTACCTGAGAAAGCTAGAGTCCTCCTAAGGCAGACTGAAGGGAAGTGGTGAAAATAATTGGGGAACAGGGCTGAAGAGTGGGGACAGAACAGACTAGAGAAGCCGCTCCAAGCACTTCATCATTTCTAGAAATCAGTTACCCTTGCCCCAGAGGGTATGAGGGGTTGCTGCTGCTGCTTTGCATCTTCCCCTTCCCCTTTCCCCTCACAATTTCCAGCTTTAGAGTCAGAATCGAATTCATATGGCCATCACTACTAGAAATAGCAGGTCAGTCATTTCCACTATGGCCTCATGCTATCCTTGTGACTGATCAAACAAATGCCACTCCCCTTTATGTATTGCCCCCCCCCCCCCACTAGAATGTAAGCCCTCTGAGGGCAGGGACTGCTTCACTTTTGTATTTGTATCCTCTGTTTTTGTCAACTAGTATGTGCTTTTGCATTCATTCATGGGGGAATGCAAATCCCAAATTGAGGGATCGAGGTGAGCAGGATGAGAAAGGCAAACATCAACTAGTTTATCTCAGATGGAACAGAGCATGGAGGTGGTGAGAGGTCAGAAAGGTAGCTTGGTATTATATTGTGAAGAGAGGACTTCAAATGGCTGGATAAAGAGCTCCTATTTTACCTAATAAGCTATAGGGATAAATTAAACATTTTTAATGAAGGCTATGACATGACCAGATCTGTGCATCAGGATAATTAACTTGGCAGCTGTGTGCAAGATGGATTGGATGAGGGAAGAGACTGGAGGCTGGGGGATCAGACGAGAGGCCGGTCAAAAAGAGTTCGGTTAAGAGGCAATAGTCCTTGAATTAAAGTGGTGGCCCTTTGCGTGGAAGGGAAAGGGTGGTTATTATGGAGTTAGAACCAACAGGACTTGGCTACTGATTGGATGTGAGGGAGAGGGCAAAATATGAGATGACTTGAAGGCAGTGAGCCTAGATGATTGAAGGATAGCAATGCCCTCAATAGAATTGAGGGAGTCAGCAGAATGGGGCACATTTTAACAAAAAAGAGGATGAGATCTATTTTGGATTTACTTGCTTTGAGATTTTAGTGGGGCATCTAAGAGCTGTTTGCAGGGTAGGTAGTGGTAATGGTATACAAAGAAGAACTGGAAGGTGTTGCCTTTCAGTTGTTTTTCCGGTCACATTTGGCTCTTCTTGATCCCATTTGGAGTCTACTTGGCAAAGATACTGGAATGATTTGCTATTTCCTTCTCTAGTTCATTTTAAGAAGAGGAAACTGAAGTAGAGTTAAGTGACTTGTCCAGGGTCACACAACTAGTAAATTATAAAGTCAGATTTGAGGTCGGGTCTTTCTGATTCCAGGCCTGGTACCCTATCCACTGCAGCACCTCCTACCTGCCATTGGGATTAGGATGAGGTAGATTCAGATTCATGCTCTGCTGCTCGCTCCCTTGGTGACCCTAGTTAAATCAACTAGTTTATTTGGGTGTCAGATTTGTAAAATAAGAGGGGCCTCCTAAGTCCTTTTTATTATTTCTCAATCTGTGATTTCTAAGGTCCTTTCTACCTCTAAAATCCTATGTTCCAGTGTCAGGGTAAAAGGTGTTTGGATTGAAAGTCATTTCCATAGAGGAGGGAAATGAGGCTCCAGGTTAATAGATGTAACTTGTGTGTCTAAGTCATATCTGAAATGGAACAGTGCAGTCAGAGGATCTGGGTTCCAATCCTGGCTCCTTTGGCTATGTGATTTTAGACAAGTCCCTTTTCCTGTCTGGGCCTCAGTTTCCTCTTCTGTAAAATGAGGGGGTTGGACTTGGTGCTGTCCTCTTTGGGATTAGTTGCAAAATGCCTCTGAGCACCTGACATATCCTACTTATTGAGGAGAAAGGTGATTACCAGATATCATTTTCCAACCCCTGTCACTACCACAACCTGACTTAAGGAGATATCCCCCTTCTCTCTTCTCTCTCTCTCTCTCTCTCTCTCTCTCTCTCTCTCTCTCTCTCTCTTCTTTCTCCTCTTTTCTCTTACCTATTCTCCTTTTCTCTTTTCTCTTCCTCCTCCTCTTTCTTCTTCTCTGTCTCTCTCTCTCCTCTCCTTTTCTCTCCCTCCCTCTGTCTCTTGCTCTTATCACTGCCTTTTCCTCCCCTTATTCCTTTATCTTTTCTTTATCCTTTCCATCTTCTGCTTCTCCCCATCTCTCCCCTATACTCATTGCTCCTTTTAAGACTATCTGTATTCTTCTGCGGCAATATATAATAAGTGCTTGTTGAATGGGGACAGTCTTCTGTAGGTTCATACCAACCCTGGAGTGATAGCTTATATGAAGAGAATGGCCCCTGCCAGGGTGACCTAGTGATGCCTGGGAAGGCTGGCAGCCTTCCCAGCATCATCAAACGTTTGATGAACATGTTGATTGAGCCATGCAGAAAGAGAATGCACTGTTCTTTGGAGATACCCACTAGGAGCACTCATCCATGGGCCCATGGCAATTGTGATAGTCTACCTTCGCTGCTATAGAGAGAAGTGGCAGATGGGTGGCCAAGAGCATTTACCATCAGCTTTGACTCCCAAAGGTGCTCTCACATGGGAAGACTCCTCTCCTGCTCCCTAGAGACTATATGGTAAAGTGGCTTTGAGTGCTGGCCTGGGCTGGTACTAATTGGTTGTGTGATCTTGGGTAAGTGACTTCCCTTCTCTTGCTCTCAGCTTCCTCATTTGTAAAATGAAGATTATCATCTTGGTCCCCTTCCTGCTTTTCATGAGTGCTGTGGAGCAAGCACCATCAGGTGCTAGAGAAATAACACTTTTCATTAACATTGCAGTACTGGCCATTTCCCCACGGGTACATGGGGAGAGGGGCATGTTCCTCAAACCTGCAAGTGTCCTTAGAGGCCATCTCCTTAGTTTAATGAGGGAGAAGCTGACTCCTGTGGATGGGAAGTGGCCTGCTTACTAAGGTCTCACAGCTAACAGCCCATAACACAGATAGCAGAACCAGTATTTTGAACCCAAGTCACCAGGCTCCAGAGCCAAGGCTTTCCACTCCCACTGTTCCCATATAGATATCCAGTTCCACTGAGACCAGAGACTGTGTCTCCTCCCTTCCTTTCCCTTCCATAGTACTAATGGTCAGTGTTATTTGAGAGTTGAATGAACTGCCTAGGAAGTAGTGGGCTTCCTCCTCACTGGAAGTCTTTATGTGGAAAGCAGAGCATTTGTTAGGGATTGACTAGATGTCCTCTAAGGTACCTTCCTACTGTGAGATTCTGTGAACTGCCCTGTAACCATGTCATAGTAGAGTGCCAGTACTATTATTATTATATCTACAGATGAAGAAGAAATTGTGGTTCAGAAGGAGAAATGACTTGCTCAGTGTCTCATAGCTAGTGAGTTATGGACATAGCTAGTGAGTTATGGACTAGAACTTGGATTTAGAACTGGAAGGGGTCTCGGAAGCTATCTACTCCAATCTCATGATTTTACGAGTGACAAATTTGAGATCAGACCCAGAGCAGTGAAGTAATTTGCATAAGATCATAAGGAGTAAGTAAATAAGTAGCAGAAATAGGATGCGAACCCCAGAGTTTACATCCCAAAGTCATCCCTCTTTATAGCTCTCCTGATTCACAGACCACTACTCTTTCCATTGTATTAGGTTGCCTTACCAAATCTTTAAAAAGCTGGGCCGAGTCTGTCAGGGTTTGTCACCTGGGTTCTATTCACTATCTATTCTATTCACTAGACTATATTATTTCTGTCTGCAGGTGTTATTACCCTCCCACTTCAGAGATAAGAAAACTTAGTCAGAGCCAAAATTTAGATTCTGACTAAAAATCTAGTGTTCTTTTTCCACTATACTGTAGCAACATCATACAAATATACATGCAAGAAAGCACTTTTGCAAACCTAAATGCTGTATAGATGTGAGCTGTTACCAGGATGAAAATTATGGGCACTGGACTAAGTGATTGATATCTGAGGTTCTATTACCCAGCCAGATGTAGCCCAGGGCTTGGTGTTTGGATGGCTATTCATCTCTGTCCATGGTACCGATCTTTAGTGATTGGGGAAGAAATCTAGCCCCTCCTTCTTCTGCCCTGGCTATATAGTCAGAATGGAAGGGGTGTGTGTGTGTGTGTGTGTGTGTGTGTGTGTACAACTGGAACTTCTCTACTGGGTGCTTTGCATACACTGCAGACCCCATTTTTGGTCCTCAGCAACTGAAGATGGATGTTTTTCCATAGATATCCCCTACCCCACTTATGGTTTCTTCACAGACCCTTCTTTTTCCTCTTTGCTGTGGGTGCTCTTTTGGGTTCTGTCCTTGACAGGCTTCTTTTCTCTATCTTCAGCCTTTCTTTTGGCAATCTCCCTCTATCCTCCAACACTAAATGTTACTTACCTCGGTACATATGAGAATCAAAACTCTATTTCCAGTCCCAACCTACTTTCTGAATATCAGACCCATATCTCCAGCTGCCTACTGAACATCTTAACTGGGTACTCCACTACTGGATCAATTTCATCATATCCAGGACCCCTTCTTTTTCTCTTTCTTTCCATCTTTTCCCCTTCTGATGCCATTGTTTCTCTATGTGACATCACCATTCATTGCCCCCATGATGGAAGCCCTGAAGTTACTGTGATTATTTCCTCTTCTGTACCTCTAACGTATGACATGGGAGACACTGGTACAGGAATGCCCAGCGAGGTGTGCCCTCGTCAGAGAAGGATTGAATTAGCTCAGAAGAAACATGAGATGTGCAGTTAGAGAGTCCACTCCAAATGTTCACAGGGATTACTTGTGTCCGAACTGTGGCCGAGCTTTCCGAACTTCTATTGGTCTGTTCAGCCACAGTTGGACACACTGTAACTCGACTCTAACATAGTGATGTCATGTTGTTCCTCTTTGAGACTGAAGGACAACAACCAACCAACCAACCAATCTCTAATGTACAATCAGTTCCCAGACTGTGGCAATTCCATATCTGCATTTTTCTCTCAAATCTACTCTCTTCTTCTCTCTTCCCATTTTCCCCCTCCTAGTACAGGCCTTCATTTTCACCCCCTTTGACTACTGTGATAGCCTCCTAACAGGCCTTTCTATTTCTAGCCCTCACTCCTCCCAAATCTGTCCTGTATGTTGCTTCCAGAATAACCCTT
>JAJPUD010000932.1:380390-402469 GCA_023553655.1 Myrmecobius fasciatus
TCTCTCTCTCTCTCTCTCTCTCTCTCTCTCTCTCTCTCTCTCTCTCTGTCTCTCTCTCTCTCTGTCTCTCTCTCTCTCTCTGTCTCTCTCTCTGTCTCTCTCTCTCTCTCTCTCCCTCCCTCTCTCTCTCCCTCTCTCTCTCCCTCTTCCTCCCTCCCATCCCTGCTTTCCACAGTGGCGAACATATGCCTGGGGTTTTATTTACCGCCATGACGTTCCATGGCTTGGGAAGAATTTTCCCTTCTTGAAACAGTATTTTTAGAAGGGGACAGAAAAGTCCTCATGAACTGTCATTTTCCATATTAACTGGGAAACTGGCTAATGAAATAAAACTGGCTGACTGTCTGAAAGTATCCCCGAGAAAAATGCGGCTGGGAATATAATTAGCCATCTGTCTACTGAGCAATTTAAATTGGGGCCCGGACATCTGTATTACAATGTCCAATTTTTGGAAGCCTTGGACATTTACCCAGTGGGGACAACACAAATGAGTTTGCTGACTAAGTTTGGAGATCTGACCCGTCTTTGCGTTCTTCCTTCACTTCCCCCTCCTCCCACCTCACCCTCTCCTTGGAACCTAGACTCGCCCCGCGCCGGCCCGGTTGAGAGCCGATTCCTCTTGCTTGGCAGAACTGCAGTGTTGGCAATGGCATAACTGGTTTGACGGGGCCACAGGTTCCCCAGTCTTGCCTCTTGCAAGTGTCATAGACACTCTGACCTCCCAGAGGAAAGAGATTGATTGCAGGAATACTAGCGATGGGACAGACATTGCTTTCCCCACCAGTTCAAATTGAGCAGCAGACTGGGGGGGGGGGTGAGAAGGGAAGGGAGCCGGTGGAAATTCAGCAAATGTCTGAAGTCGTATAATTGGTGCTACTTCTCCGCCTTAGCAGCTTGGGCTTCTTTGTAAAACCAGGGAGTCGGGAAGAGGTGATCTCTAGGGTCCTTCCCAGCCGTGACATTCTAAGGTCCGTCTGACTTTAGCCCCCATAGCGCTTCTCCCTCCCTCTCTCCACATCTCTCCTCCTCCCCCACCCCCTCCTCTTTTCCGGTCATTTTGTCAGGTTATCTTGTAGCTGTCAATATTCTGATGTGGGGTTTAGCAGTGTATTGGGTACCTGCTGTTCGGTTGAGACCAGGATGTTAAAACGTGCGAGAAAGGGCATTGTCCACAAATCTGCCCGTCTCTCTCGATCTTTTTGCCTGCTAAAATTAAAGCAGCAAATATTACTATAGAGAAAAGGGAACCAATTTCGATGGAGGAAGAGACGGCACCGGGAGGAAATGATTTAAGAGAACTTCTCCTAATATCCATTGTCAGAATATAATTAAAACGAGCCACAGAACAACTGTGCAGCCGGCTAGAGAAAGCCATTTAAAAGCATACTTTAAAAACAAACATTTGACTAAATAACGAGCTTTGATAGATGGGTAACAATTACGTAAGCACGTGGCAGATTTTGACATACGTCAAGTATGGTAAATAAATCAACCTGCTCGGTTGAAGAAATCTGGGGTGCAGCCATGCTTTATTAAAACAGGAAAAAAAAAAGCCTGCTCACAACCTCCAGACTGGAGTCCGAGGCAGACCAACCCCGCACTCGGGGAGCCTGCTTCTGCTGCTGTGTCTCACCCAGGCTAATGATTTGCAATTCCCACGCTTCCCTGGGATGGTCGTGCAGTCGGAAGGGAGCTATGCTGTGGGAATAGTGGTGGAATCAGAAAGCTTGATATAAGGGGGGAAAACCTGCTGGGAACTAGGGAGCGGGAACCAGGACATCGAGATTCTAGTCCTTTAGACTTTGCCACTTACGAGCCCCAATTCCTTGGACAAGCCATTTCCCCTTTCTGAGCCTCAGTTTCCCCACAGAAAAAAAATAAGCAGCATCCTGCTGCTTGCACTCCCAGGGTGGAAATGAGTGTCAAATGGGACAATGGATGTTAAGGTTCGATAGAAATGGCAGCTCTCGTGGCTGCTGCTTCTAAGCTTCCGGTGCCCACAGTTTCCCTGCCCTAGGTGCTCCCTCCGCCCAGACACATCTCAGCCCCTTGGCACTTGGGAGTTGCTGCGGCTGAAAACATTTATCAGGCTGTGACTGGCCTCTGTCCTCACAGCCCAGGCTCCTCTGACAGCCAGTCTCTTGGTAAGCCTGTTAGTCCTAGCCTGGCTTTCAGTTTCAAGAACAGGCTATTACTGTGCTGTTAGTGCTGATGATGCATTATTTTATTTTGGATTAAAATATTTTAGATTAAATATTTTGATTAAAATATTATGAGATCAAACCGTTAATGAGACTAACACAAAGAGGGATTGGGGAGGGATGGTGCAGATTTCCCCCCCACATTGGAAATCCTAAAAAAAAAAAACAACGTAGAGCTGCCTACCCTTAGAGACCATCTGTCCAAGCCCTTCCTTTTTCAGAGGAGGAAACTGAGGCTCAAGGAGTCCCAATGTTAATGCTGGAACTTCAGCTCTATTCCTTTCACCCACATTCGAGCTCTCTTGTCTCTGCTTTCAGAATCCCAGTTTTGGGGGTGGGGAATGCTAGCTGTGTGGTCTTGGGCGAGTCACTTCTCCCTGTCACCCTTACTTTCCCCATGGAAGTCGTTGGGGATTATAGTAGATAATTTCACAATTGCCTGTTTTCCCTTGCAGCTCTGAAAACCTCTGATCCCTTTTATTTTCCTTGAATTAATTAAGTGACTTTAGGTCTGGAGGGAGAATTTGCTGTGTAATATTGGTACCTTGAGTCTGTATCATGACAGGCTTGGGAGATAACGATCTTTCCCCAAGGGCGGTGGGGAAGTAAGTCCTGGGTGGCCCCAGACTCTGAGACAGTCTTGTTCTCCTCTCTTACCCAACCTCAGGCAAAGGTAGTCAGAGCCTAGGGTGGGGATGGAAGAAATTGAGCTACCTCCTTCCCCATTTGCCCTACTCCCAAAGCTTCAGATATTCCAATATGTGGATGCTGCTCTTTTTTTGGGTTCTCTCTGAAAAATTGCCCAACAGCTCAATGATTGGAGATCTGCCATAGTGGAGGGTCGAGGTGGGGAATGGGGAGGGGGTCTCTTTCCAAATTAGTTAATCAGGCCGGCTCCTGCATCCCAGCCTTGCCCTGCTCCCTTGGCCCCTTTTTCTTATTCAGAAAATCACCTTTTAGGCAGAGGATAAAATTTTTCTGAGCCCCCCCTTTTCTCTCAACATTGAAACCTATATGACTACTCTTATATATATATATATATTTTTTAATAAAGCTTTTTATTTGCAAAACATATGAGTGACCTTTCAACATTGACCTTTGCAAAAAACTTTTTTTTCCCAAGCTTTTCCTTTCCCTCCCCCCGCCCCCCACCCCTAGATGACAGGTAATCTAATACATGCTAGATAGGATAAATTATATGACAAGTACAATACATGTATACATATCTATACAGTTATCTTACTGCACAAGAAACATCAGATCTAGAAAGAGAAGAAGAAAAAAAAAACAACCTAAGAAGGAAAACAGAATGCATGGAAATATTCACAGAAAGCGTTAAAATGCTGTGTTGTGGTTCACTCTCAGTTCCCACAGGCCTCTCTCTGGATGTATATGACTATCTTCATCGCAGCACTACTGGTTTGAATCACATCATTGTTGAAGAGAACCATGTCCATCAAAATTGATCATCGTATAGTCTTGTTGCTGTGTATAATGTTCTCCTGGTTCTGCTGATTTCACTCAGCATCAGTTCATGCAAGTCTCTCCAATCCTCTCTGAAATCCTCCTGTTGGTCATTTCTTACAGAACAATAATATTCCATAACATTCATATACCATAATTTATTCAGCCATTCTCCAATTGATGGGCATCTTTTCAATTTCCAGTTTCTTGCCACTACAAAAAGGGCTGCCACAAACATTTTTGCACATGTGGGTCCCTTTCCCTCCTTAAAAATCTCTTTGGGATATAGGCCCAGTAGAAACACTGCTGGGTCAAAGGGTATGCACTGTTTGATAACTCTTTGAGCATAGCTCCAAATTGCTCTCCAGAATGGTTGGATCCGTTCACAGTTCCACCAACAATGTATCAGTGTATGACTTTACTCTTATAGTCATAGAAAGGAACTTTAAACATCATCTGGCTCCCAGCTTCTTAAACTATGGTTTGAGACTCCATAGGGGGTCTTGTAACTGAATGTGGGGTCACAAAATTATGATTTCTTATCAGGAAATATTTGATTTATATACCCGGGATCACCATAAAAATTTTTCTGGTGAAAAGGGATTGAGAGTGAACAAAGTTGAAGAAGCCCTGCCAGCCTACCCTCTTGGTTTTAGAGATGGGGAACTAAGGCACACAGATAGGCCATCATTTATCCCAAGTCACACAGGCAGTGTGGCAAAGCCAGGCTTTGAGCTGAGATCCTTTGACCTCAAATTAAATCCTCTTTCCACTTGCGCACATTGCTGTCTGCTTCTCTCATTTTGCAGGTAAGCCATCTGAGTCTCAGAGAGAAAGGACTTCCCTAAAGTCACATAAGCAGGAGGTGGAAGAAGCCAGACTCCATCCCAGGACTCATGACTGCCAAGTGAAGAGCTCTTGATGCTGGGACATTAATCTTGTGCTGTGGGACCAAAGGTCCCAGCCCTCCTCCAGAAAGCTCTTCTGTGCTCTGAGGGTCTCTGAGGCCTTCAGGGGTCCCATGTGCAGGTGAGGAGGCTCTTTCTGCAATCTATTCCCTTTCTGTCCTGTCACCCACCCACAATTTTGCCCTTTGTCTTTCTTGTCAGCTCACTGTTCCCTTGGTATCTCTCTCTGTAGCCCAGGGCTCTGGCCTGCCATCTTTCTCTTTCCAGTGGAGAAGGCCCTGAAGTGTTGGAGACCAAGTAAGTACTGAGCTCCCATTTCCTTTCTCCTTTCCCTTGTGCTGATGCCACAAAATCTTAAGGCCTTGAAATTACAGCCATCACAATGAATGCCTCCCTCTCTCACACTGGAGGTTTTCCAATGGATTTCCCTTATGACATAGGGATTGCAGGAATGATTGCTTTCATTCTACTGAGGAGGAAACGGATGCAGAATAGAAAACATGGAGAAGATGAGAAATCCCTCACATTTCCATAGTTCCATAAAATTGGCGTAAGATTTTTCTTACTGTACCACCATGGGAGAGAACTGTTTGTTGACCCCATTTTACTGATGAAGAAACTGAGGCCTAGGGGTCATCCACTCCATCCCTCAGCCTGATGACTCATTCAGATATGTCCCTCACCTGCCCTCTGCTTAAAAACACCTTGGAAACAATGACCCCTGGGTTTGGACTCAGAGAACCCAGGTTCCAATTCTTGCTACCTATGCAAGGAGGGACAAGTCCCTTTCCCTCCCTGGACCTCAGTCTCCTCATCTGTCATTGACCAGGTTGGACTCAGTGACCTCTGAGGTCCCTTCCAGCTAAAAATCCATGATCCCTCAATTCTTCGAGTGTTTCAAGCTTCTCGGAAGCCAAGCAGCTATTGCTGTTGGGTAAGGGGATGGGGTTAGAGATCAAGTATTGAAGGGAACAGGTATC
Source organism: Myrmecobius fasciatus (assembly GCA_023553655.1). Classification (NCBI taxonomy): domain Eukaryota; kingdom Metazoa; phylum Chordata; class Mammalia; order Dasyuromorphia; family Myrmecobiidae; genus Myrmecobius; species Myrmecobius fasciatus. Next base: position 385,944 of record JAJPUD010000932.1, read on the forward strand.
CGGGCTCCCTTGGTTTTTCTTGTTTGGTTCTACAAATGTTTGGATGAGGTTTTTTTCCTTCATTGTGCCATTGTCACTTTCCAGTGGCTTCCTACCCATAGACCCCTGCTTCATAACAAAGGAAGCCCACCAGCCAGTGCAGAGAGAACAGTTAGCAGGGTCTGCCCAGTAAGCTCCCTTATTTTCCTTGGACCTCTGGAAGGCAACTTAAAATCCAGCCCAGAGTTTTTCCTTGTGGGACTTGTGTGGAGGGGCTTCTTGTGGGATGGCAGAACTGAGGAAAGCTGGACACCTCCATGGGGTCTCACTGCCACCCCTTAATCTCATCCATTTCTGGCTAAATTATCATATTGAATAAAGCAAGATCAGAATGATCTTGGGGTTTGGGAAATGGGCTCAAGCCTAATGGCTCAATAGCTTCAGTGGAAGGAGCACCAGATTTGGGAATTCCACCTCCTGGGGTCAAATCCCATATGCCTCCCTTCTTGTGGGACTTCAGGAGAGCTGTTTTCCTGATCTGTGTTTCTTAAACAGGTTGGAATAAATGATCTCTCAGGAAGGGCCTTCTAAAGCTCTGACTTTATGAACCTACTGTCTCTTCAGTTAATAAGGGATATAGACAGAGGGGGGAAAGACAATATAGAATAAAGGGGAAGCAAGTGTTTTTATCTCCAGTGTATCCCACTGGAGGGTAGTGAGAATAATCATTCCAATTTCTAGCTGGTTTTTTTTTAGGTTTATATAATGCTTTTTTCTCACCAAAGTCCTCTGAAATATATTGTATGAATATTATTATCTCTATTGTACAGATGAGAAAAAAGGAGGCTTCCCTGACTCTTGTGATTGTGAGGTACCAGAATCAATTCTAGAGATAGGTGCATGAGCTGCCTCCCTGGACTTGTGGGGGAAAAAGGACAAGTGATTGATGTGTAGCCCTGCCTGGAGTCAGAGGGATGGACAAAATGGCCCCTCAAGATACTTTCTAGTCACAGAATCACCCAGTGTTAGATATGTAAGGGACCTTGGAGCTCATCTGGGGGAGTTCCCTTGTAGAGAGTTAGCCCATAGCCAATCACTACTGGCATTATAAATGAATTCCTAGGATTTGGGAAACAGTCTTCCTCTATCTACAATGTATCCAAGGTCAAACTCAGAAAATACCAGAGGTTTTGCTGTCTCTTCTAAGCCAAGGTTGATCTAACTCCCGAGTCAGCCCCCATTTGTGAGGCTCCTCCTGCTTGGCGGAGGGGAAGGGGAAGGGACCTGTGTGCCCTAGGAGGCCGGTCGGCTGGCTCCTTCCTCAGGAGGGTCCCCACACAAGACCACCGTTGGGTTCTTTGCATTTCTTTCTGCTTCCCCTCTGTACCCTAAGCTTGTGCTTTCTAATGTTTTATTCATAGAACGTTAGAGTTGAAAGGAAGCTTAGAGAATTATCTAGTGTAGCAACTCTGCTTCACTTCAATCCCATTCACGAGAGAGTCCCGACATCACCCCACAACAAGAGCACGCCTCTCACTTGACAGTTGAGGAAACTAGTAGACAGAGACTCATAGTGTATTGTCCAAGGTCATATAATCAACAGGGCTGGGGTTTGAGTTCAGGCCCCTTTGCTCTAAACTCTTGCCCTGTCCACTATCCCTTTGCCCCACCTTGTTCTGGTACCACAACAAAGAGCTGAAACGATCTAAAAGAATTCAAATGACTGTTTCTCTTGAGTTTAGAAAAGCTTCTGTCCCTACAGCCCTGCTCCAATTATCCTTTCTAATCATGTTTAGGTTGATATTATAATAAATTTGCATTTCCTCAAGCTTCACCTGCTACCGTTTGGAAGAAGAGAGGTGTTGGGTGGGCGATGAAAGTTAATCTTAAATGTTTTTCTTGGGGGTCACCCATACTGCCGATATAGACACACGAATAACTGAGGACTGCCATTTAAAATGGAAACGTGGGCCTGTCTTTCTACAGGTGTGTGGTGCAGTAACCTGGCTGTCTTGGTCTTAGTCATTTGCTGACACTGCCATTCTCTTCCAGGAAATATCACTGTCAGAAGGAGCTGTCAGGCACACCATGCTTCAGATGTGAAAGCACAGGGGTGATGAATTGAGGGCTGAGAGGTGGGGAAATTGAAGTAAGACACATGGGACAGGGTTTCATTTGCCAATCCTTCCCATGTAGGTATTAACTTTTGGAAGAATCAGTACCAGCCATACCCTGAGGCCAGCTATTGTTGAATAAACATATCAGTTCCATGGTTCTGAAACCTGGAGCACTATATGGCCTGGGAACCTCTGGGTTATCAGGATCTCATCCACAGTTGTCCTTGGTAGTTGAGGTATCTCTCTTGGAACCCGCCCATTAAGGTTTGGCTCTAGGGAGCTGAGAGCTTTGTTTTGTCTGTAATTCTGGGAGAATCAGGAAATCTGGAACATGACCCATTGGTCTGTATGTACTGGTCTCAGGGGAAAAGTAGATTCTCTCACCAAGCCTTTCTTCTTTCTCCCAGCTGCTATTTTCTTCTCAACTTGCTTGTGATTAATTAGCCTGCAGGGCTTTAGCCCGGGGACATAGTCCCTGGCTTACCTGGGTCTGAACCAGATGTCTCCTCCTGCCTTTAGTGGCTGACTGGGACAAATTCCTGAGGTGTCACCACTCCCTGAGCATATATGGGGAACAGTCAGAGCTGCTCACACTTAGCTAGCATGTGAAGGCTTACAGAAGGTTTTCCTAGCAACACTCCCAGGAGGTAGTACCAGTAGTGCTGTCTATATTTTTTACAGATGCAGAAAATGAGGCAACCAGCAAAGTACTGGAACTCAGCCTTGAATCCAGGCCTTTTGGTTCAGATGCCATTGTTCTAGAACTTAAAGCTTTGTGAATGAACTGATGTAACCAAAGTGCTTTGGAGTTGTGAAACCCTACATAAATGTCTGCTCTTGATGCTTTTATTACTTTATGGGCATTATAGAATGGATTCGAAAAAGTGCAGTCTACTAATTCTTCCTCACTACCTCACTACCTCACTACCCAACAAATCAACCGAATTTCCACAAACGTATCTTGGCTTCTTGTAACCAGAGGATCGTCGACTTTAGAGTTGGAAGGAACCTTCAATCACAGTCCCAGCCAAAGCTGGGAGGGACCTTAGAACATGGAAGATAGCATGCTAGAGCTGGGAAGGGTCTGAGAACATAGAACATGACATGTCAGAGCTGGGTGGGACCTTAGCATACAGAACATAGCATGCTAGAGCTGGAACGAATCTTAGAATGTTGGAGATACTTTAGTAAACATGATAAACAGACTCTTTAGAAAAGTCTTGGAGGACAGTGGTGTCAATACACATAGAAGCAAAGCCACTGAGCTTTACCAATAGCTCCTTGAGGGCCTCATATTGACTTCGCTTGAAATTTTATTACCTGTTTTATTGTTTTTTTCATTTATTTTGTCCAAGATTTCCCAATGCCATTTTCATCAGGTTTGGGCCCCATTTGGGCCTGTGTTTGACACCTCTGTCCTAAGAGTCTCTTTGGTAATTGCAGTACAGAAATGTAGAATCTCAAAGACTTGAGATTTAGAGCTGGAAAGGATTTAACAGATTATCAAGTCTACCCCTCCTCATTTTACAGATGAGGAAACTGAGGCCCAAAGAAGGTAAGTGATTTGACCAGAGCCACACAAGTTACCATCTGAGGCAGGATTTAAACCTAGTCCCCCTTGACTCAGGATATATCACTTGCCCCATTGCATCTCTGCTGCCTCTAGATCCTCAGAGTTAGAAGGGTCCCAGAGGCCTGTACAGTCCATCTTGTACTGGAACACACTCCCAAAGTGGCCATCCAGGTCTTCCCCCCCTCCCAGTCCCTGCTTTTCACACCTACCTCACTGTATTCCTTCATGTTATTCTATCTATATGGGCCTATTAACTGGTGCCAACATCCATCAAGTTGCTTTTTTCCCCTCAAAACCATTTAATGTGTTTTTCCTTCCTGGGTCACCATCGAGTCCGTCAGCTCCACTGCTGCTACATCAATTTTCCTCAGTACTCGCCTCTCAGGCTCTCGGCTCCTCCGATTCAGTTTCCCTGCTCCTTGTTTATGCTTGCTTTGTCTAATTCGCTGCTCTGCTCCTGCCCTATGGCCCCCTGCTCCGAATACCTGCACGTAGCATCGATTGCTTCCAAACTCCCATTTTGCACTGTTGGTGACTATAAAAACAGAGCACTCAGAATCTCAGAGGGCATTTAGGCCAACTGTGGCCCATGCAGGAGTCTCTTTGATAACAGACCTGACAGGTGGTCATCCAGCCTCTGTTTGGCGACCTCCAGTAAAGGGAAAGCCCTGAGCTCATCAAAGCAGTCCCTTACATGTGAGGGCAGGCAGCTGGAATCGACAAAATATTTTCCCTTATGTGGAACCTCAACCTGCCTCCCTCCTGCTCCTTTCCTGTGCTCCTAGCTCTGCCTTCGGAAGCCACATGTGGGGAGGGCCTCTTCTACTGAACCACCCTTTCCCTCTCCAAACTAAACATCTGCACTTTCGTCAGACCATTGGCATGGCATGGTGGCACGGGCTCGGCCTATCATGCACATCTTTCTCCAAATGTACCTTGGCTTGCTTATACCTTTGTCCTTCCCAGGACTGATTGTGCTAATCCCAGAGTGTCCCGACCAAGATAGGTCTGCCCTTCTTTCTGGAAGCATGCGGCCTAAACTGGTTGACTTTTGTTGAGCTTGCAGCCCCCTAAAATCCCCCATTTTTTCAATTCAAAGATTTCTGGGTCTTTGGGGAAAGCTAGGTAAAAAAGACTGCTCGAATACACAGAGTTACCACCTGAGCCCACGCCCACCCGTAGGTTACAGAAGACCCCGTCTGTGCCTGGAGCTTTTAGAGGCAGAAGCAAGCAGATCTCCGAATAGCTGTTGATTGGTGTGTTCTTAGCCCTCAATCTTCGAACTCTAGCACTCATAGGGTCGGGAGGGCTCCTGAGGAATAATCCACACTTGCCTTTAGGACCACATGTTCTTACAAGGAACAGTCACAGACTCAAGAGCTAAGAAGGGACCTTTGACACTTGACACCATCCAGTCTAGCCCTCTTATTTGGACCTCAGAGAGGTTACTAATTTGCCCAGAATAAATAACAAGAGCCCGCCCAGATTTTAAGCTCATTTTCCCTACCTCCCAAGCAGGTGCTCCAAGAATCTCATGCACTGCAGAGGAATATCTGGGGGCTTTTGTCGATTGTCTTCATCTATCTGTTTTATTCCCTTATTGCCCATTCCTTTCAAAATCCCGCAGTTTTTCATCCATTCAAGAAACATTTACTAAGTGCCTATTTTGCGCCTGTATCAGGCTTGGCACAGGAGGAGATACAAATTTATGGGCCCTACCTTCCAGTTGCTTTTACAGTCTGGGAAAGGAGGTAAAAGAGGCAGCATAGTATAATGTGGAAAGAACATTGGATTGGAAGTCAGAGAGCCTGGGCTCCAAATCTGGGCTCTGTAATTGCCCAGAATCATAGAATCTGGGAGCTGCGAGGGACCTAGGTCCCGTCTAGTGCATCCTTAGCTGAATGAAACGTCCAAGTACTTACCCACTTAGGAAGGGTATGACCTTGGGCAAGTCAGTTGCTATTTCTGTGCTTCCCTTCCCCCCCCCCCCCCCGCGAAAAGAAGGGGTTGGCCTCCAACCAACCGGCTTCGATATTCAAGATCTCTTCTGCCTCTGTCTCTTATGATCTTAGGCTAGACAGACCAATAACTATAACTCAAATGAAGATGTAGGATGTATTTCCTACATAAGAGGAATCAAGGCACTCAGAGTAGATGAGGGAGAAATCGTTCACAACCAGGAGAATTCAGAGTAGGTCTCCTGGAGGATGTCAGTAGGTAGAGCTGGGGTATGGATGGGGGTGAGGGAGGGGAAGGGTTCATCTTGGTTATCCCAGTTGGCCCGTTGGCCAACAGAGATGCTGCCTATGTCCCTGGCTGAGCGGAGAGATGATTCTCCAGGCAGTCTGCTGCAAAACACTTTTGCCATTGATTCCCCAGTCCCCCTTCTCTCCTCTCCCTCTTCCCTGTCTAGCTCTTTAATGGGGGATGACTGTGCTCCCTCCCCTGCTATTCTGGGGCCTTTGCTGCTGGGAGAGAGGTTGCTATCAGCACAGTGCAGCAGCAAATGGCATTAACTTGTGACTGACACGTTGATCAGCGCCTCAAGACCAGAGTGTGGAATTATTGACTTCTGATTAATGAATTGAATCTTCTCTGCAGTAACCCAATCCCCGTCATCCTAACGGGTTATTTATTACCACTGGTGGACGGCTCATCATTGGGAACACAGATCCTGCCTTTCCAGGAGCCTTAGGGCCAATATCTTGCTGCAATCTGCCCGTAGTATCTAAGCTGAACCTTGTCTCCCTGGATAGATAGGGATGTGCCACATGGACACATGAACCTATTTCCAATTTAGTGAGCAGACCAGAGCTAAGGAGATGGGAGTTCCTTCCCCCCCCCCCGCTTGTTTTTGTTTTTGTTTTTGTTTTTTTTTAGACTTTAAATGGACGGAAGGATGGATAAATGGATGGATAGATGCAGAGACAAACTAATTCTTAGTGAGTACTGGGATTGTCCGCGAATCAGAAGTCTCAAGACCTCCCTCTTTACCAATTCTAAGGCACCTAAACAGTAAAGATCAGTTCTTACTCATATTTACTGAAAACAGGTACAAAGCCAGTGGAGTTTTGCTGCAGCAAAAAGGATTTAGGTTAACTACATGTAAAGACTTCCTGCTCATGAAGAGAGCTAGGTACCAGTTTTTAAACACATAAAATAAAATACACGATTACAAAGGAAACCATACAGAATTACAATTAAAGTTCATGGCCCCAGGTTAAGAACCTCTGACCTAGGCTATACTCCTTATTTAGTAAATGAAGAAACTGAGCCCCAGAGAGGGTAAGTTACTTACCTAAGATCACACAGCTAGGAAATTACAAACATCCAGGATCTGACCCAGCCTTCTTACTCCAAATCCACTGCTTTTTGCACAACATTCTCTCTAAGGCATATTTTTCTCACAGAAGAAACACTATCTTTTTGTGATTACTTGAGTTTAATCCCAAACTGAGTATAGGAATATGTACTTAGACCTCTGACAGGTCAGTTATCTCAACAATTCAGCATTTATTAAGTGCCTATTCTATACAAAGCGCCATTTCCAGGTGCCTGGAGGTACAACAGACAAAAAACAGTCCCCATCTGTCTTCAAGGAGCTTACATTCTATTGGTTTCCAGTTGCTTCTGACCCTGGGATTCTGTTATTTACAAATTGCTGGTGCCAAGTCTCCTGTTGATATCAGATAATCTCAATTTCTGCCTTGGTTTTCCCATTTATAAAGTTGGGGTTAATCTCATTAAAACATTTTTTTCAATAGTTTTTGGTGACATGATATAAACTTCTATGGGAGGAAACATGATTTGAATTGAATTTGAAAGACCAGATAGCCCAACACCCATATCTCACACTGGGAAATCCCTCTCTAATCTCTATATCTGCCTCCCTGCCTCTCTGTCCATGTCTCTGTCTCTCTCCTCTCACACACATACACAGAAACTCTGGTTCATAGGGCTAAGACAGTTTACTTTGTCATTAAGACAGCAAATTTCCACTAGAAGACTTGCAGGGCCATTGATGTTAGAGTCCCAACAGGTCATGAAAAGGATCATCTTTCAGTTTGGAGGCTGTAGATTCATTTGTAGCCCACAGTTCATCCTGAAAGTTGATTCTGTAAGCCTTGAATGAAATCCCATGGCTACATAAGTCATCCTGTAGCCACTCTGGTGAGGAGCCCCTCCTATAATGTAACTGCTCTGTTGCTGGACCTATGCTTGATATCTTTCTAGCCTGGTGCAGGTCCTACCAGAATTGACTCTCCAGAGCTCTGAAGAGACTAGTATCATTTATGTCCCGGTGAGTCATTGGAGAAAGATTGTTATAGAGGTTAATAATAGAGGCTTACTTTTATATTAACACTACAAAATTTACAAAGTGATTTACATCAATTATATCACTTGAACCTCACAATATTCCTGTGAGATTGGTTAGTACAAGTCTCATTTTCTAGAAGGGGAAACTGAAGCTGAGAGAGATGAGGTATCTTGCCTCAAATTACACAAGTGAAAGAGAGGAGATTATTGTGGGGAAAACTTATAAACTTTAAAGTGTTTGCAACCCACACTTCCTCTCAACCAGGGCTTCTGAAAGCTATGTTCAAATTCAAGCTGCCATTGGGACAGTGTTTATTAAGAAAAACTCAGTCTCATGAACCCCTATCTGATTCTCCTTTTAAAAATTGGACTAAATCAGAGGAGACACTATGCTAAAGCAAAAGCATTGAATAAAACAGAATTGCAAGGTACATGGCAAGGAAAATTCCCTTCAAATACATAGGGATAGATATTTTTCCCTCTGATTCCCATATTACCTGTAGAGAGGCAAGATACGGAACTTAAGCTATTCATAGTCCTAGGGTTGTGTCCTATGTGGTATGCCTCTTTACTTTCCTAAGCTCCTTCTTAAGGCTTTCCTGCTGACCAGACCTTCTGATGACATCCTGGACTGCTTTTTCTGCTGAGCTGTAAGCCACTGGTATCGAATGCAGCTCTCTTCTGTGTTGTAACCTATTCATTTTTCATTAGATGCTCCAGCCACCTGAATTATAGCTATTAGTATCTAAATAGGGGAATAAACCCAGCATTTTTGTAAGTTTAGCTCATACTCTCAGAGCTTTTTTAGCTTTTTTGTGAATCAGACTCACACCTGCACCTAGCCAGCACAGTGACAGTCTCTCTAGCTTCTTCCTTAGCAGCAACTCTTCCAGGTCCACCTGCTATATGAGTTGGGTAGAGTAGAATCCATGCAATTCCTGGGTTCTCCTCCTACATGTCTAACTGCTTCTATTCAGTCTCCTTTGAAAGATCCTCATCATTATTTTCTAAACTGTGGATATGCCTCCAGGACCCTGCCTTGGGCCCTCTTCTCTATTTTCTCTTGATAACCTCATCAACTTCCATGAGTTTAATTATAATTTCTATGCAGATGACTCCCAGGTCTCTATTTTTAGCTTTAGGCTCTCTTCTGAGTGCAAGAAACCACCAAACTGCTTATTGGACAGTTTGGGCTTGAATTCCTCCAGACATCGCAAATTCAGTGTGCCCAAAACTGAAGTCATCCTCTTTCCACTCAAATTCACCCTTCTTTCAAGCTTCCCAGTTTCTGATGAGGGTACCACTATCTTTCCACTCACTACCCAGCTTCACAACTTTGATTTCACCCTCTGCTTCTCATTCTCACAATTTACTCAATTAACAAGTCTTCTTTCTGTCTCCATAATATTTTTTGCCTCCATGTTCCCCATTGCCACCTTAAGTTCAAGACTTTCTCAACGCTCACCTCAGTGACTCCCCATTATTTCTAGGACCAACTCCCCCATTTGGCATTTAGAGACCTTCCTTCACAACCTGGTCCCAGGGAATCTGTTCAGCCTTATTGCACATTGACTCCCCTTTTTGCACAGTTTTGTCTAACCAGACTGGTGTTCTTGGTGCTTCTCATATGCAGCACATCGTTTCCCACCTCCATGCCTTTTCACTGCCTGTTTCCCACACCTGGAATTCATTAGTCAGTCGGTAAGTATTTGTTATATGCCTACTATGTGCCAAGAAAACACTTCCTCCTTACCATCAACTCTTTGGCTCCCTAATTTCCTTCAAGGGTCAGGTCAACCTTCTGCATGAGGTCTGTCCCATTCTCTTTTGCTGTTAGTGCCTTCCCCTTCCACCTCAAAATCACTTTGTATTTATTTGGTATCTATTCATATTCCTGCATATTCTCATGTTGCCTTCTGTGACTAGATTGTAAACTCCTTAAGGGCAGGGACTGTTACCTTTGCCTGTTACGGTATCTGGCACACATTACTTGCTGGGATAAATGCCTGATAATTGGTTGATTAATTTAATTCCATCAGGACTCACATGGCAACCATGTGGATCACTCTAGAGTTTAGTTTAGCAGAACTGGAGGGGTAGAAATGATTTGTTGACCTTTGTCCTTTCATGCCGCTGCAGCCAAATTAATGCCCTCCCTCACACATTATAGAAATGTGAGTTATTATTACTGATCTCTGGATCTTAAATATTGTTTAACATAGAACCCCGCACATAGGGGCTCATTTAGCATCAGTAGAATGAATGAATGAATAAATGAATGAATGATGCTGGAGCTGGGTGGGGTCTCAGAACAGAACTGAGAAAGAGGCCTTAGCAATCAGTCAGTCTTCATTTGCTAGGAGACTGAGGTCCAGTCCCATAAAGGGGACTTGCTCATGCTCACACAGATGAACTTATCAGGGTTCAGAATAATTGGTTTAGAAATTGTAAGAGCCCTTCTTAGGTTCAATTCAAGAAACATTTTTTAAGGAGCTATCCTGTGCAGGACCCTGTGTTCTCTCCCAGAGCTACAATAATGGGAAAAAAGATGGGTCCCTGGACTCAAGAAACTTACCCCCAATAGTGGGGACAGAACATACACCACCCAGATGTGCCTGGTAGAAGTTTAGAGCAGTGCTACGGGCAAAGAAAAGATCCTGGAGAGATGTTCTAGACCAGTGTAAGCAGGAGGACGCTTTCAGCTGATCTATGGGGATGAGGGGATGCAAGGGGCATCAGAGAAGAAGCCATGGCACCCAAGCTGGACCCTGAAGGGAGAGCTAGTTTTTGGACTGATGAGAAACAAACGAGTGCATTCTCAATATGAGGGATACCCCGGATGACTACATAGAGGTGAGAAAAGGCAAATCAGTGTTGACAAATAGTCATCCAGTTTGAGTTAGCCACAAAGCCACTGTGGCCAAGGAAACAGAATGAGATTGGGTTGGCAATGGGGCCTTCAGTGGTAAACTGAGGGGGTTCTATTTTACCTAGTGGCCATAAGGAGCCACTGAAGATTTTTGCCCAGGAAAGTAATAAGGCCAGATCTGAGGCTTCTGCTGATTCTTTTAATTGCTGTGTAAAGGAAGGGATTGGAGATGATACAGATTGGAATCCAGTGGCTGGGAGATGGGTTTAGAGGCTATAACAGTAATCTAGGTCAGAGGTGATAAGTGCCTAGGGCAATGACCTTAGGGGGGGGAAAATGGGAAAGATATTGTGGGGATAGAATTCACAGACTGGTAGGGTGGAGGAGAGTCTAAGAGTGACTGTGCCCTGAGTGTGACATGGAAGGAGCATGGAGCATTCACCTCCAGTGGAAGGAGCTTCGGGCTCCGTTTGCTTTAGGAAGATTCAGGTTATTAAACTCCAGGCTGCCAAACTCCAGGGATCAACACAGCAGCCTCAAACACCTTTTTGATTCATCGCACGAGAAATTTTCAAAATTACTTTTTAAATTAAATGTTGTTAAGGTTTAACGTGAGTGCAAAGGAAGAGTTTACTCTGGCTCGTTGTCTGCCCTTTGGGTCTGTCACAGCCAATCGCTGGCCCAGCTGGCTCTGGCCTCCCTTGCCCTACGACTCTGGAGAGGTCAGATCACTACATCTGCCCATAAAATCACAGAACTATAGAAAGTCAGAGACTCATGGGACAGGAAGAGAGCTTAGAGAACAGAGAATGTCAGGGTTGGGAGGGAAACTTCGATGAGAAATGAAGCAGAAACAGAGGGAGAGGGGGCCACTGCAAGTGCAAGATCCAATATAAACAAACTCACACAGGGCATGGGATGGGGTGGAAGATAGGCACATTTGGTTGAGGTTAATAGAGAGCAGGTAGGTTTGACTGGAATGTCAAGGATACTGAGGCTGAGGAGGTGCCATGGTGCCATACATTGTTGGGAATGTGTGTGGGAGAGGGAGAGGGAGGGAGTGAGAGCAAAATCTTTAGGAAATAATTCTGTTATTAAGGTTTGGACAGATCCAAGATTTGAGGTTCAAATAGATAAGCATATTCTTCGGTACAGAAATGTGACCAGAAGCCTCCAAGAGTCTCCGTTTTGATGTAAACTTACTGTAAACATTGATTAAAATTGGCAAGTGGTCAAGATGAGAGGCCTTGGCTACAAGTCAAGCCTGAACAGAGGGATTTCTGGTTTTCAGGCCCCAGAAATCAGTGTTGGAATAAGCTGGCACTTTGCTCCCAAGTTGGTGATTTAGCTGGGGGAGGCTCTTACATACTTTCCCCAGCTCTTCCCTCCATCTCCTTCTGGCTTGGAGAATATACTCTTAAAAGGACTTTTTGGACAATCAGTGTTACTCTCCCCCACAGTGAGAAGGCAACTCATTTTTCTAAGTCCCTAAATCCAAAAGAAGTTCTTTGCTGACAGCCTTGACAGTGGGAGTTGGGAAGTAAAGTGATTTTTCTGTATGGTTCAGGGCATCCAGTTTCCGATTAGGGACCCCTAGAATGTTAGAGTTGAAAAGGGATCTTAGAAATGCAATACAGAATGGCAGAAGTGGAATGAGACTTTAGACTATAGCACATGTCGGGGTTGGAAAGGACCTCAAAACATACAACATAGAATGTTAGGGCTGGAAGGGACCCTCTTATAGGGAGAGCCAGAGCTAGAAAGGGACTTTAGAACATACAACATGGAATGTCAGCTCCATAGGATCCTCAGACATACCTTGGAATGGCAGAGCTGGAAAAGACCTGAGAAGACAGAACATTTGACATGGAATATCAGAAATGGAATGGACCTCAAAATATAGAACCTAAAATATGAGGTGCCATTTCTGGAAGTAATCTAGAACTTGGAAAGTCGGAGCTGGAGGGCAACCTTAGAACATAGAATACAGAACATCAGAGCTGTAAGTACCCTTAGAGATCACCTAGAGTGTCCCTGCCATTTTGCAGGGGAGGAAATCGAGTCAGAGAAATAGAGAGGGAAAGCCACTTGTGCAGAGGCCCATAGTACATGGCCAAGTCGTGACTTAAATATACTATTGAAGCCACTGTGCTTCAAGAAGGAAGGGATACATACAGTGATACTAAAGCTCCCTCCTTCAGGCTTCAAGGGGCTCAGCAGCCCCTCTCTGTGATCGGCTGATCCATCTGTTTCTAGTTTGCCCTCTTCACCACAGCAGCAGACCAGAGAGTGGGCAGATGGAAGCTTGTGGAGGAATGACTGTACTGAGTTGCGTAATAGGGCACTTGTACCCTATTAGTAATCAGGCAGGCAACAAGCATTTGGCCAAGCTGAGTGCCTCACACGTAGGCAGAGAGGCCTGGACCCACCTTGGGTTTGGAGAGGGGCCCTAAGTCTATAGCAGGCACTAAGGAAGAAGCCTGCTGTGCCAGTTAGCGAAAGTGCAAATGTGCCCTTTGTAGCTCGGGCTTCCTAGGGACTCGAGGGTGTGCACACAAGCCAAACAAACCTGTTGATGCCAATTATTTCTGCTGGTGGTAAGAGCTGGGGGAGGGCGAACATACCTATAATCACCCACATTAGCGTAGTTGACATTTCCATAGCACCTGATGACTTCACAGAGTGCTTCACAAATGTTCTTGGCTACTTCAAGCATCCAAGGTTCTGTGGGCGTAGGTACCCCCTTTACCAGTGCAGATTGGGAGCTCCTCCATTCCCTTGTCAGCTGCTTGTTTCTGAAAGCCCCATGCCTGGCAACATTCTGCATTTAGCCAGATTACTCTGCCCAGAAATACATGGGCCAGCTCTGGGTCTGTGCTCAGCTCAAGCCCCCCCCCAGCTTGGGATGGGGTGCCACGGGAAGGGGTCCCATTAGCATTTCAAGTTCATCTCCCCTCAGCTGATCCTTCCTCCTAAGTTTCTGCTCACAGCACTGCCATCCTCCCAAGTACCCAAGTTTGAAACCTGAATGGTTACTCTCCTCCCTTGCCCCTCATCCATTTCTGATCCAGGACAGAAAGGGGCTTCTGAGGCTGATCCTTTCTCCTCTGGACCACTGGCAAGAAGGTCAGATGAACCTCCAAGGGTTACATACACAGTCCTCAAGCCATAGCAACTCTGTCTTTTATCTGTTCTTTGTTTCCTTCTTTCTTTCCTTTCTTCCTTCTTTGCTTCCTTCCTTCCTTCCTATCTTCCTCTTTTCCTCCCTCCCTGTCTCCCTTTCTCTTCCTTCCCTCCCTTTTTCCCTCTTTCCTCACTTCCTTTTTTTCTTTCTTTCTTTCCTCATAGCCATCTCTCTCTCCCCCACACATTTGGCCCATATCACTTCTCACCTAGACTAATGGGTTTACAGGCCTCTGAACTACAGAGGTTTGTTACCAGATTGATAAATGAGACTTCCACATCCCCTACTCTCTTGCAAGCTTTTTGGGGAGCTGTGCTACACATTCATCTCAGTATCACCGTCTATCTTCCCACTCTTTGGGCATGCAGCAGGTGCTAAATCAGTGCTTGGTGAATGAATAAAACACAGAAGGGAAGTTAATGATGTCAACATACATTAGCATGTAGCAAATGATGAGAGTTTGAAGCTCTGGCCTGCAGACCTGTCTGTCTTGTACTCTTTAGGCAGCTCAGAAGTTGGCTCCCAGACACTGTAAGGACTGAGCTTCTTCTGCAGCATCTCCAGATGCTTTGGTTCATGTGAGCATTGCTTTGATCTCCTAGCAGCCAAGAACCCGGCCTGCTTGAGTCCCAACCCTTGACTAGCTATGTGACCTTAAGTGAGTCACTTAATTTTTGAATCTGCCATTTTTCCTCTGTAAAACAGAAACAGTGAGAGATGTCTGGGAACATTAGGGCTAGAGGGGATCTTTTATTCATTCCATGGTTTCATTTTATAGATTTAGAAACAGGCCCAAAAAAGAGGAGGGACTCATTTGTTCATGGGAGAGCCAGGCCTAGAAAACCAGTCATCCTCTGGCCAGTTCGGTGCTCTTTCTGCTAATGCCCCTTCCTGCCTCCTCCACCTTGCAGCAATGGCATAAGGACTGAATAACAAAATGTATATGAAGAGCTTTGTATGGGTGAAGGGATGTAGAAATGGGAGCTCCTGTTACCACCAAGCTTGAGCTGTGCCTCCTTCCCCAGTAGAAGTTGGTAGCACCTAAGGCCTTTATATTCTCAACTTTCCTGTGCTTAGCTATAACCTAGCTCTGGGTGGAAGCTTCTCCAGGCTGCCAGGGCACAGCCAACACAGCCGATCCCCACTGGGCACATGCCCTCATGGGCTCCTTGCCTCCAGGTGGTGTAGCCTCAAAGGCTCAGGCTGCTGAATTCCATGCTTAGCGCCCTCCTTTTCCAGTCAATCCTTGACCTAACTTCCTATCTGTTTCCCCTGTTCTAGCTCAGAGTCACTCAAACTTTACCAAACCTGTCTAGCCTACTGGATGGAACACATTCTTCTAGGTTTACAAAGAAAGAGGTTGGTGATATGGGATCTGTTGAAGCCTGACTTTATGTTGGGGACAAAACACTTGCATGCCCGCCATCTGTCTGTGGGGTTTGTCTTTCTGTGTTGATTATTACACAGCCTCCTACTGTATTTTTAAATCAAGAACCATTCTGTTTCCCTCTTGGTCTCCGTTTATTCAACAAATGGCTGAGTTCCTACTATGTGCCAACCTCTGTCTTGAGTCTTCTGGGGGACACACAGGCTTCCCTCTGGAATATTGTGGTCACTTTAGGGCACTGTATTTTGGGGGAAGATAAACCTCACACAACCATGAGTGTCTGGAGAAGGCAGGCAGAAAGGCTAGGAGTAGTGTTGAAGTTGAAGGAATCAGGGCAGGCAAAGGGGAAGAGCTTGGGAACAAGATGACTGTCTGGAGGTTCTGACAATGGAATTAGGCTTTCTCCACTTGTCTCCCGAGGGCAAAACTAAGGAAGTGAGGGTGGAAATTGCAGAAGGGAAGATTTAGGCTGGAGATAAGGGAAAACTTTGTGAAGAGGTTCCCCAAAGTGGAATGGCTGCCCCTGGAAGTGAGTTTTCCATAGAGGCAAAGGATGAAGCAGAGGAGTGGATGAGATCCCTAATGGTGAGATGAGAAGAAGCCAGGGACTGGGGGAACCCATCAGGCAGCCCAAGGGACCAGAGTGTCTAGATATGGAATAAAATCGAAGATTTTGAACCAGAAGGGACTTCAAAGGTCATAAAGTCCCTCTTGACAAGTGAGGCCAGAGGCAAAGTCATCTGCCAGGGTCACATAGCTAGCAATCTACAGAGACAGGAAGTAAACTCTGGTTTTCTGAGTCAGTCAACAAACATTTACTAAAGTCGAGGGCTTTTTCTTTTTTTTTTTTATAAAGCTTTTTATTTACAAAACATATGAGTGACCTTTCAACATTGACCTTTGCAAAAACTTTTTTTCCCAAGCTTTTCCTTTCCTTCCCCCCACCCCCACCCCTAGATGACAGGTAATCTAATACATGCTAGATAGGATAAATTATATGACAAATACAATACATGTATACATATCTATACAGTTATCTTACTGCACAAGAAACATCAGATGTAGAAAGAGAAGAAGAAAAAAACAACCTAAGAAGGAAA
>JAJPUD010000932.1:407469-441613 GCA_023553655.1 Myrmecobius fasciatus
TTTGCTGTTTCACCCATTCATTCTTTAGGATAAAATTATTTAGTTTCCAATTGGTTTTTGGTCTATTTTCTCCTGGCCTTATATTGCATGTGATTTTTATTCCGTCATGATCTGAAAAAATGCATTTATTATTTCTGCCTTCCTGCATTTGATTTTGAGGTTTTTGTGTCCTAACACATGGTCAATTTTTGTATAAGTTCCATGGACTGCTGAGAAAAAAGTAAACTCCTCTCTGTCTCCATTTAATTTCCTCCAAAGATCTATCATACCTAACTTTTCTAACATTTTGTTTACCTCCTTAACTTCTTTCTTATTTATTTTGTGGTTTGATTTATCAAGTTCTGAGAGAGGGAGGTTGAGATCCCCCACTATTATAGTTTTGCTGTCTATTTCTTCTTGCATCTCTCTGAACCTTTCCTCTAGGAATTTCCATGCTATACCACTTGGTGCATATATGTTTAGTATTGATATTGCTTCATCATCTATGGTACCCTTTAGGAAGATATAATTTCCTTCTTTGTCTCTTTTAATGAAGTCTATCTTTGCTTTTACTTGGTCTGAGATCAGGATTGCTACCCCTGCTTTTTTTTTGTTCACCTGAAGCATAATAGATTCTGCTCCAGCCTTGTATGTATCTCTATGTTTTAGATGTGTTTCTTGTATACAACATATTGTTGGATTCTGGTTTTTAATCCAATCTGCTATCTGCTTCTGCTTTAAGGGAGAGTTCATTCCATTCACATTCACAGTTAAAATAACTAATTCTGTATTTCCTGCCATCTTATTTACCCTAGCTTATGCTTTTCTCTTTCTTATCCCCTTTCCCTCCTCCCTACTATTTTGCTTTTGAAAACCACTTCCCTCAAACAATCCTTCCCCTTTAGAGCCCCACCCACCCCTTTTCCCCCCCTTTCCCTCCTGTTTCCTTATAAGTACGTCTATTATTCCCTCTGAGCCAAATCTGATGAGATGGAGATTAACCCAATTCTCATTCCCCTCCCTTTTCTCCCCTCAATCATTATAGGTTTTCTTTGCCTCTACATGTGATGTAATTTCCCTTATTTTACCTCCTTTTCCTCTTCTTCCAGTGTTATCCCTTTTCTACCTCTAATTTCTTTTTCAGTTTATCATATCATAATAAGGAGGGCTTTTTCCTTGACAGAGGAATGTAATGTAACTTCATTCTCCCTCTTTCTTTCCCTTCATATGTTTATTGACTTCCCCTGATAAAGAATAAGCATTCTGCCAATTTGTCAGACCAACTGGGCCTCCTTCAAGTTCTTGAGGTCCCTTCCCAGCCAGCTACAAATAAATAGCTTGTCTTCAGCCAATACCATGTGTAGCTTTGGACATCTTGAGGGTAGAAGGCAGAAAAGATCCTGGGACTCTGGTCTAGAGCACCAAGGTCTTTGTCGTTAGAGCCCTAAAACAGGAGAAAGATTTATTCTAAATTGGGGGAGGGGGAGAGATGATAGTACCTCTGTGTTTTGTTGTCCTGAATAGAAATAGGAACATATGGCCAGGTTTCAATTCTTTACCTTAGGGGCAAGCAAACAAGGCTTTTTTTTTTTCTTAATTTGGTTTCATAGACTAGCCTTAGAACAGTGAATGGCAGAGCTGGGTGGAACCTTAGAACAAACAGAAAATGTCAGAACTGGAAGGGTCTTAGAACATAGGCTGTTAAAGTTGGAAGGGATTTCAGAGCATAATGCCCCACAACTAGAAAGGTTCATAGACTGGAAGAACTTTAGAACACAGAATGTTAGAACTGGAAGAGATAGTAGAACTTAAAATCTAAAATGTCAGAGTTGTAAGAGATCTGAGATTATCTAGTAGGGGTGTGTGTGTGTGTGTGTGTGTGTGTGTGTGTGTGTGTGTGTGTGTATGTTCTTAGCTTAGAGTCTGTGAATTTAAAAAAACAAAAACCAATCAATAATTCCATAACTATTTCAATAGAATTGGTTTCCTTTGTAATCCTGTGTATTTTATGCCTTTAAAACCCATCTGTCTGTAAAGAGGGGCCCATGGCTTCAGCACACTGCCTGACTAGGTGTTCATAATCTAGACAAGGGTAAGATCCCCCGACACAGTACAGCCCCATCATTTCAGAGGAGGCTGAGCTGGGCTTTGAAGCCCTTGTCTGATGACAAGGCCAGCCTCTGTCTACCAAAGCAACTGGCCCTGATGGCCATTGATTAACATGTGGGCTGCCCAGCATCTTGTCCTGAGGCTGTTGGGGGACCAGGAGAGAAAGGCCAAACTTTGATCCTGGTTTAGGTGGGAGAAGAGGCCCTCGGACCTTTTGATTCCCTTAATATATGCTAAATCTATTCCCCACCCCCACTGTCAAACTCCTGGAGATAATTGAGAACTAATTATAATCTCATCTGGTTTGTCCTTGGTAAAATGAGGGGGTTGGGCTAAATTGTCTAAAAGGCTTCTTCCTGCTAGAAATCTACGGTCTTAAGATCTTGTCTTAAGTGAGGAAGCAAGGTTGGAACTGCCCTGCCTCCAACTAGGCCTAGTTCTTCAAAACTGGGGCTGGAAGAGGCCTAAAAGAACATCTGCTCCTAGAGCTCCCAGAGCCATGACAGTAGAAGGGACCTTACAGGTTAAGTGGGCCAGTTCTCATTTTAAATGGAACGTGTCTGAATGGGTTAAGTCAGTTGTCCAAGGTCACAGAACAAGTCAGTGGCAGACCTGGGACCCTGGTTACCTGAGTCACTTGGGAACAAGATCATTTCCTTAGTCTGTTGGGATATCGAGGATCCAAAGACGTGCTCTTCCTCCTTCCTTTGCCAGATGACCTAATGATAATAAGAATAATAATTTTAAAAAATAACTAGCATTTATGTGGCACCATATGGTTTGCAAAATGCCTTACATATACCATCTGTCAATCAGCCAATAAGTATTTATTAAGCGCCTGCTATGTGCCAGGTACTGTGTGAGCCTGGGATCTCATTTGATTCTCACAACGGCTTTTATATTAGTTTATCTATTTTACAGCTACGGAAACTGAGTCAGACAGAGGTGAAATGACTTGCTCAGAGTTACAGCTAGTAAATGCTTGAGGTAGGATTTAATTGCTCCAAAGTTAGTATTCTATCCACTGGACAACCAACCTGTCTCAAATCTAATAGATGTATTTATAAGTCCTAGGCAGAGAGGTGTCACGCTAACTCAAGGTGGTCTCAATGGTTAAAAGGGGCCAGAGAAGGAGAGGGATTTGCATTATATGATGGAAGCAGATTTAGCATTCAGATGATCTCAGTTTCCAGCTGCAGTGGCCTTGGTCCCTTTGCCCTTTCTGATTTCTCTGTGGTTGTTTTTTTTCTCTCTCCTTGAGGGTTTGTTTTCCTCAGGCCATGTTCCAAGAGCCATCCAGCTCTTCTGTTCTTCCCTTCAGCTTTTGCCTCTCTCCATCGGGGGCCCCAAGTCCAAGCAACCACATGGTGTTCCCAGACTGCCTTGCCTGCTCATCAGTGGTTGTACTTACACACTTAAACGCTCTCACAGAAATAATTAGGTTTCATGGACCGTGGCCAAGTTGACTAATTCTGGTTGGGAGAAAAGCTGGGGGGTGGGAAGAGAAGAAAAATATGTATTTAGATCTTGGCAAGAATTTTGCTCAAGCTACCAAGTAAAGTCTGTTAAGGTCAGCCAAGTCGAGTTGACCTGGTGGAAGTATTTGTGAGGCTCAGGCTAGCTGGGGCCCACCCAGCTCTGCTGAGGAGTTGTGTGTGGTGTCATATAGCATTCTGGGGACCCTTTGAAGCTCTGTGACCATGCTGGGGGGTCCTTTCAGTACCTCAAGCTCAATATTGAATTTCTTGGAACCTATTTTCTTATTTGTAAAAGGAACAAGTTAGATTTAACTGAAATGTGGAATACTCGGGGAGTCAGGAACACTCCAATCCCACCTTAGAAACTATGTTGCCCTGGGCAAATCATGTAACCTCTTTATGTCTTCAGGTCCTCATCTCTAAAATGACTCCTCAAAGGTCTCTTCTAGCCTTCACTCATTTTGTAGAGAAGACTGTACTTGAGCTGACGTAGCCCCTTTTGGAACTGGGGAAAGGTAGGCCAAGAGTCTCCTAGAGTTGCCAGGTATGCCCAGGTGTCTGGTGAGCACATCTGCGTCTCCAGCTGGGCTGGCTGCCAACTGAATGCCCGGCTTCCCTTGGCTTCCTGGCTTGGCCGGGGACTTAATCAACAGGGTCCAAATGGCTTCCTTTTTTCCCAGGAGACGACTTGATGTCATCTCAAACAAAGGTGAGGCTGCCCAACTTGTCTATTTATGTCTGTCCACCACTACCACCCCCCAGTAATGTTTGATACTTAAAAATATGAAGCTCTTAGATAAGGCTGAGCTTGACTCCTGCTTCAGACTAGCTTTGGACCTGGAGCAAGCTAGTTCTTTTCTGGGGACCTCGGTTTGTCTTCTTTTAAATGATAATAATAATGGCGCCTCCCTCTTAGGGTTGCTGCAAGGACCAGATGAGCCAGGATTGGGAGAGTGCTTTGTAAATGTTAAGGCCCAGTCCCAATATAGTTGTGAGGAAAGTAGAGGTCAGCAGGATGTCCAGCAGGCCCCAAAGCCTGGCCTTGGTGGCTCACAGGAAGCCGGCTCGTCCAGTACCCCTGCCACGTGGCTTCTATCCACTTGGCAGCTGGCCCTTTCTTGGTGCCGAAGCCCAGGAGCTGTACCTATGAAACCCTTTGGTTTCTGTGCAGCTGCCTTGGCGGAGGGATGGAACAGCACCGTTATTGTGAGCTTCTGCCCAAGGCTAAAAGCCCCTCCTGTCTGGGCCATGAGGCAGGCCTGGGGGCTCTGCAGCCTTGATTCCCATCCAGGGGAACTTGGTGGGGTTTTACATTTAAAAGGGTGTTTGGGGTACTGGGGGGGGAGGGAAAAACCTTTTAATGAATTGAAATTGCATAATGAAAAGGTTCGGAAATTTAATTGCCAAAATGGCTGTGTGTTTTCTCTCTCACCTCCGCCTCTCCCTTCTTCCCTCCTCCCCAGAAGCAGTGGGGGGAAGCAGGAGCTTGTCAGAGAGGCCCCACACCCACTCTAGGTCTGTGCTGAGCAGGCAGGCTGGTGAAGGGAGGGAGAGAAAGAGATGGAAGGAAGGAGGGAGGGAGAGAG
Source organism: Myrmecobius fasciatus (assembly GCA_023553655.1). Lineage (NCBI taxonomy): Eukaryota > Metazoa > Chordata > Mammalia > Dasyuromorphia > Myrmecobiidae > Myrmecobius > Myrmecobius fasciatus. Next base: position 412,622 of record JAJPUD010000932.1, read on the forward strand.
GGAAGGAGAGAGTGAGCAAGCCAGTGAGCCAGTGAGCTATGGGGTTTGCTTGGCAGCAGGCTGTGTGCACAGCAGGAGTGGTCCCTGGCATCGTGGGAGAAGCCTGCTGGGTGGGCTTCTCTGGGGCTTGCAGGTACTGCTGCTCTTGCCTGATGAGGAAGGGTCAGAGAACAGTGAGCATCCTCAGCCCCGGCGCAGGGCCTGCTCAGTGGCCTTACCATGTGCCCCTTCTCCTGCTGCCATCTGGGACAGCCTGAGGCTACCAGGGAGATTCCTTAGTATTGCTACCATAGTTATCTACATCCCAGTACCTAGAACCTCAGAGGCCAAAGGGGCCCCAGAAGGAACCTAGTCCTACCTGGCTACCTGGAGGCAAAAAATATGTCCCCTCTCCCCCACCCAAGTCTTTTCTTCTTCAGACTGAACAAACTCAGTTCCTTCATTCATTTGATCCTTCTGGGACATGAATTTGAGGCCTTCGACCTCTATACATTCACTTATTGGTATCACCTTGATAATGAAGCACAACACCCAGAACTAAACCTGGTACCCCATATAGAGTCAGCTCTGAGTCCTGGATACATTACATTCACTTTGAGGACTGCTGAATCATAATAAGCTTGGAGTCCACTAAAACCCCCAAATCATTTTCAGGAGGAGTGATGTCTAGCCATACGTCTCTCACCTTATAATTTTAAAATCCCATTGGTAAGGCTTTCTATTTAGCCCTGTTCAATTTCATCTTGTTATATTCATTCCAATGACTTTTTGGATCCTACCTCTGGTCTCCCTTGTCAGTTGACCCTCTCAGCCTCATGTCATCAATAAACTTGAGGGATGAGCCATGGGTGCCTTCATCTGAATCACTGATGAAGGTGGTAAATGGCTTGGGCCAAGCGCAGGTCCTGAGGGCACTCCACCAGACACCTCCTTCCAAATCAACATTGGCTCACCCATGACCGCTTTCTTAGTTTGGCCATTCTGCCAGCTCAGAGTTCTTCTAACCATGCTCTCAGCTACCTGCCTCTCTCCATCTTGCTTACAAGAAAGGCATGAGCATCTTGGGCAAATGTGCTGCTGAAATCTAGAGTATCTCCTCACCTACTTGGCTGGCAATCCTGTCAGAAAAGAAGCGAGGATGATCTGCTCTTGATGAAACCTTCAATGGCTCCTTGGAATCGCTGCTTTACCTTTAATGCCACTGTCCCAGGTCCTTACTGCAGATTGGGGAATTAAGGAAGCTTTCCACTAGAGGCAGGCCAATGATGGGTAAAGCAAGAAACCTCAATTATGCCAAAAGGTTTTCAAACCCTTAAGTGGAGGAGGGAGGCTCAGTTAGGACTTGGCACTCAGAACTTTGCCAGCTTCTTGTCATTCATCCCAGTCAGGGTGACAGGGTTGGGGGCCTGAGTCCTCCACGCCACAGCAGCTCACTTTCAAGGGAGGGCATGGGTGCATCTGCTTGGTTTCCCATCTTTAACAACACAGGTAGAGAGATGTTTGAGATCATCCAGTGAGGAAAATAGTGAAAATGAGTGTGTGTGTGTGTGAATGTGTGCATGTGCACACATGTGGGGGGAGGGGAGTGAAGGATGGATAGGAAGTTTCCAGAAAACGTGCAGAAGGGAAAGAGTATTAGGAAGGGAGGAAGAGGCAGGTTCATAGCAGAGAAAGTCTGCTACTAGTACTTATGCATATCTTATTTGGGACACCGAGAGGGTAAGTGACTTGCCCACAGTAACACAGCTAGACAGAGTTAAAGCTTGGGCCCAAGCTGTCCTCCGAGGTCTGTTTCCTGTTCTCTACTGCACTTGTTGCCTCTAAGAATCAAAACCAAGCTTAATGGCCTATAATTTACAGATTCCTCTTTTTCCTCTAAAAAGAAATCAAGATATCACGTCAGCACTATGCTTAGTTTCTTTTACTTTTTGTTGTTGTTGCAAATCTAAGGTGGAGTTGTCATTCCACGTCCTCCCATCCCTAACTTTCCATGCCTTCTACGTTAGCAATCAAATGTTCATTGTTCATAAGAGTCAGGTCCAGAATAGTGGTTTCCTTCTTTGGTTTCTCTAACTTTTATAGGATGAAATTGTTATGGATGCAAACCAAGAACTTAATAGCTCCTCTGCTTTTTGACAGAGTGAGATGTAGTAGATGTCTCAATAATTGAATCTTCTCATCACTACCGTATTATGCCTCAATGCCAGAATTCTGATCTTTTTTTTTCAAACCTCCTCTCTATGTTTTCTTTCTGAATAGGTGGCATGTAGTATACTTGGTTGACAGTATCATTTCTATGTCTGTCTCTGTTGACCCTGAATATTCTCTATCACGCTTCCCTGCTTGGGTTTCTGGATCTCCTCATGTGAATGATTTCTTAATATATAAAGCTTCTTTTTTTCAATAAAGTTCTCATATCTGTTGCTCACCCCTAAGTATTCAATGGTCCTTCTTCCTTTTCTCCTCACTGGCACATTTTTCTCTTCTCTAAACTCCTGATGGAGGTCAAGATTCCCCCTTCTAAGATCCTTTCTCTTTGTCGGCATCACTGTCTGTGATGTTTAAAGGGATGATTTCATTTTTTTTTTCTGGACAGTGGAGAGGTTTTCATTGAGCTCCTTTATTCTTATGTACTCCATGCAAGACATGGTTAGGTTATCTTTGCTCTTTCTTCAAGCAGAATCCTTAGTGCTTTTTTGTTGTTGTTGTTCTTGCTAGTAACTCTTTTGGCTAACTTCCTGTTGTTGCAGTGCCTACGGGGACTTCCACTCTGGAATTGTCACTTCTCACATCACCTCATTAGTACCTTGAGGATCACACCCAACTTCCTTTTCCTTTTGTATCTTTTCTTTCTCTTTCACCTGCAACTCAAGTCTTCCTCTTCTTTTTCCTCCTTCACTTTGTTCTCCAGTTCTTTTACATTTCCCTCCCCCATATTTCAGTCTCTGACTTAATGAATAATTCTCATACTCTCTGAATTTCCTCTTTCATAATTCCTCCTCTCTTTTTTTTCTTACCACCCAATCTCAAAAGAAAAATGATAGCCTTCCTCAAAGTGCTCTTTCACTTATTGTTCTTTTAAAACAAGGCACCACAAACTAAAATTCTACTTCACATGTTGTCTGATCAGGGCTGAGGACAGCTGGAGTCTGTCCTCCCTAATACTGAGCATCATGCCTCTCGATACAAAGGTCAAATTAGCTTTTTGTTGTTGCCAGGACTCCAATTGAGCTAATGCCATGAGCTTTACAAAGTGCTTAGCAAAACGTCTGTTACTTAGAAGAAGCTTTATAGTTGCTTGTTCCCTTCCTGTTCATTAAGACTCAGAGATCCTTCTCTTGTGACTTGATATCCAGTCATGCTGTCCCATCTTGAGCTTGTGCAATTGATTATTTGAACCTAACTGTGCATCTTTATATTTATCCCTATTACATTTCTCTTTTTAGGTCTGGCCCTGCTTTCTGACCTGCTGAGACCCTTTAGGATCCTGACTGTGTCATCTAGCAGGTGAGTAAGCACTCTCATGTTTGTGTTCTCAGCAATGTTGATGAGCATGCCTTCTGTGACTTTAACCAGTGGTATAGGAGTAATGTATTGATGTAGTGGAAAAAGCACTGGATTTGGACTTATAGTACCTATGTTCTGCTGTGGACTACATGTCAACTTGGAGAAGTTATCTACCTCTTTGATTTTCCTTTTTTATCATCTGTAAAAAAAAAAATCAGAATTCCGTGGTCATTCTCTCTCATCTGTAATTCCCTTGATGCTTTGTTGACTACATCAAGCCAAGGGAGAGAACCCTAGGACATTCTAATGGGAGCCTTATTCCAAATGGCTAGGAACCCATCAATGGTCTTTTAACCCCATCGGGGATCACCTGACTGTCCTATCATTTAGCCCATATCTCTACATCTTTGCCCTTAAGGAGAGTATAACATAGTGATGACACTCAAATAGAATCAGATCCCTCTGGCTTACTGAGTTAGAAAACCACAAATTAAGATAATATTATACTGTGTATTTTTTGTTGTTAAACATTTTCCAATAACATCTTAATCTGGTTGGAGTCTTTTGCTGACATCAAGTTTTGACCCTTATGGCATAAAAGGTTTTGTCAAATGCTGTGCTGAAAACCAGATATAATGTACCTCTAGCATTCCTTGGATCAAAATTATGTTAAGGAACTGCCATTTTGGCTTTGTGGGTTCTCCCTCTACCAGTGCAAAAGCCAATCTCAGTATAATTTAGTGGGTGATCTTTGATAGTTGGAACTTCAGAATTTATCAGCCAGGGATCAAGGTGATACAGAATCTCTAGGAATCCTGTTAAAAGAAGAAAAGGAAATAGAGTTAGTCTAGTATAATAATTTCCCATTTCCCTTTCCCTCGATAAGTTGTAGCTTGTCATAGCCCTTCCACAAATGTGGCGCCCAGCACTGAACACAATGCCCCAGATGGGGTCACTGGAGTCTGTGGCCCCTTCCTTAGGACTAAGCAAAAAATGCTCACCATGACCCAGGACAGTTTGGATCTGCTCAGTTATTGAGTTTGGCCCCTGGCTTTGGATAGAATGGGTTAAAACTCTGGCCTTTTGGATAAAATACAAACTCCTTACCTCTCCCATCTGGCTCCAGCTGACTTTTCCAATCTGATTTCACATCTCTCCTCCTCCTGCTCTTTATGTCCCAGCCAAATTGGACTATCTCATTGTATCCCCTCCCATCTTTGTTCATTTATGTGGCCTGCCTTCCCTCCTTGGAACCTTGCCTCCCCTTATCTGTGCCTATGGTAACCCTTTTCTAGTTTTAAAGTTCAGCTCAAGTGCCATGTCTTATGTGAGGCTCTCTTGCAGCCAGTCAGAAGCGATCTCGTCTTCCTTCACTTCTCCTAGACCACTTTGTCCCATCTCTTTTTTGCCTTTATTCCTGCCTGCCTGCCTGCCTTATATTTGTGTACATGTCTCATTTTGCCTCGATGGTAAGCTCACTGAAGGCAGGATGCTATGTCATTGTTCATCTTTCATTCCCCAGCTCAGAGCACAGGGCCTGGTCTATAGTAAGCACTTAATAAGCATTGGTTGACTTGATTGTTGAATCCCGAAAGGCTGCCTTCGGGCTCTTCCTTCTCCCTCCCTTCCTCCCTTCTTCCCTCCTTCCCCCGCGCCAGTCCTCCATGTTCCACCAGATGGAACGTCAGGACAGGCACAGTGCAGAGTTCTATTTCTGGCCATGTTTAGTCTGGTGTCTATCCTGGAGGCTGCATGGGCCCCACCCCTCCCCTGCCATCCCCTGGGGGCTTGTGTGTGTTGTACTGCCAGGGAAAGAGGGGGAGGAGAAGGATCCATGCATTAACGTAGGTACTTGTATCACTGTTAGGTGTGCGTGAGGGAAACAGGAATGAAAAGCTATCAATAACTTGCATTTCTTTCCCCCAGAAACAGCCATTTAAAGCAGACGTGGAGGACAAGCATGGTACCTGGTGGGCTTCCCAGGACTGTGCCCGCTCCAGTGTAAGCATTTAGTAAAGGCTGTTAAATGACAGAGCTGCATGCAAGATGCTCAGCTTGACTTTTGGGCTTTAGATTAGGAAGGCAGTGGACAATAGTGGAAAGAACTAGGGTGTTGCTGCTGTCAGGGAGCCAGCGTTTGAATGCCAGCCTGCTACTTACTAGCTGTTGGAGCCTAAGGAAATCACTTAACTGCTTTGGGTCTCCCTTTCCTCCTCTGTAGAATGAGATGATTGGGCCACAGGATTTCCAAGGGTCCTCACCTCTCTAAAACCAACAATACACAATCATTTTTCTATTATCCATGCCATGGAATGGTGGAGCTAGGAATGGGGAGCAGGTGTCCACAGGCCTGGCCACAGGAATGCCCTTGAGATCTCTTCCAACTCTCTCTCTCTCTCTGTCTCTCTGTCTCTCTCTCCCCCCCCTTCTCCCATCTCTCTAGTCTGCTATATTAGATAGCCAAGTCCTCCTTGAATAATGAATCTCTACCTCCTCTTCCCATCCCTTTCCCCCGGTGAAATGATTTGATTTCAAAACTATGTATTTCTATTGGGCTTCAGCTAAAGGCTGTGTTTTACGGAATCATAGCTTTGAGTTGTACAATCACATCAAGGGATTCATTTTTTTGTACTAATCAGGACCTAGCTGTGCCGTATCAAATTCTGGGTCAGGTAGGATAAAGGTAGGAGAATTGCATGGGAGATATGTTGTTGAGTCATTTCAGTCACATCTAACTCACTGTGAGCCTATTTGGGGTTTTCTTGGCAGACATACTGAAGCGGTTTTCCCTTTTCTTCTCCAGCTCATTTTACAAATGAGGAAACTGAGGCAAATGGGGTTAAATGACTTGCCCAGGGCCATACACCTAGTGAGTGTCTGAAGCTGGATTTGAACTCAGCTCCTCCCGACTCCAGACCCAATGCTCTATGTGCTATGGCCCCGTGTAGTTACCCCGTGGGAGTTATAGGGAAGCTAATTTTGGGCCAGTATCAATTAATTCTTGCTAACTATTTAAGCAGTCCCATAATGGAATGGACTGCCTGGTATCATAATGAGCTCCCCCATTACTGGAGTTGAGGAGGCAGAAGCTAGCTGGCCACTTGTTATGGATATTATTAATGCGATTCCTATCCTTGAAAAGAGTTAGTCAGTCTTAGGTGATCGACCTTGAAGGCCTCTTACTTACATACTTCAAGAATTCCTGATTCCACTGTTTTGTGCATCTTTTCCGCCAATACAGATTGCATTTGTCCCTTTGCTTTAGTGTACTGTCTTTAAGCAATCAATAGACATTGATTAGCAATAAACAATCCAGGCACTGTGCTAAGTGCTGAGGATACAAATAGCAAATAACAGTCCCTCCCTTCAAGGAGCTTATAAACACAGCAGGGAAACAAGTACTGGCATACGTCGGAGATATCGTGGGTTTGGATCTAGACTGCCACAGTAAAGCCAATATTGCCATAAAGCCAATCATATGATTTCTCAGGGCATATAAAAGTTATGTTTACACTATACCATAGACTATTAAGTGTGTGCTAATATTATGTCTACAAAACCCCAATGTATATATACTTTAAGTTAAGAATACTTTTTCACTAAAACAGTACTAACCATCATCTGAGCCTTCAGGAAGTTGTAATCTTTTTGCCACTGGAAGGTCTTGCCTCAATGTTGACAACTGTTGACTGATCAGGGAGGTAGTTGCTGAAGGAGAGAGTGGTTGTGACAATTTCGTAAAATAGGAAATTTCTTTAAAAAATGAAGTTTGCCATGATTATTGACTCTTCCTTTCACTTGAATACTTAGAGGCCAATGTAGAGTTATTAATTGGCCTAATTTCAATATTACGTCTCAGGGAATAGGGAGGTTGGAAGAGAGAGTCAGTGGAGCGTCAGAACACAAGAACATGTATTGATTTAAATTCGCCGTCTTATGTGGGTGTGGTCAAAACAATTACAATAGTAACATCAGAGATCAGTGATCAGAGATCATCATGACAGAATAGTAATGAACAAATTTGAAATATTGTGAGAATCACCAAAATGTGACAGAAATGTATGATGTGAGCAATGCTATTGGTACGATAGCACCAAGAGACTTTTTCGACACTGGATTACTACAGATCTTCGATTTGTAAGAAATGCAATATCTGTGAAATGCAAAAAAGCAAAAATAAGATATTCCTGTACAGAGAAAGCAACCTATATATAGGAAAAGTGGGAAATAATTAACAGAGGGAAGGCATTAGAATTAAGAGAGTTTGGGGAAGTCTTCCAGTAAAAGATGGGATTTTAGTTGAGACTTAAAAGTAGCTAGGGAGGTTGGTAGATGGAACTGAGGAGGGGGAGAGTATTACAGGCATGGAGAAAACCAAAGAAAATGCCCGAAGTCCAGAGATGAAGTGTCTTGTTTGTGGCCCAGCCAGGGAACCAATGTCATAAGTTACAGTGATCAAAGGAAAAACAATTCATCCCTAGTTGTTTGGTGACAGGTCTCTCTGAATTGAATGAGAGGTTGGTTCTTTGATGGCAGACTTGAGACCTATATCCCAGCCTGCCCTTAGCTCCTTTTCTGCTGGGGCTACCCAGAGTCCACCCCGCACTGGTATGTCCTTTGAGACCATGGTGTGATGATGCACCAGAGGAGAAAAGTTGACTTTCAGATTCCTTAAAAATCTCATATGCTGTGATCTTATGACTAATCCCAAGCAGAGCATTGAAAAATCATGAGTGTGGATCTAGTTTATTAAACCGATTATGAATTATTATTTCTATTATATTAAAATGTAATATGTGATTTGAAAAGCTCTTTCTTTACAACAACCCTGTGATATAAACAGGGCAAGTGTTATCTCTATTTTGTACATGAGGAAGCTGGCATGAATACTATATGCTTCCTTGTTGATTTTTCTTGGGCATTTTATTCTCTTAGCATACCCCAAATTGATGGCAGAGGAAGGGGTCGGGGAAGTCACTGCTGCTTTGGATAATGAGCAGAGGCACTAATCTCCAGGTGCAGAATTGAGACTTGACTCTGTATGTGTATGCTAATGTCTTACAGTAATATCAGATACAATAATATCATTAGCCCATGGGGCTGGCTAAAGTTCAGTGAGAGGCACCATGGCTGGGAGTTAAAGCAATTGGCTTGGAGTCAGGGAGCTGTGTGATCATGGGCAAGCTTTGTAAACTCTCAGATCCTCAGCTTTCTTCAACAGATGCTGAGCATCAAATAGTTTCCACCTCAAGGGTAACATCTCCAGAAATACCCCCTCCTACATCTCTGGCAAATTTCTTTTCATTTCTGAGCCTCAGTTTTGCTGTCTGAAAAAATTTGGGGTGTTCAGTCATTTTTAGTCAAGTCTGACTTTCTGTAAGTCCATTTTGGGTTTTCTTGGCAGAGATTCTCAGCGGTTTGCCATTTCCTTCCCCAGCTTCTTTAACAGTTGAGGAAACTGAGGCAAACAGGGTGAAGTGACTTGCCCAGGGTAACATGGCTAATGAGTGTCTGAGACCAGATTGGAACTCAGGAAGAGGAGTCTCCCTACCTCTGTTCACTGCAGGGCCCTTTAACTCCCGCCTTTGCAAAATAACCAAGGCCAACCAGGTAAACTTTGGCGTCCCTTGCAGCTTTCTGATTCTGCAGGTATGGCCCATAGACTTGAACTAGCACTGAAATAAGTTCTTCCCTCTATATTTCTTCTACTTTTTTTAACCACAGTCATTGAAAATAACGTGGCTAGTCTCGTTCCTTCCATTTCCTCTCCTCTGGTGCTTGTTTTTTCCTTCTGGACTCTGATATCCTCCCACAAATTGCTCTCGCTCCTGGAAGTCCTAGCAGCACATAAACCTCTGTCCCATTTGTTCAGCATTTAGATCAATCAATTCACAGACATTTTGAAAGGCACCTCTGATGTACACTGGGCTACAGAGGCCCCAGGGCACAGGAGGACAATCCTAATGCTCAATCAGCTTATTTTTTAATGAGGGAGATGCCAACTGTATAGATGAGTATCTGCAGAATGGGTACAAAACAAATCCCAGATAGTTCGGGTAGGAGAAGCATTAGCACGAACAGGGCAGGCTGCCTGAAGAAGGTGGTATTTAGATTCCGAGAGGCAGAGGTGAGGGGAGGATGCTTGCCAGTGCAAAGGCCCAGATGGAAAGTCACGTGTGGGGGAACGTTCACAGCCAGACGGTCCAAGAATCGAATAATAATAGATGAGTGGTAGATGTCCAGCACTTTGATGATTTGCAAGGGGATGTGGCATAGAATTGCCCAGTATGGGCAGATGGGGCTGGTTTGCAATCTGTGCCAGTGGAAGAAGTACCCCCCCCACACACACTCTAATGGGATCATTGAAGTATCACAAGATAGATGTTTTTCCAGAGAGCCAGTGAGAATGTAGTGGCTCACTAACTGGCCTCTCCCTTCTTTCTTCGCCTCTATGCATGTTGACAGATGGGGGTAGGGGGAAGCAGCCCCCTCCATCTCCCTCATCTTTGGGAGGCCCTTTGGCTTTGACTTTTCTCTGGCCTCCCTGCTAATGCCTCTTAAAGCCGCCTCCCCCCATCCTTGGTTGGCATCCCTCTGGTGCCCACAGTGTGACAGGCATAATTTGCCTCAGTTTAATTTGTCACGGTGTATCAGAGTGAGGGGCGTCACACAATAGCTGGGGACCTCACTGTGCTTTCATTCTCGGAGACCCTGCTAATTAAATTTTTTATGAAGGAGCCAAGGCACACCAGTGAAACTCTCCAGCCCCAATGTAGCAGGCAGTTCCCAAAGAGACCTCATCTGTGCACTTCGCTATGAAAATCAATTAGTGTTATGAATGTGTGATAGCTTTCCTGAAAAAAGAAAAAAAGCTGCCATGATACCGAAGTCTTTACACCTTAGTGTAGTAAAGGGGCAAGATACCGTGTCTGCCTTTTCCCGGGCAGGCTTTCTTCTTTCATTCTGTTGGATTTCCAAAGCAAAGACACCTTGTTCTAAGAAGATGTGTACAATCTGCCAGGCGGATGGAAGCCAGGGTCAGTGACAGTGGGTGACAACAAAACATAGTGTGGTCCTTTCAGAACTCTGTCTGGAGTACTAAGGCTCACGTCCTATGCCTAGGATCACAAAGAAAGCTAAGGACAAGAAAGGTTTGTTGGGAGCAGGTTGGTTTTTTCTATCTTGGGAGAAAGAGAGGGCCCCCCAAATGGACAGGACTGCTGTTTAGGCTGGAATGATGAAAACATGTAATGGGGAGAAGGCAGAACTACTCAACTCTTAATTTGCTTCAGTTTTCTCTAACAAGGAGAATGATCTTTGTATTGGGAAGGGCCAAAGATGATTACAAGGAAGTTGATACCCGAGGTCAGTTGGAGAGTACCCTAGCTGGCCTTGATGAATAATCACTTAGCCTAGATGAATTACCTCTTTGGATTCAGGTGGGAATACCGAGACTCCCTTTGTCAGTGAACTTTGAAGGGCTGTGGAGAAAGGGAGAAACTTTGTAGAACTAGAGAAAGGAAAATGCCCAAATTTTAGGGGAAAAAAAGGAAAAGAGTAGAGTCTGAACTATAGACTGGTGCACTTGACTTTGATTCTTGGCAAAATTCTACAGTGTATTAAAGAGAGGGTTAGCAGACATTTAGAAAAGGAAGCAGTGATCTGAAAAAGCCAACCTGTCTTCAAGAGCTAACCAAATTTCCTTTTGTTGTTGTTATTAATGAGATTACTTAGAGTAGGGGATCAGAGGATGCTGTAGTTTTACTGAGATCATGGCCAAGCATTTAACAAAGCTTTCCCTGCTATTCTTATGGATAGGGAGACCTGAGCCAAATAACATAACAGATGATTCTAGAATTTGGAACTGGTCCCAAAGAATAGTTAATTAAATTCAACAAATATTTATTAAATGCTCACTACATGTCATGTTACCAAATATAAAGCCGACCTTTGCCCTCCAGAAGCTTATATTCTTATCTTTACATTTAAGGGTTCTGATAAAGGTCTCATCTCTAAGATATATAGAGAATTGTCTCATATTTATAAGAATTCAAGCCATTCTCCAATTGATAAATGGTCAAAGGATATGAACAGACAATTTTCAGATGATGAAATTAAAACTATTTATAATCATATGAAAAGGTGCTCCAAATCACTATTGATCAGAGAAATGCAAATCAAGACAGCTCTGAGGTACCATTACACACCTGTCAGATTGGCCAAAATGACAGGAAAAGATAATGACGAATGTTGAAGGGGATGTGGGAAGGCTGGGACACTGATGCATTGTTGGTGGAGCTGTGAACAGATCCAGCCATTCTGGAGAGTAATTTGGAGCTCTGCTCAAAAAGTTATCAAACTGTGCATACCCTTTGACCCAGCAGGGTTTCTATTGGGCTTATATCCCAAAGAAATCATAAAAGAAGGAAAGGGCCCCACATGTGCAAGAATGTTTGTGGTAGCCCTTTTTGTAGTGGCTAGAAACTGGAAGATGAATGGATGCCCATCAATTGGAGAGTGGCTGAATAAATTTTGGTATATGAATGTTATGGAATATTATTGTTCTGTAAGAAACGACCAGCAGGACGATTTCAGAGAGGCCTGGAGAGACTTGCATGGACTGATGCTGAGTGAAACGAGCAGAACCAGGAGATCATTATACACAGCAGCAACAGTACTATATGATGATCAGTTCTGATGGACATGACTCTCTTCAACAATGAAAAGCTTCAAACCAGTTCCAATTGTTCGGTGAAGAGAGCCATATACACCCAGAGAGAGGGATATGAAATGTGGACCACAACATAACATTTTCATGTTCTCTGTTAAGGTTTGCTTACATTGTGTTTCCTTTATCTGATATATTTTTTATGTAGATAAGATTTTTCTTGCACAACAATGATAAGTTTGGAAATATGTATACATATATTCAATTAGCCAATATTTTAACATAATTAACATGTAGTGGATATCCTGCCATCTAGGGGAGGGGTGGGGAGTAGGGGAGAAAAATTTGTAACAGAAAGCTTTGTAAGGGTTAATGTTGAGGAATTACCCATACATATGTTTTGCAAATAAAAAGTATTAATAAAAAAATAAATCTAACCCCCCCCCAAAAAAAAGAAGCTTACATTCTCCTGAGGCATATAACATATATACAACATACATAAGACAGTTATGTGGGACAACCCATTTGGAAGCATGGAGATAGGAGATGGAACTCTGAGTTTGGGAAATAGCGAGTAGACCAATTTGGCAGAAAGGTGGGATGTGTGAATAAGAGTAATATGAAATAAGTCTAGAAAGGTTGCATCTCTTAAGTCATAGGGAGCTACAGAAGAGTCTTGATCAGAGGTTTGGATTGGAGACTGGTAGGTCAATTAGGAGGCTATGGTATTAGCCTAGGTGAGAGGTGATGATGGCTTGAGCTAAAGTAGAGAATGAATAAGTGGAGAGAATGGGATGTTATGGAAGTAGAAATCATAAGGTTGCAGTTGATTCTATATGGGGGATGGGAAGAGAGATGAGTTTTTAAAAAGGCTCCAAAGTCACAAAACTAAGTGATTGGAAGGAAAATGGTGCCCTCATTTGGGAAGTTTTGAGAAGTGGGAAATGTTGAGTTTGGGAGTCCAGTCAGGTGCCCAAGTGGAGATGTCCAGCAGGCAACTTGTGCTGTGGGACTGGTAGCCCAGGAGAAAGAGTAGGTCCAGATTTGAAAGTCACCTGCATTGATATCATAATGAATTTTTGAGAGAAGGTGTGATAAAGGAGGGAGATGGTAGAGAAGGGGGATTTTTTTTTGTTCATAGGCCCTAGTTCATAGGAGGCTAGTGAAGAAACCTTCCCGAGAGTAATATTTTTAAATAAGTAAAGGAAATGAGAAGTATCACTTAGAAGTTAGTAAAACTAACTTCCTTGTTCCAAGTTCAGAGATTAAACCTCTAGATTAAGACCCCCAGATGTAGAGAGAAAAGAGACTCCAGGCTAGGGTCATGGTAGGGCTGAAAAATTCTCCCACTTAGGGGGAGAGAACATGCATAGGCGGTAATCAGTGACCCTTTATTAAATGTATACTATATGCCAGGTACTGGGCTAAGCACTGGGGATAAAAATAAGAAAAATACAATCCCTATCCTCAAGGAGTTTACAATCTAATTGGGGAAGACAACACACACATGAAAACTAAAAAAGGAGGGCAGGGAGGAAGAACCAGGAGCAGGTACCCGGTGAAGTCAAAACAAGTGCAATCAGGTGGATTGATCATCCTGGGAAGGAAACTGAGGGAAGACTCAGAGAGATAGGAGGAAAAACAGGCAGGAAGGAATGACTGAATGCAAAAGCATTTGTTAAGGACCTATTATGTGCTAAACACATATGCAGCCAAGAGACAGGCAGAAGAGACATAGTCCCTGCTCTCAAGTTTATATGCTTTTTGTTTGTTTGCTTTTGTTTATTTTTTTATTTTGAAAAGCTTTTTATTTTTCCAAATACATGCACAGATAGTTTTCAACATTCATCCTTGTAAAACCCTGTGTTCCAAGTTTTTCTCCCTCCCTTTCCCCCAACCCTCCTCCTCTCCTAGACAGCAAGTTATCCAGTATAGGTTAAACACGTGCAATTCTTCTAAAAAATATTTCCACAATTATGCTTTGTGGAAAATTCAGATTAAAGTCAGATTAAAAAGGAAAAAAATAAGAAAGAAAACAAAAAGCAAGCAAACAATAACAAAAAAGTGAAAATACTATCTTGTGATCTACACTCAGTTCCCACAGTCCTCTCTCTGGGTACAGATGGCTCTCTCCATCAAAAGACCATTGGAACTGGCCTGAATCATCTCACTGTTGAAGAGAGCCACATACCTCAAAATTGATCATTGTATAATCTTGTTGTTGCCGTGTATAAGGAGCTTCTGGTTCTGCTCATTTCACTTAGCATCACTTCATGTAAATCTCTCCAGGCCTCTTTGAAATCATCTTGCTGATCGATTCTCATAAATAATATTCCATCCCATTCATATACCATAACTTAGCCATCCTCCAGCTGATGGGCATCCACTCTGTTTCCAGTTCCTTGTCACTTATAAAAAGGGCTGCCACAAACATTTTTGTACATGTGGGTTCCTTTCTCTTTTTGATAATCTCTTTGGGATATAGGCCCAGTGAAAACATTGCCAAATCAGACAGTCTACACAGTTTGATAGCCCATTGGGCATAGTAAGGAGTTTATATTTTAATAGGGAGAGACAACATACACATATAGAGGAGGGGTGGCCAGGGAATGGTGAAGTCCTAGGTCCTGTATAGAAGCTATGGTCTTATTATTGTTTTGAAGAAATGTGGGAGATGGTGCTGGTGGTACATGTTGGGAGTTTACCAAGGGATATGAATAGCAGCATGAGGGGAGGCTGTGTTTAGGTGGCTGAGGCTCTCCTCAAAAAGCCCAATTTCAAGGGGAGCTAGAGATTAGGTTGGGACAGTAATACACCAGGTTGCAGACCCGAGAATAGAATGTCATGGAAGCCAAGAGAAGATAGATGGAAATAGCCCAGAGCCTGTAGCTATCATTAAGAGGAGCAATCACTGTGGAGAAGGGGCCCAGATTTCTTGATAGCACCATCACCAACTGTTGACCAACTGTTATCTATGGGCAGTTAGATGAAAGCTCTCAGAATAGCAGCATCCCCAGGCCACTGGCTCTGCTTCCAAAGCAGACCCTCCCTGCCCCACCCCATCCCCAAGTCAGGGAAATGACTGCAATGGAAAAGGGGCCAATCTTCTCCACCAACTTAGAACCAGATGCCTGAAGCAGCAACGTTTCCTGAGGGAGAGATAGGAGGTAGGAGCATGTGCCCTCAAATTGACCATTTTTTACTTCTTTACTCTGCCAGGTGGATCAAACTACCCCCAAAACCTCAATCACCATCTCCCTTCAGACCCCAATGGAGATAGGACCCTGAGTCCAAGAGCCCCACCCCAGCAGCCATAATCCCAAGAAGTAATCCTTGTGCAGCAACTACTCCTGCAAGGGCTGTAGCCCCCAATTTCTCAGAAACCCCAGCCGCTGGCCTTGACCTTGTCAAGTTGTTCAGCTCCAAAACAGAGACGATACTGTCAGTGGACATGACATTAAGATGTCTCACCATCTGCTTTGTTGCTGTACCCTAAGGATCACTGGTCTTTTCTATCTGACTTGCAGCTGAAACTTGAATGTGTTACCTGCCTCCCATAAGACTGTTTTCTCTCTGTATCTCCAGCACTTGCAACAATTCTTTGTACACAGTAAGCATTTAATAAATGCCTTTTCATTCATTTATTCAAGAGTGAGTATCAAGGAGGAGAGAGTGGCCGACAGTGTTAAAAGCTGCCGAGAGGCCAAAGAAGGAGGAAGATGCCATTGCATCTTTAGTGACCTCGAAGAGAGCAATTTGAGTTGAGTGGTAGGGTCAGAAGCAAGACTACTTGAGGAATAAGAAGGAGTGAAGAAGAGAAGGCAACAGTTGCTTTGTTTTCTAATAAATTCTTTTAAAAGCATTTCTTAAGGACCTACTGTGTGCCAGGCACTGTGCTTAGTGCTTTAAAAATATTCTCTTATTTGATTCTCACCACTTGGGAGGTAGCTGCTCTTACTATTTTCATTTTACACTTGAGGAAATTGAGGCAAATCAAAATTAAGTGATTTGCTCAGGGTTACACAGTGGATTTGAACTGGTCTTTCTGATTCCAGGCCTACTTATCTATCCACTGCAGCGCCACCTAGCTGCCTAATTTGTCTGTAAAAGGGAGAATAGATATAAGATGCCAGGTTAAAGGAATGAATGAAATTTACATTACATTACAAATATAAATGTAAAAACAAAATATACAATTTCCATTCTACAGAATGGGAATTAGTTTCTGGCCTTTTAATAGAAAGAAGCAATATGTCCTTTAACTCTGACGGTGGGGTGCCACCGTGACCCATTATATCTGGATGGTTTTGTGGTCTCTCCATGCTGACTCTTTCCCATGGTCATCCTTGGTGCTCACTCCATACAAGCCTTCCTATGTTTCTCTGAATTCTGGTGTTTGTCATTTCTTGCAGCACAGCAATTTTTCATTCCATTCCCAAGCATTAATTTGTGCAGCCATTCCCCAGTCCTCGAGCACACATTTTATTTTCAGATTTTGCTCATGAACAATGCTGCTTTGTACACTTTTGCACATAGAAGTTTCTTTTTGCCATCAGTGACCTCATTGGGATAGTAGTGAACTTTCTAATTCGAAGGGTATAAACATTTTAGTGACTTTTCTTTTGCATAATTCCAAATTGTTTTCCAGAAAGGTCAAACCAATTCCCAATTCTGTCGCTAATGAATTAGCATGTCTGTCTTCTCACAGCCCCACCAGTGAGTTTTTACATCTTTTGGCATCTTTGCTAGTTGGCTGAGTGTTTTAATTTGCATTTTACTTCTTATTAGTGATTTTGAACATGTTGTCAGGCGGGTTTTATCTATTCTTTTGAAGATTTTTCATAGCCCCTGTTGCTTTTTTTTTTTTTTTTCCCCACATGCTTCAGCGAAATAAGGTAGAGTAGGCGCTCCCTTCCTGGTTGGTAGTGGATTCTGAGGAAAGAGACCTCCGAATCTGTTCTTTCACTGGGGCCAAGTCTGGGACTCCACCCTCTTGGGTCCTGTGAATGAAAATGGATTAAGAGGTGCTAGGCCAGGAGTCTGAGTTATCAGCAGAGGCCTCCTCCTCCCTTGATACTGTATTGGTAGAAGGCTGTTGAATTTCGGTGACATAGGATAGAAGTATAGCTTCTACTTGTGGTAATAGGTTCTAGGAGTAAAGAGGCCAGCAAATCCAGTTCCTGAGAGGGTCTAAGGGTAAGGTTGGGCACCTACTCTAACCTGTCACTGAAGATAGATTTATTTCTTTTCTCCGACTCCCAGTTTGCTGAGTAGCTGTGCTCCATTAATATCATGAATAGTTCTATGCCAGTTTGGAAGGAAGTCACCACTGGAGTGTCTCATGGATGTGTGCTTGGCTATTAACTTTTTTTTTTAATCAATGGCTTGGATGAAGCTAGGTGGGACAGCTAACACAATAGCCTAGTTCCAAAAATACGATAGGGTAGAATATTAGACTCTAAAGAGGTGACACCTAATTGGGATAAATATAAAAATCTCACACTTGAGTTTAAGGAATTAACAAGTACAACCTAAGATACTGATGATTAAACTGCAATTTGCCGGAAACTGATCTGGGGATCTTAGTGGATTGCAAACTGAGTCAGTAGAATGATATGGCAGCTAAGAAAGTCAATAAGATCTAGAATTATCATGGGATGGTGTCCTGGACTAAGGAGGCAAATGCCCTGGTACTCTGGCTACATGCATAATATTGATTTTAGTTCCAAATGCTACATTTTCTGAAGGAGGTCTTGAAGCAAAGGCTGACCTGCTAAGTGAAGATATCGGATAGTCAATTCCTCCAAAGATATGAGTTGGACGATTCGGACTAAGAGGTCAGCTCTACTTGTAAGATTCTGTGATTTGTAAAGTAATTTAACCTTTCTTGCCTTCACTTTCCTTATCTGTAAAATGGAGATAATAGCTACCTAACCAGGCTAAGAAACAAGGAAGGAAAATGCTTGGTGAAGATTTAAAAAGCTGTATTGTTTTTTGGTAAACCCTACTCTTAATCTTTGAACATATCTAATTCTTTCCCACCTCCAGGTGGCTCTGAGCACTGAGTCCTGAGCTGGAGGCATGGGAGGGGTGAAGGGGGGGGTAATTGGACCACTTAATGGTCAACTTCAGTAACCCAATTTTCTCATTTACAAATGTAAATGTAAAAACAAAATATACAATTTCCATTCTACAGAATGGGAATTAGTGATGCAATGATAAATGATTAACAAGATCTCTAGAGGCAAAAATGTATCCTCAACACACTTTTATATCTAACCTGCATTATTACCATTTTCTCTGTCATTTTCTTAATTGTTCTTATTGACAATCAATAGAACAGCCTCTTCCCAATCTCTACCTTCTGAAATCTTGACCTCTTTTCACAGACCACTTCCTCTACGATGGGTGATAGCAGAATGATCTCTCTGTTCCCTGACCTGCTAGAGTAAAAGTACACCTTCATCTGTTCCCCTTTCCAGCTGGTAAATATTAACTAAGGGTTTGTTCTATGCAAGAAAATAGGCCTAACACTGAAGAATCTAAGACCTGAAATTAAAAATAGTCCCTGCCCATAGGAAGCTTAGATTCTAACCAGGAAGGGGGCACAGTGTGTAAACAGCTAAACAAATACAAGTTGTTGAGGAATGAGTGAGCAGGAATCCTTGGGATGATGGAAGAAAGATCTTAAATTGGAGGTAGGCACCTGAGCTGATCCTAGAAGGAAAATAAGAAAGCCGGAAGGTGGAGGGAGGAAGGGTAGGGTTCATTAACTATTTTCAATTCCCACAGAGGCCTCAGGAGATGATTTGTGGAGTTGAGGGAACAATCTGACTCAAATGCAGAATATGTGAAGGCAAAGCAATGTAAAATTCGGGTTCTAAGTGACAGGTTACATTATGTATCTTATCTTAGAAACCGTGGAGAGCCACAGAAGATTTTGGAGCAGAGAAAGTACCTTAATTGGGCAGAGGCAGGATTCACAAGCTTTGATCCAGTATGGAGCCATCTGCACTTCTAATGTTCATAGGGACTATTGGTGATAGAATCTTTCCAGCTCCTATTGATGGGACACACAGCCACAGATGGACACACTGAACCTTGACCCCGACATCATGATGTCATTGGTCTTTTTTTTTTTTTTTTTGAGTAGGAATAAACAATAAGAGATATAGTGGATGAGAGAGTGAGGAACCAGGATGTGTCTAAGATTATGAAACTTGGGTAACTGGTGAGATGGTGGCCTTTGATATAAATAGGGACATTTGGAGATGGAGACTTGAGGGGAGGAATCTGGGAACTCTCAGATGCCCAAGAAGGGAGTTATGAGGCGTCACCACCCAGAAGTTCCAGGACTTAAGCAGTGAGAAAATGCTCCTTCAGAGAGGCCTCTGTAGCTCAGCCAGAGAGTTTTCCTTGGGAGAAGATCAAGAAAGACCTTTAGAAAAGTAGGCTGATAGCCTACTTTTATAGTACTAAATAGTACTCTTACTGGTACTATAACCAGGAGGTGGCCCTTTGGCCAGCAACTGAATTGGTAGAACAGAAGCTCCCCAAGGGCAGGAACTGGTTTCCTTTTGTCATTGTATCCCATCGTCCAACTTAGTAGGCTTTTTATAGATGCTTGTTGAATTGAACTGAATTGAGGGGTGGCTGGGTGAGACTGAGAGAAAATCGAGAGGTTGGTGGCAATGCAGATCCTCCAGCTTGGGGAAAGTAGATGCAAATTACCATGAATGCTAATTGTTTCTATTTGAAAATTCTCGTAGTGTTTTTCTGCAAACACTTACATTAACTACCATTAGCTGGGCAGCTAATGCACTGGGAGAACATCTCCCCTCCTGCATATGCGTGGAAGGGAGGAAGACTCTGTTGCAGGAGGAAATGAGCATGGTGCCTCCTCAGCTATTATACTGTTCTTGGGAGCTGATAATTGGACAGCTTTTGAGAGAGAAGGTTATAATTAGGGTTTAGGGGATTTTTTGTATGTGGATTTTTTTTCTCTTTCAGATTTTTGGTGTTTATTTTAAGGCAAATTATGACTCATTTTTAGAAGGCAGGAATATGTTTTTATCATTATTTAAAAAAACACACCAGCCTCTCAACTTGTTTTTTTTTTGTGGGGGGGGGGATTCACTTGGATCCTTGAATTATACTGAAGACAGGCTTTCATTGGTTAACTCAGATGAGGACCGGTGTGTTAGCCAGTTCAGGAATCAACTTCCCATGAAGAACCCTTGAGTTTCTTCATTTCCCATCAGCTAGATAGCAGTTTTCCAGAAAATGATCTGGGGTTTTTAGAGGGCCACAAGCTCAACCTAAGTCTGCACTGTGACTTGGTAGACAAAACAGCTCAAGTAGTCTTGGGTGACTAGGACAGTGAAGGGCCTCGAGGTCTTGCTGTACAGGAATCCTGAGTGCTAGGCTAGAGGACTGTTGGCTATTGATGACCGATTCAGTTTGATATTTCAGGAAAATGGATGGAAAGACCTGACTTGGTTCATACTTTAAAAGAAGAGATTTTTTCCTTCCTTACTCACACCAACTTGGTTATGTATTAAAGTCCTATTTTGAAGCGTCAGGACTGGCATCCTGCTTTCTGCTCTTCTCCCTTGGTACCAAGCAGAACAAGACTAATCCTTTTTTCATAATACAGCCCTTTAAATACTTGAAGTAGCTTTCATGCCCTCTGGACTCTTCTCTTTTTCCAGCTAAACATTCCTAGTTCATTCAGTGGATTCTTATATATCAGGATCATGAGAACCCCTTGGCTTTTTGGCTCCTACATCCCATTGCCTACTCAAATGGAGCTTGTAAGCCACTGAGACCCCAGATCGTTTTAGGGGAAACTACCATCTGGCCAGGCCTCCCTCATCTCTTGTGCTTGCAGAGATGATTTTTGGAATCCAAGTGCATGCTACACACATATACACGTAGAGATACATATGTATCTCACACACTAGCTACCTTTCTTAACTTTGTATCCTGTGTAAATTTGAGAAGCATACCATCCATGCCTTAGACCAAATTGTTCAAAGTATTAACTAGCCCAGGATGGAGAAACTGAGGCTCTCTCTTGGAAAGCACCTTTGAGATTAGCATCAAATTATGTGGGACTCTGCTTTGGGCCCCCCCATGGAGCTAGCTTTGGAATCTAGCTCTGTCCCACACAGGCAGTGTAACATGATTTGCCAGACACTTTGATGAAAGCATTTCCTTGACTAACTCACTCATCTGTAAAAATCAGAAAATGAAATCAGTCTGGTATAACATGTTCCTCTTGTCCTTTTCTATGAACATATATGCCCCTCACTTATTAAGGTGTTTTTCTTTTAAAGGTTTTATTGTGTTTTAATTTAATAATACATTCTAGAATTTTGAATCAATTTCAAGTTCCTTGATGAACTTTAAACTTTTTCTACCCTTTCATTCTTCACCCCCGAGCCCCTTTTAAAAATCAGACTTTGTTCTTTGAATCAAGCTTTTTCTTTTTGAAAAGATCACTGAGAATGGTCCAGAAATTACATTAGTTAGTGATTTTCCCTCCCTCCCTCTCTTCCTTCCTTCCTTCCTTCTTCCTTGTTTTGCCAGTTCTCTTAGTACCCACTGATATCAATCATGTCACCCAGGTGACTTCAACTCTTCCACACCAGTTAGTTGCTATCTTCCAAGCTCCTTACTCACCTTGAGTAAGCTCCCCATTAGCCATTTTGATTATGTCATTTCCATTCCAAAGATTATTCTCTTTGGCTGAGAAAAGAGCAGTAAAATAACAATCACAGGAATGATTCTGTCTTCCCTCCATCATCTCTGGTCCATTGTCTTACCTGCTCTAAACAGCAGATCCTCTGCCTTCTTTGATCCTCATCAGCCTCAGATCACTCTGAGCTTTAGCACTCCTGACCTCACTCTTATCAAAAAGATTTATTGGCTGTTTTTGCTTTTTTCATCCCTGACTGCTACTTGCCAACATACTTATTTCCCCTTAGATAACAAAGAAAACTAGTGAAGCAAAACCACTATGCTTCTCCTAGACTTCCGGCAAAGCTCCTTATTGCCTCAAGGGTAAAATGCAGACTTCTCCATTTGGCACCTAAAGCACTTCCCAGTCTTGCTCCAGGCTATCTTTTTAGACTCCAGACACTCATTCTTGTTCCTGTGGTCTAGGCCCTTTCCTCACCCTGCTTCTTGGAATCCCTAGTTCACTTCAAGGTTCTGCTTAAATTCCCCCTCCTTCAAGGGAGCCTGATTGCTCGCTTCCCCTCTCCCCCATCACTTTGTATTTATTTTGTGTTTTTACATTATTTACTTTTTGGGGAAGAAAGTTGTATTTTTCCTTCTCTTGGTAGAATAGAAGGCCTTTAGGGGTAGAAACGATCTCAGTTGTGTATTTGTATCCTCTGAGCCTAGCCTAGAGCTTGTCACATAATTGTACTTCATAAATGCTTGTTCTTAAATTGAAATGACAGTGTACATAGCATTCTATGTTTGTAGTCCCCCACCTCTCTAAGGAGAGGAGGACAGTAAATTCTACCATAAGTACTCTGGGATTGAGATATTGGTTATTACGTTAATCTGAACGATAAGGTCTGTTAGTATTGTTTAAGCCTGACATTATTGTGATCATTGTATTATTCTCCGGGTTCTATGTTCTTTATTCCAAATCTATTCATACAAGTTTTCTTTCTTTGAAATGTCAATATTCATCATTTTGTATGGTATTTTATGACTTGGTTAAAGGCATAGGTATTCCATTTCATTCATTCTTTTATTTATTTATTATTATTTATTTAGCCAATCACCAATCAAGACATCTGTTGCTCCCCAAATACTTCTATGGATATTTTGGTGTCTGTGGGAGTCTTTGACCTCTGTTTTTTGGGAGGTAGATATTCTATAATGGGACAGCTTAGCAATTTTTCTCATTTAATTCCAGGAACTTCAAATAATTTTCCAGAGCTTGGATCAATTCATAATTCTACAAGCAGTATACCAGTATGCTTGTCTTCTAACAGCTCCTCTCACAACTATTTCCATCTTTTGTCATCTATGCCGTTTTGGTGGGTGTCAGGCAAAATGTTCAGAGATGAGTTAACTTGCATTTCACTTATGGCTAATGATTGGCAGTGGTCTTTCACATGGTGATTGATAGATAGAATTTCTTCTTGTGTCCTGACATTATTCTTAAAGTGCCACACTGTGCCTTTGTGTTCATCCTCTCTATCTTTGCCTTTCCTCCATTTTCTGTATGGGCCTCTTTTAAATCTGGGAGTGGGGTAATCCATATCAGCTGAGCAAATATATAAGACAGGTGAGGACAAAATGCAAATGGAAGATGAAAAGTGATCCAGTTTGATGGGAAGTAGTGGGAGAGAAAGCTGACAGGGAAGGCTGGAATCAAATTTTAAAAGGCATCGAATGCTACATTTGGCTTCAGTCCTGGAGAAAATTGGGAGTACTGAAGGGTTTCGAACAGGGAAGTGACCTGTGGTCAAATGGCAAAGATAAGGTCACTTTAGGAAGTTTACTTCTAAAGCAGTAATGAAGGATGAAAGAGAGATTGGAAGCAGGAAGATGAACTAGGAGCCTATTGCCTATCAGACAGGCAGGAAGGAATGAGGGCTAAGTTCTTGTTCCAACTGGGCCACTTAGATAGAGGCTTCTCTGAGCCTCAGTTTCCTCCTCTAAAAATGTTCTCTCTTTCTCTCTCTCCATTTTTTATTCAATAGCTTTTTATTTTCAAAATATGCAAAGGTAATTTTCAACATTCATCCTTCTAAAACCTTGTATTCCAAATTTTTCCCCTCCCTTTCCCCTGCCCTCACCCCTAGACAGTAAGCAATCCAATATATCTTAAACATGTGCAGTTCTTCCATACGTATTTCCACATTTATTGTGCTGCACAGGAAAAATCAGATCAAAAAAAGAAAAAAATGAGAAAAAGCCAAGCAAGCAAACAACAAAAAATGTGAAAATACTGTGTTGTAGTCCACACTCAGTCCCCACTCTGGATGTAGATAGCTCTCTTTATCACAAGACCATTGGAATTGGCCAAAGTCACCTCATTGTTGAATAGAGCCATCCCTGTTAGAATTGATCATTGTATAATCTTGCTGCTGCTGTGTACAGTATTCTCTTGGTTCTAGTCACTTCACTTAGCATCAGTTCCTATAAGTCTCTCCAGGCCTTTCTGAAATCATCCTGCTGATCATTTCTTATAGAACAATAATATTCCATAACATTCATATGCCATAACTTATTCAGCTATCCCCAGTCAATGGGCATCCACTCAGTTTCCGGTTTCTTGCCATTATAAAAAGGGCTGCCACAAACATTTTTGCACATGTGGGTCCCTTTCCTTCCTTTATGATCTCTATGGAATATAGACCCAGTAGAAACCCTGCTAGATCAAAGGACATGTAACAGTTTGATAGCCCTTTGGGCAGAGTTCCAAATTGCCCTCCAGAATGATTGGATCAGTTCACAACTCCACCAATAATGTATGTGTCCCAGAAAAGTTTATTTTTCAAACGAGGTTGTTTCCATCTCAAAACATTTAGTGATTATTGTTGATATTAGACCTGGAATAGTACAGTAGAGGGAACACTAGAGTCAGAGGCAGCTGACCAGACCAGTGGACAGCTAGGTGGTATTGTAGATGGAGTGTTGGGCCTACAGTCAGGAAGACCTGAGTTTCAATCTGGCTTCAGGCACTTCCTAGCTATGTGACCCTGGGCAAGTCACTTTACCTTGTCTGTCCTCAGTTTCCTCATCTGTAAAATGAAATGGCAAACTATTCCAGTATCTCTGCCAGGAAATCTCCAAATGGAGTAGGGGAAAGTCAGACAGGTTTGAGCAATGACAACCACAGTGACCAGGCTCTGTTGAATAAGTTCCTCCTCCTCTTTTCTGGGTCCCATTTTCCTCATCAGCAATAGGGGATCTAAAACAGCCCTCCTAGTTCTAAACCCTAATGTCCTATGGAGTAGATTCCATTTAATTCATCAATTACTGTGGATACAATGATAAAAGGGAAATGGGCTCTGCCCCCATGGAGCTTATATTCTACAGATAGGAAACACTATATATTTATGTATGTATGCAGAAAAGGAAATACAAAATAGACATTAAGGCTTTTATTCTTGGGGTAATGCTGACACTTGGTGAAATCAGCTGCCTTTGAAGACAGCTCAAGATTCCAAGAGGGGCCCAAAGACCCCAGCTTTTGGGATAAGAACTCACTATTTGACAAAAACTGCTGGGAAAATTGGAAACTAGTATGGAAGAAATTAGGGCTTGACCCACACCTAACACCACATACCAAGATAAGATCTAAATGGGTTCATGATTTAGACAGTAAGCAAATTAGAGGAAAATAGGATAGTTTACCTCTCAGATCTGTGGAGAAGGAAGGAATTTGTGTCCAAAGAACTGGAACTCTTAATTGAACACCAGATAGATAATTTTGATTATATCAAGTTAAAAAGTTTTTGTACAAACAAAACTAATGCAGACAAGATTAGGAGAGAAGCAATAAATTGGGAAATCATCTTTACATTTAAGGATTCTGATAAAGGCCTCAACTATATAGAGAATTGACTCATATTTATAAGAATTCAAGCCACTCTCCAATCGATAACTGGTCAAAGGATATGAACAGACAATTTTCAGATG
Source organism: Myrmecobius fasciatus (assembly GCA_023553655.1). Lineage (NCBI taxonomy): Eukaryota > Metazoa > Chordata > Mammalia > Dasyuromorphia > Myrmecobiidae > Myrmecobius > Myrmecobius fasciatus. Next base: position 438,471 of record JAJPUD010000932.1, read on the forward strand.
ATGAAATTAAAATTATTTCTAGTCATTTGAAAAGGTGCTTCAAATCACTATTGATCAGAAAAATGCAAATTAAGACAACTCTGAGACACCAGATTGGCTAAAATGACAGGAAAAGATAACGATGAATGCTGGAGGGGATGTGGGAAAGCTGGGACACTGATGCATAGTTGGTGGAACTGTGAATGGATCCAACCATTCTGGAGAGCAATTTGGAACTATGCTCAAAGAGTTATCAAACTGTGCATACCCTTTGATCCAGCAGTGTTTCCATTGGGCTTATATCCCAAAGAGATCTTAGAGGAGGGAAAGGGCCCCACATGTGCAAGAATGTTTGTGGCAACCCTTTTTGTAGTGGCTAGAAACTGGAAACTGAATGGATGCCCATCAATTGGAGAATGGCTGAATAAGTTATGGCATATGAATGTCATGGAATATTATTGTTCTGTAAGAAATGACCAACAAGATGATTTCAGAGAGGCCTGGAGAGACTTGCATGAACTGATGCTGAGTGAAACGAGCAGAACCAGGAGATCATTGTGCACGGCAACAAGAAGACTATACCATAATCAATTCTGAAGGACATGGTTCTCTTCAACAATGAGATGTTTCTGTAGTAGACTTGCTGCCATCTAGGGGAGGGGTGGGGACTAGGGGGGGAAATTTGTAACAGAAAGCTTTGTAAGGGTTAATGTTGAAAAATTACCCATGTATATGTTTTGCAAATAAAAAGCTTTAATAAAAAACAAACAAACAAAAAACAATGAAATGTTTCAAACCAGTTCCAGTTGTTCAGTGATGAAGAAAGCCATCTATACCCAGGGAGAGGCCTGTAGGATCTGAGTGTGGACCACAACATAGCATTTTCATGCTCTCTATTGATGTTTGCTTGCATTATGTTTTCCCTTCTCAGATTTTTTTCTTGAAGATACGATTTTTTTGTACAGCAAGATAATTGTAAAAATATGTATACACATATTCGATTTGTCAAGTCTTTTAACATAATTAACGTGTATTATACTTCCTGACATTTAGGGGAGGGAGTGGGGGGAAGGAGGGAAAAATTTGTAACAGAAAGCTTTGCAAGGGTCAGTATTGAAAAATTACCCATGCATATATTTTGCAAATAAAAAGCTTTAATAATAATAAAAAAAAGATTCCAAGAAGTGGAAATGAGGAGGAAAAACATTCCTGGGATCAGGGAACAGTTTCTATATCAAAGCATGGAAGTAGATGAAATGTCATAGATGGGAAGCAACAAATGGGCCAGTGTGGCTGAACTGGGTGTACTGGGTAATTCATCTGGAATTTAATTGCCAGAGGGGTCCTTTAGCAGGGGAGCCACATGGTCAGACTGTGCTTCAGGAATATCAATTGGGAAGCTGTTTAGAAGATTGATTGGGGTGGAGGGAGTCTGTAGGAGACCAATTTAGGGGACTGTCACAATAGTTTAGGTGAGAGGTGATAATAGCTTGTAGGAGGGCGGTGTCTATGTGAGAGGAGAGAAGAGGATAGGTACTGGAGGTCACAGAGGTAGTTTAAAAAACCTGGCAGCTGATTGGATATCCCAGTCCTGGTCCTAGTTGTTCAGTTGTTTCAGGGTGTCCAATTCTTCACAACCCCATTTGGGGTTTTCCTGGCAAAGATACTGAAGCCCTTTGCCATTTCCTCATTTTTACAGATGAGAAAACTGAGGCAAACAGGATGAAGTGACTTGCCCAGGGTCACTCAGTATACGTCTGAGATCACATTTGAACAAAAGTCATTCTGATTCCAAGTTTTGTACTCTATTCACTCTAGCACCATTTAGTTGGTTCATGGTCCTAGAGACTGGATGATTTCTGAAGCACTTTCCAGCTCCATAGCCTGCTATTTTAGTTATCATTTGGATGTTTAAAGGATCAGATGCTGTGTTTTGTCTGTGGCTTAATTTTACCTGAGGATTAGGATGGGAATCCTTTGGGGAGTTAGATCTTTGCCCTGTAGCTAGAGAAACCTGTAGGTTCTGCATCTGGGGAAAAGGGAAGAGGCCTTGACCAAAGAACCTTTCTGAAATCCCTGCTGTGTAGCGTGCAGTGCTAGGCCCTGCTGAAGACCCCATTTGGAAAATTCAGGCTCCTTCCCTCCTGGAGCTCACAGTCCAGCAGGGGTTGGGATCCAAATACAAACACCTCTAACATCAAATGTTTCATGAGAAGTGTCTTAAAGGGGCCCAAATCAAGTGCTCTGGGTAGTTCTAGGCCTAAGAAAATCTGATTTCTTCTCCAAGTGCTCAAGTAAATAGAAACAAATTCAAGAAGAGTTCAAAGAAATTCATGGATGAGAGTGCCAGGATAGGCAATTACAGGGAAGGTGGGAATATTGTGGACTCTTTGTCTTTAAGCTCACAGCCTGATGCTAGGTAAGAAAGCTGCCAGACTTCCTGAAAGCCACTCCAGTCCCTGGAAATGCTGGCTGGACCATGAGACTGAGTCACTGCCTCTGAGCTCAGATTTTTCCCATTGAGGTCAGTGAAAGGAGGCTGGATGGCCATCTCTTAGGAAGATGATGTTGGGCATTTACTGCTTTGGAACCTGAAAGGGACCTTCCAATTCCGAAATTTTGGGTTGTCATCTGGTACTTTTCTAGTCAAAGACTAGAAAGCAACATTTTCTTTCCTTTTAAAAAACCCAAACATTTAGTACTTTATTTTTCCAGAGTTACATGTAAAAACAATTCTTAATATTCATTTTTAAAAGTTTGAGTTCAAAATCTCTCCCTTCCTCCCTTCCCACCTCCCCTCCCCATTGAGAAGGCAAGCAATTTGATATTGGCTATATATGTTCAGTCACGCAAAACATTTCAATGATAGTCATGTTGTGAAAGAAAACAGCGCCCCCCCAAAAAAAAAACCTCAAGAAAAATAAAGTTTAAAAAGTATGCTTCAATCTATATTCAGACACCATCAGTTCTTTCTTTGAGTAGGGATAACATTTTTCATCCTAAGTCCTTCAGAGTTATCTTACAATATTGCTATTACTTTATACATAGTACATTTTACTTTGCATCAGTTCATGGAAGTCTTTCCAGTTTTTTTCTGAGAGTATCATTTCTCTCTCATCCTTCCTTCCTTCCTTCCTTCCTTCCTTCCTTCCTTCCTTCCTTCC